>OZ023156.1:11849452-12146952 GCA_963678695.2 Diplodus puntazzo | reverse complement strand
CAAACAGTGGGGAGACATTGGATTCCAAGGAGATGATCCTAAGACTGACTTCAGAGGAATGGGCATGCTGGGCCTGATCAACCTTGTGTGAGTCCTCAATGAATAACAATGAGACATTGATTAACTCAGTTATAAAGAGCTACAGCACTGAGAAATCATTACCATCTTCTGGCCACAATGCAACTGTGATGGAAATACGTGTTTTACATATATTCGTTAACATCAAACCACAGTAACAACAAGCAACAAAATATAGAGACATGGTGAGATACAACACAGATATAGAAAGCTGACAAGGCAAACAAAATATATTCCCCAGCTGTCCCTTTGTCAGTCAGTGGGAGCCTGACACGCAGTTGCAGCTGACAAGGAAATCTGCACAGTCAGCAGGACTTTTACATACTTTATTCATAAAACCAAGTAAAACTGCAACAAGGGTTATTACATACATTTTTTTTATCACTTGGGATGTTAAAACTCCAATAGAATCATTGGAGCCTTTAAAATGTATATTTTAATCACCACCCATTTGAATGTTTTTGATTATTTGAATACATATTCAGCTCCATATTTAGAACCATACACTTGGGGGTAAAACAAAACCTTGTAAGGTTTCCATGTTTAAAAATAATTATGCTGAAATGTTTTTTCTCTGTTACAGGTTTTTCAGTGAAAACTACACAGAGGAGGCTCGTCAGGTGTTGTCACATGCAAACCATCCTAAGCTAGGGTAAGACACATTTCTACGTATCTTCTGTCAGTATTGTGTGAGAAGTGAGATCTTCCTGAAATCATTGCATTATTGTATATTATGAGACTAATTTAGTATTCACCATTTTTCAGATATTCATATGCCATAGTCGGGATCAACTTGACAGAGATGGCCTACAGCCTCTTGAAGAGCGGTGCTTTGAAACCCCATTTCTACAACACAGTGCAGGGCACACCTGAGCTCCAGGACTTTCATCAGCTATACTGTGAGTAGAAACATATTTTTTGTATTCTTCAACACCTTAATTCTTTCCATCTCCTTGAAAAATACAAGATTTTCTGATGGAAAGTAAAATCTTTTGTCTGTATTGACATAGAATTCTCTAAAATATGTGTTTCTTCTCATTTAGGTTATCTGGCATATGAATTTGATAAATTCTGGGTGGCAGAAGAACCAGAAAGTATCATGGAGTTCAATCAGTACAGAGAAAAATTCCATAATATTGTCAAAACTCATCTACAGGACCCTGAAGTATCCCTCACATTGACTGCCAGTTTGGAAAAAAACTAGTATTGAGAAATCTTCCCTCACCTCTCCAAGACTTCTAATGTTGTTCGATCAACAGAAGAAGCATCAAAGCAGACTGAAGCAGATCGATCACTCATATTCCTCAACAATTCGAACATTAATTTATTTTATGTTTGGTTTTGTGATTCGTCCATAATGCTCGGTTTATTTTGTCACAGTGGTAGTTAAGGGTTTTTGAAAATAGAGCACAAATCTAACACCCCTATACCTCAGAAAAATGACCATTCCAGTGTGTAATGAAGCTTTGTAAAAGTTAAATGAGAGCTGCTGCAGAGGACTGGTCTGTTGTTTGTAAGCGTTAAAGCACTTTCACTGAGCAAGCAGCCAAAATTGTTCCAGATAAAAGATTATTATTATTATTGTTATTGAAAAATTATGATTAAAAACAACGACCATATTTGTAACTCTCGTTCGTATTTATGTCAACAAGACTTTTGTGTTCTCACAGTTTTTCCCCACTCAGGAATACGATTTTTATGTCCAGATACCATGGCTAAAATATAAAGGGTAACTCCACCAATTACACACATTTTAGTGTGTTTAGACGTCTTGGGGATTGTGACTGTATACGTGGAAATAAAGTAGTATGAAACCTGTTGTGGCTCCAGAGGAAGCTGTATGTTGTCTGATAAACTGCCTCCGATGATGTCATCCAGTTGCTAAGGTGCCTTGTGGGTAATGTAGGTTGAAAAGTAGTCCACTGGTGTAGCACTGCCCTTCCATTACACTGTTCAACTCATTATGGCCTTTTTGAAAACAAATGATCAAAATAGATACAGATCCAGAGAAATTGCCTCTTACTCCACGCATTCTTCTTGCTTTTCAAAACTGGGTGCATACATTACCCACAATGCAACTGATTTATTTATCAGATTACATGCAGCTTCCCTTGGAGTAAAATAGACTTTATACTACTTTTTTTTCACGTATGCAGTAGTACTCCCAAAGACCTGTTAACACACTTTGATGCTTAAAATGAGTTAGCCTTTAATTTAAGGGAAAATGTTTGCATCTGTTAATGTGTCCCTATTGATGTCATCTGTATTCTGTAATATAGGTGATGTGGAACTCAAAATGGTTGTTTGACTATATTGTCATGCATTTATTTGTCTAAAGACTGAAGTGGATTTTGTTTTTTATGACGTTATTTTTAGGCTGTGATTTTCTTTTTGATGAGGATGATTAACAAGTCTTAATGGGAGTTAATAAATACACACTTTGATGCTTTGAAATGTGTCTCATGTGGCTGAAATCAAAAAACAAGCACAAGGTCTGTAAAAACAAGTCAAATATATTAAGGGTTTACATAAACCTGTTTTACATTGAAAGTTGCATTGTGTTAAAGCTGCCTTTTAATGTAAGACTGGCAGATTTAGCTTTACAGGTCATCACAACTTGAAGGAGAGCTATTTTGCTTTTCTTTTATCCTTCAGTGTTTTACAAATGTTCTTAAAGCATGTAACAGATCTTGAAAATTACACAGAAGCACAGAAACTCCTCCCACAGAAAACACGCTTTGTCATTAGCCCCACCTTTTAATTCTGTGACTCTGTGACATCACACAAGAGCATAATGAATGCCTTGCAGCTAGTTTGGCTTGTAAAAATTGATTAAACACAGCTGTTCTGTTGTTAGGGCTGTTGGGTCAGGCAGGTGTCAGGTGACCAATCAGAGCAGACTGGGTATTCTGGAGGGAGGTTCTAAGAGATAGGAGCTAACAGAGTTTCAGACAGGGGGAATACAGAGATGCTGCACGGGACAGCACTTTTTTAGTACAAAAGCATGTAAACCTATTGTATACCTATGTCTCATTTAATGCTCCCACCATTGACTCCCATTAAATTTTGATTGGATTCATTGTGACAGATTATACATATAAAATTAGGAATATAGGAGATAAAACTGCATTTCTTTTTTTTTATATTTGGCAGATTCAGATGTACAGGTCTCAAAGTACAAACTCAACTTCCCAGAGGAGATTATTATTAACATTTTTGAAAATTCTAAATACAAAACTTCATTTCTCTAATACATCAGTTCAACACAAAGTTGAAATACAAGATTTTCAAATGTTCCTTTTTCAACAAAGGATTTTCTTCTTTGTCACCACGGGACAAAAAAAAGAATAAAACTAAAATGTGATATGATATTCATTAGGTTTTTTTTTTTTTTCCAGCGACGTTCCAACCCAGTGTTGGCTCAAGTTTCTCAGTCAAACTTTAAAACGTGGATCTCAGTTTGTGTCGTCGATCCTCTTCTTTGTGACCATCATGGCTCTCTTGATTTGTTCGAACGAGACAAACATCACAACGTTCCACGATCCCAGCCTCAGAAACGAAGGCACAAATCTGCAAGAAACACAAAAAGAGTTTGTAGTGAAGAATGAAAGAAACAATTTATCTAACGACCTCAAGTACGAAGAACTCCTAAACAAATCAGTAATCAGCCAGAGAGGAAATGCTCACCCTTTGTAGAAAGCCGTCGGCCCCTCTTTTGTCATCATGGTCCAGGCACAGTTGATAGCGCTCTTGTACTGGCCTGGTGGGGAGTTCATGTATCTAGTTTTCACCACATCTACCGGGGAAGCGATCACTGTGGTAACAAAGCCTGCACCAAACGCAGAAACAAAGTGGCAGGGCAGGTTGTCTGTGGAGATAAAAAAAAAAAAAAAACTTCAAGAGTATGAATGATGGGGACCAGAGGGCCTTTGTTCTCAGTTTAACTATATAGAAACACACATGTCAGCAGATTGTGCAACACCGTGGACGAGGCAATATATATGATAGAGATAAATCATAATAACTACTGTACTTACAGCAACGAGGAGGGAAAATACATTTTGTTCTGTACCAGCATGTGTGCCGTTATCAGCCTTGGTGGAGTCGAAAGGGTGAGAGGGTGTGTGGATTTCTGCCCAATCAGCTGTCTCTGTGTGATGCCATTATGTCTGTGTGTGTGTGTGTGTGTGTCAGTGTAAGCCCAGGCACACATGTATGAGCTCTCCCACTCACCTGACAACAGGTTGTGCCTGAGGATGGCCTCCTTGATCAGGTCGTATGTAACCAGCTCTGTGCAGTTGACAAGTGCATTTCTTGTGATGTTGGGTAGTGTGCCTGAGGAAACCAAAGAAGATTCACAAGTTGTATGTTTGACTAATTATAACTAGTCAGTTACGAAGTATTTCTCAGGCTTTTCCCAAGTTGCACCTTTCCAGAGTCCACGCATGCCCTCATTTTGGAAGATGTGTCTGTAGGCCTGCATGGTGCCAGTGTAGCGACGGGCCACGCCGTCCAGGTTCGTCTGGGCCTGAAATCGAACCTTGACCACGTCTGTTGGTTGTGCAAACGACACGGCCATGGCGCCTGTCG
The DNA here is from genome assembly GCA_963678695.2 of Diplodus puntazzo. Taxonomy (NCBI): domain Eukaryota; kingdom Metazoa; phylum Chordata; class Actinopteri; order Spariformes; family Sparidae; genus Diplodus; species Diplodus puntazzo. The sequence continues at coordinate 12,142,284 of OZ023156.1, read as the reverse complement.
TGCAGCCGGCCAGGATGCGTATCAGCACACCAGGGTCTGGAGGAGGAAGAACAGGATCAACCAATGTATTTAGTATTTAATTACTCTTATTAATTGCACTTTTAGGTACTTGTGCCTTATTTTTTTTCTATTTTTTTTTATTTAAATTCTCAATTAAATTAGTGTTACCACCCTCAAATTTTCTTACATTACACTGAAAGTCTTGTAACATATTTATAATAAAATAACATGTCGTGCACTTTAGTTAAATAGTAAGAGTAAGGACATTGTGTTAGTACTTTTTTTTTTCAAGTAAAATTATACAAATATTTACATGTCGACTGCTTATTGGATGAAATGTTCAGCATTTTTCTGATTATATTGGAGTCAGTGTTTTTTGTTGTTCTACTAGGACTCAGATGCAGAATGCAATCTGCCAAATAACTACTAACCAAATCAATAAAGACAAGTTAAAGTACAAATACCTCAACATTGTACTGAAGTACAGTTCTCAGTTACATTCCATCACTGCTCCATTACTTCTATCCATATTGTACATACAGCAGCTGCTGCTCGTCTTCCTTTTCCTCAGGTTTCTCCCTTTTTTCTTTTCAGTGATGGAGGCAACATTTTGCATTGACAAACATTTTGGAGACAAATATTCTACTTTTACTCAACTGGGTTTATTTGGTTACTATTTATGGGCATACTGCATCAAAGCCAAAGTGGCACATTTTAAAAATCGATCTGTTTTTAAAAACAAAACAAAAAACCAAAAAAAAACACTGATTCCAATAAACAAGATAATGCTGATTATTGGCCAGGGTGATAAAAGGTTAACATGTTAATGTATGTATACATTTAGTTTTACCTGTATCTTAATACTTCAGCATTTATTGCCAGAACATGACTTTTGATACTTAAGTATATTTAATATCAGATACCTCAGTGAACAAACTATGAAATGCTCTGTAAACCCTTGCAGCAGCTGTTTGATACAAAGTTGCAGACTGATGTTTAATACACTTTGTAAATGGTTAATAAATACTGTGTAGTGTATCTATAAACATCTGATGACGTTTATAAAGCTTCTCATTGTTAATAACTATTTGCTAAAGATTGTTGTTGATTAATGGATGTTTATGTGTGCCGAGATGTTCATTATCTGAACAGAGGGTCTAAATATAGAGGTTGTGAGATGACGTATGGATTGTAAAGCCCTCTGAGGAAAACTTGTGCTTTTGGGCTCTGTGAACAAAATGTACTTTGAGTTGATATTCATTTTTTATGTGAGTGTTTTGGTTTCTGACAGTGAAATCTATAAACCATGTCTGTCCACAGGGAAAGCCTGATTTGCGAAAGGTTGATTTGGTTAGAAGTGTATCACTGACTGTCTTTGCCCCCAGTGTAGAAGTTCTTGACGTTGTCGTAGAGGCCGATTCTGACGGAGGCAAAGCACATCTGTCTCTGCAGGCCCGCCACCAGCCCGTTGTACAGAGACCTGGGTCCCTCTGTTTTGATCATGGTGCTGATCGTCCCGAACACGCCTCTGTAGCGGATACCTCCCACCGCCGTCTTCTCTCCCTGTATCTGGGGTCACAGATTGTACTCGAGGCTAAAACCAGCTTTTACAGAACAGAAGTAGAAAACAGGCAGCCTACAGCAACAGAAGTGGGAATGACTGTGATTGATTTTCTTGGATGATGAAGTCAAGCTGCTCAGTCAATAGTGTGTTCCAAAGAGTCCAGAATAAGATTAGCTCGAGATCATTATCAGAGTGTAATGTCATATGTGTTGCTGTAAGTGTAAGGAAAACATGCTGTACGACACTGGAGATGAACAATTTTCTTCTTTTATTTTTCAGAGCAGATACCTGTAGTCTGACTTTGGCTGTGTCCAGAGGAAATGTGACAATATCAGCCCAACAGGCTGCCAGCCCAGCACTCGCCATCTTCACCCCCAGTGGTGGAGGAACATCTGAGGGTTTAAGTCCCACCATGTTTCCTAACGCTGGAGTTAAAGGTTTGAACAAACACACGATATAAACATTAACCTCAGCCACTTCACTAGTCCCTTGGTTCATCAATGATGATGCCTTTTATGAGCCAACAATCAAAGTGCAGACAAGTGCATGATATAAAAACATACTTACATTGTGTGTCTGAGATTTAAAGGTTCCTTTTGATCCTCAGTCGTTTGTTACCGGGCAGGATCTGATTGGCCGGATTATAATCCATAAAGGGCCCGACTCCACAGAAAGTAGAGATGCATCTTTGGCGCTGTATTTATATATCGTCTGGCTGGCTCTTTTTTTTTTTTACGACATCCACGGGGAGGCGTTACTGTGTACTCCTGTACGCACAAGTCCATTCAAAGTCCACCAGCCGTCAGAAAGTCAATGTTCAATTTACCCACAGTGCAGGCATATTTTAGAAAAACAACTGTTGAACTTCCCCAGTCTGTGGCTGTAACATCAATATCTTTATATCCAAATGGAGGTGTTTTCCCAAAACTGTCTGAAAACCTTCATTAATATTTATCAATGTTATTTTCTTGGCTTCAGGTACAGTCACTATATCCCTGTTCATATTCAGGACAGTAAGTAGAATTTTGAAAAAGCTCCTTTCACCAACTTAATTAATTTAATCATTCTGTCATTAGACCAAGTGGTCGGCACTTAACAACAGTCATAATGAAACACACCATCACATGAGTCCATTGAAGGCTTGTCTTCACTCTCAGCCAATGATTAAAAAAAAACTGGTGTGTGAGAGAAAGTGTTTGCAGCTGATTGGTCAAAACCTCGCACCAGGCTGCTCGGTCACTCTTGTAGCAGCGCTGCTGTGTCACACAGCATCGGCTGTGTTAGAAAACATTCTTTTTTTGTTGTGCATGTAGACACGGCTCTCATATTTGTGAAAGAACTTAAGAAGAAATAGACATTGCGTTAGAGTACAGTGACGTGAACTAGTGACTGAAGTTCACTGTGGAGCAGATAAGAGCTTTGCATCACACTGTGTGGCCTCTCAGCAGTTTGGCAGCAGTGACAGGGGCATGTTTCACAACAGCTTGCCCTCAAAATCAACCTATGGAGCTCCTAAATGAGTTTCAGAATGATGGGCGAATCAGATTCTGGGAAAGAAGTTCAAAGTGAGGAAAATGTGACCTTATTCCCACAAGCACTCATTTTGCAAGTTTATCAGGTGTGTCCAGGTAAATTTAATGCAGTAAAAAATCCCATATTCATAAACGCTATTATCAGTTTTTGTTGCGACTGCTTTTAGAGGTGCGGATTCAACGTTATCTTAATTTGTAGGCTGTATATGTTTATGAGTTGTTGTGTTATAGTGAAAGAAGTTTTTAATATTTTGTCCACACCATTCACTGGATATCAATGAGTATAAAGTAAGTGTAAGAAAAAGTTCTTCGTCTGGGTGCCCAGATAGTTTACTTGCTGAAGCGTGTGCCGAGGTACGGAGGATGATTTTCAGCAGTCTCTTTCCTGCGTGTCTTCCCCTCTCTGTGCCCCACTTCCTGTCTGACTACCCCAGATGACCATTCCCCAAAAAAATAATTTAAAAAAAGAAACAAATCTTTGTGTAATAAAATGCAATCAAACAGCACCAAAAAGTACACTCGTTGAATCAAAGCTGAATCAACACATCTCTTGAACAGTTCAACTGAACCTTAAAAGCCTTATGGGGCTTTATTACAGGCCTGTTATGTTAGATTAGCTTAGGTGTACTCAACAAACAGGAGGGTGAGTGTTAAATGATAACTTGAAAACCACAATAAGAATAAACACTGAAGAAAATAGATAATTTTGTATGATCAAGATAGTTGAACAGGTCCGAACAAAAGTCTCTCAAGCTTCTTAATTTGCCATCACTTCGGAAGATCTGATGAAACCTCACAAGAGACTTTTATCATTTGAGCTTCAAGATTGAGAGACGATGGAGAGATCTCCAGTGGACCCCTGCAGACATGTACGCAATATTTCATTAGTCCTGGTCCTGCAAGCGTCACTTCTGATAGATTAATCATTTATAGATTTGTCATGTGTCCCAGCAGGGAAGCCTCTTTTCAATCTCGCTTATTAGTGAGCTGCTGTGATTGGTTAACCTGAGCCACAACCCCAGAGTGTTTGGGCTACAGAGAGAGAGAGAGAGTGGAAGAGACATCCTGTAACCAGGTTAAATACAGATGTCTTCTGGCAGTACGTTGCTTCACTCTTTCCATAAAGGACACAAACCTCTGTCACAAACAGCTGTTATTAGAATTAACTCCAAAATTGCAATGTTTGGTTTGAGCAGGTTTTTTTTTTCAAGTGAAGAGGAAGGAAAAGGGAAGGAAATCCTCAATACCTGATAACATTTAAGCTTAAAAAAGGAACACAGTTGTTTTAATGTAAAGAAGAAACTTTAACAGAAGCAGATGAAAGTGTTCTCAGTCCTCTGGGAGGAAGAATTTAGTCATTTAGTCATTCAGATCCTTTGCCACAGTAATTATACTGTACCAGAGTCTAAAAATACATTTGTTACAAGAACATAATGCAGATTTTTTTTTTATGCATTTAACATTTTTGTTAAAAAAACAAAACTTTTTTGTGAAACCCTAAGCACCATTTTTCCCCCTTTATAGACTGAACAACTGATTGATTAATCTGACGATTTTTTTTTCTCAATGAAAATATTTTATGTTTTTGTTACTAATGTTTTTAACATTCAAGCAGCATCTCCCTGTACTGTGGTTAGTGGAGGTGAAGACTGTTTTGACTACTTTACTGGGTAAATCCATAACAATACATCATGTTTTGTAAACTAAAGTAAAGGTTTCTGTATAAAATCTATACCCACAAAGTAATGACAAACCTTATTGTCAAATAAATACTGTGGAGAAAAGACGAAGAGTTTGTTTTTTTCCTGGTAAGGGAAACATTGTACAAGTACCCTGATGTGCTTAGATCCAGTACTTGAGTACTAGTTACATTATGTCACTGGCACTTAATTAATGTGAGTACGACAAAGAGAGAAAGCGGACTTCCAGCTCACATCACTGTGAATCCACTTACATTTGAGTTACTGTAAAGCACCAGTTTCTAATTTGGTAAAAATAAATAAATAGGTTTATTGTGAACTTTTCAACATATTCATACTAGTTTAAAAGTATGTTACAATGTTGTGTTTAGTGCTTTAAAAATTATTGATTCCTATCAATTCTGAATATCTAAATCTGGTTCAATGCTCATTTTCTGCACAATCGTGACACCAGCTACACTTCCTCGCGCTCTCTTTCCTCCAACATACAGTATTTTTAAAGGCCTGATTCAAAGAGAGGAAAAAACAAGTGTTTCTAAAGTGTGATATTTAATGTTCACGACAGTCTTTCTGCTGTGTTCTGCCACCAGCCAAGATAATAAAAAGTATTATGTCATTGTTATGACCTCAATGTTGAGTCCCTTTTATCCCAGTGGTATCAAAAACAGTACTGAATATCAATAACTTTCGAGGTATTGTATCAAGGTCGAAACTTAAGAACTGGTAGCACAACTCTATTCTCCACCAGATGGCAGTAACACTCAGTGTCTTGCTGGTAAATGAAAAAGGCCAGAGGCATCTTACTGTGCAGTATCGAATCAATCATACTGTAACTTTAATTAGATGGAGTGATACACAATGCATCAGAATCCAGAGAAGTAACTCCTGGACATTTAAAATAATAATAATAAAAAAACAATATTCACATAAAAACAAAGTTGAAAGCAGCAATGTGAAAATGTACAGAGCCCAAAAAAAGAAAGAAAAAAAAAAGGCAACCGAGTTGGGAGTGCAGACAACAATCGAGAGGCAAATGGCAAGCTAATACATATTAGTGGTCACATTATGTTGTAAACATAAAGTGCAGGCTCTTCATTCAACAGCATCTTTTAGTGTAATCATCACATCGTAGCACGCACAGCTTCCTTAACAGTCACCTGTGAGTAGTTTTCTTCTGAGTGAAAAATGTGTTTGTGTCATTTTTCTGTTATTTTCTAAGTATTTTTGTATCGATCACTAGTAACTAGAGAAAGCGCACTGGAATTATTATTGGAAACATCACGTTGTGGAGTGAATGTCCAGGAAGTCCTAGGTATGTGTGTGTGTGTGTGTGTGGAAAAGAAAATCGTTTCTGCATTAGCTGAAGTAGAGTTTACACAGTTATACATGAAAATTCCGTTTCTCGTTGAATTCTCACAGCTTTTTGTTTTGTATGTTTCCATATTGTCGCTCGACAACGGACTGAAAAGTGATCAACAACAAATGGAGTCGTAAAGTACAGAAGCAATAGTTTGATAATGTTAGGTGGTCGCACGTAGACTATCAATATCCCAGGTTAGGTCTGTTCTGTGTCTGTGGACATTTACATCTACTAAGAGGAGCTAGAGATTACAATATTAACACCTATGCATAATGTCTTATAAAGTACAGCTACTACATGTTCACACTGATTTCATCGGAGCAAACCTCGATATTGATGCCCTCTTCCCTCTTGGCTGGACAGAATCTAGTGATTGTTATAATAAAAGTCTTTCACATCTGGTAAAATACATCACAGAGCAGTTTTTGGTCACATTCATTCCACTATCATACACTCACATTTTACATTGAACCTTCATTGTCCTCTAAAACTCAGACATTTTTTTACACCAATGACTGATAATCCTGTTTCCCTTTTAAAACAGTCAAAGTCTTTTTGTGAGGTCTCTGTTTAAAAAGGCCTCAGCCGGATAGCGAGATCTCATAGTCACTTGTTGACAGCCGAGGGCGCCCGACCTTACGCACATTCTTGGCGTTGGTTATTCGAGCCGCCACCTCCACCGGCTTCTCAAAATAGTGCACCAGGGCCTGCTCGGTGAGCACTGAGGCCAGGAACTGCTCGAACGTGATGGCCCAGTCTTTATCGATGCTGGTGCTGTGAGGCAGCCCTCTGTCGTGGGGCCCGCCGCCGTGAGGCCGATTACCTCTCTCCCCGTTGGAGACGCCGTCGCTGCGCACCAGCACCGTGTCGTCTGCGATGTCCTCGCACTGCAGCTTTTCATCCAGCTCGTGGGAGCCTGCGCTGAGCACTGAGTAAGATGACATTGAGGTGTCATCTTTGGTTTCATCGTCCGAGATGAGCATGGCGGACGATGTGCCCATGTCTTTGGGAGACGAGTCCTCCAGCTTGATGTCTTGCATAGGCGGCAGCTGCTCGCTCCCCTCGTCTTGGCTCGGCTTGTTCTCCAAATCCGCCGGGACAAAAACGTCGCTCAGGTCCTGCTGCTGGAACACGCCGCCGGACACGACCTCCTGCGAGGTTTTAGGTTCCGCAGCATCTCTCCTACACATGCTCGGCTCTGGTTTGCCCTCTGTGATGAGCTCCTTTCTGCCGGAGGAGGAGAAGAGCTTTCCCACCTCTCCCATTTCCAGCAGCAGACTGGTGACTGTCGCCGTGGCGTGATAGAGCTCCTGTTCTGCAACATCCTCACTGAACATGCTGTACAGCGTCTTGCAAAGCTCGATGAATTGGCTCTGGAGGACAAAAACAAAAAGACGTCAGTCTGTAACTGCTAGGTTTTCACACAGTGTAGATAAAAACTGACACAGAGGGATGAAATGTTACCTGATTGAGCTTTGGGAGGTCTTTTGTGTTTTCTCTCTTAGGTTTTGTCTCCTCGTTCCACAGTTTCAGGTAATGGCGGTATTCAGGTGTGTTCAGTTTCTTCACTAAGAGATGTATAAAAAAAAAAAACATGGCAATAACCTTAATGTTATTAACATTAACAACAGTCACATTTGGGTTTTAGATGCAAATATTTTTCTTTCACACTTTCTCCTTTTCTTTGGGAAATACAAATGTTCATATAACTTGTAGCTGCTAGCATGATGGATATATTCTGTATTCACATGTTGTTTCAGAAGATCAAGACTAAAGGGCAGTTCCACGCTCAAATGGTTTGCCTTTTAAAAGTACTAAAATGTAAGTTGATTGTTGAGTCTCATCCCCAGATCGCTAACTGACGCTCTGCGTTGTCCGACTTGAGCCGCCAACACAAAGCGAGAGTATTTGACGATCTGGGGATGAGACCTAACAATCAACCTTCTTTCTCCAGGAAGTTGCATTTTGTTTCTTTAAATTTTATTAAACTTGTCGCTCATTTTAGGCAGATGGGACAACACAGTGCACCATATCTAATCTATACTCTGATGCTTTCATGTTTTGCAATACCTGACTGTGCCGCTCACCTTTTTCAGTCTTAAATGTAACTCGGACGAAGCCGTCGTCCTTCTCGCTTCTGCACTTTGAGTCGTGACCTGTGGAGGGACGACAGTCAAAACGATTAGATGGATGATCTTATTCCAATAGCTACACTGAATGTTCAGCTCCCGTCTTTTAGCAGCATCCTCCATGTTTTAAAGAGAAGCACATCATATCAAAAGATATACTGTTTTGTTCTTTGCTTGTTCTTTGATCACTCAAAAAGTTACCAACTTTAACAGCTTTCATATCACACCGAGGTGATTCAGGCAATTTCACTCCCTTCTGCATATTTAACACAGGATCCCCCTCGCTGCGAAGAGTGCTTTACACGCATGATTTAAATTTTTTGTTTTGTGGCTTCACCACTGTCAGCGTTGGGAAAACCTGATCAGAGTTTATTAGGTCCACTGTTGGTGTGTGATGTTTGATTGGTTATGAAATGCCACAATGGCGAGAAGGAGGGGTTTAAAGACTGGAGCACCCTGTATGCTGTGGGGTCGTAAAATGTTTGCTGTGCAGTAAGGTGAAACAGTATAGTGTGTCTCAGGTTCTTACCGATAGACGTTTCTGGAGTGATGTCTTCAAAGAAGTACTGGGTGGCCTCAAAGGCAGAGTCCGGCTCTTCCTGTTCGTGGCTGATTTCTGGGAGAAAAGAATTTAAAAATTCAGTCAGCATTTATTTTCTGCCAGTGATCTCATTAAGAAAACATGACAAAGTTAATCTCCAGAAAGTGATTTGTCTGGTGAAGTGAGACAACGAGCTCAAAGGCTTTTTTTTTCTTTGCACTGAGCCACCTCTTTTCTGCAGAGCTAATAATCCAGCTGCTCCACTTAATATATTCTGTAGTTCCCTAAAGACGACTGAAGCACGTCGCTGCGCACTCACCAGGCATGACATGCATCTTGTAGAGGAGCTTCAGCTTCTCGGTGAGGTCCCCGTGACACAGAACACCTAAAACAAAACAACAAAGATTAGCGAAAGGACACATTTGAGCACAGACAACACACACACACACACACACAACCTCATTCTACTCACCCAGCCCGCTGATGAACTCCCGAAAATTGATGAGGGTGTCTCCGTTTTGGTCCAGGAGACGGAAGAAGCGCAGAGCCAGGGGGTCTGAGTGGGCTCCGTTGGCCCAGGGGAACAGCAGGTTGAACAGGCCTTTGAACTGCTCCACGTCGATGCGGTACTGCTCCAGGTAGGGCAGGCTGGGGTCGTGGCGCTCTGTGGGGTTGCTGCTGCCGCCCCAGTAACAGCTGGTCAGGTGCTCCGCCTGAGGAGGGGAAGAGAGGGGTGAGATCTGCATTACATTTTAATGCAAACCAACACATGCTTTGACAGCATCTTTGAAAAAAACTATTTGAATTATTATGAACACTGTTGCATTAACAAAAGTGTCAAATCAAATCTTCACGGGTAGCAAAAGGAAAACAGCTGGAGCGCTGATGTTCAGGCCTTTAGGGCGGCTATCATTCATTTTCTCTGTAGAGACTAAAAGGCTTTCTTTTCCATTTTCCTGTCTGTACTTCACCTCAGCATGGTGACAGAACAGTGAGCGAGTGGGAGCTGGAGGTAAACAAACAAAGTGTGATGGTTCTTTCTTCAAGGTCCCACAACATGAATATGTAAGCTGTAACTCGCCTTGAAGAGCACATACAGCTCCTCCAACTCGTCAATACTGAAGGCAGTCTCTGTCACAATTGTCCTCACCTGAAACACACATATGCTCACATTAATTCAAAATGGAAAATGGATAATAATGTCAGAAATAAGAGAATTCTGAAGATGTCACCGTACATCTGTGTTCCTGTACATTTAAACAAACCAACACCTGTTTCTATTAGACAAGGTCAGTGGATTCTTACCACGTTGCGCTTCGTTGTGTCTTCAATGGTTTGGATGACCCGCAGTCTCTGTTTGAAACGCATCTGTTCAATCACATCTGCGCGGATCGAACCAAAATTCTGGCACAAAAAAGGAGAAACGGAGAGATTGTGAGAAGACTTAAAATTAAAGCAGCTGCAAGAAACTTATTTTTTGGTGATTCTGGCGGCCCCTGTGGACAAAAGGCTGGATGAGCACGACAGTGTCCTCTCAAAAAGATTCTCATCGCGTGAAAGTGAGTGAGGAAAGAAGTCGTTTTTCTTTCTTAAACGATACGTGTATCCCTTTTGTGGCTATATGAGTTAATAACTGTAACAAAGACGGTTGTCTTAGAAATGTTCATACACCTACCTCATATGTATGCCTACAGCAAATACATAACTGTAATAGTCTTTCTCTTTTGAGTTATTGTCATCTTCTTGTAATTTAATGTCTCCAATGTAAATTACAATTACAATGTACCTGTTTGATGCCGTCTGGTAATAGAAATACCTGTCGTACCACCAGACAGAGTGGTGAGCACAGAGCAGCTTCTTTTCACAGGCTGAAAGACTCTTCAATTCATCTTCGGCACATAAAAAATAGTTTTGAAATCTTCTTGCTGATGGTTTTGCTTGTTCATGTAGGTCATAAAAGAGGCATCCGTATTACATTTAGACTGTTTCATAACCAGTTATAAGTTTGTTCTTGCACAAAATCATATAAACTAATAACATACACAATTGAATGGAGTTGTGACATTAGAGCTTCCTTGAGAAAAGAAATTAGTGACTAATGTACAGAAGAAGGGCGAGACAAAACTGGATGATGAGTCACACACTCAGATTTGTTGTTTTTCCCTTCATGTCTCAAAAAGAAAAAAAAACAGACCACAAACGACGAGAACGAAGCAGTTTTAGAAACACGCATCATCACCCAGGTCAAATACCTCATAGGAGCTGCGGACCAGTTTAAAGATGTCGACCTCTGGATGCGGTTCTCCATTGTCTGTGAGTAAGGAGTGCAGGTGGGGGATGGGAGGGAGTGGGCTGTCCTTATTGGTCACACTGTCCAAGTATCTAGAACAAACAAATGACATATGGTGAATCAGTTTGAAGGTTGAATAATATTTGTGTTCCGACAGAGATAGAGACTGACGAATGCTGAGGGAAAGTCGACACCCAGATTCAAGATATTTCATCCCTTTTTTTTCCCCTCTGTCCTACCTGCCCAGTACGGTCATGGCCTCGCCGTCATCTTTGCAGCCCAGTAGCTGGTGGATGTTGGCGTGCAGCACGGAGAGCGCCAGCTGAAAGATGACCTTGATGCCGTCGTAGAAGAAGCAGTCCACCACCACCACCGCGCTCTCGAACGGCATGACGGACAGGAAGAGGGTGAGGAACCAGGACAGCGAGATGGTGGAGATGACCCCGAGGTCCTGCATGCAGTCGTACAGCTGAGGAACGTACTCGCGGGCCAGCTCCTCGAACACCCCCTGATCCACTAGAGCTCCTGGGGGCAAAAAGAGAGGATGTTGAATAAAATGGAATATTGTCAAATCAGAACAGCCTAAAAACCACATACACACACGCACATACTGACCTACAACCCTGGTGTTGTAGTAGTCGGGCAGCATCCTCTCACAGAGCGCCACAAGCAGCCAGAACGCCTCCTCTTCTTTGGCGTAGAGCAGCAACACAGATGTAACAATATTCATCGCCTGCAGTGTGTCGAGCAAGAGGATGGAAATTCAAGTGTTGTCACGGGCTGCAAGGTTTCTGTCAGTTTCTGTCAAAATCAAAAAAAGTGCATGTACCTGGCAGTATCCGATGTTTGGGTTTCTGAACGCGTAGGCTGTGAGGACCCTGCGGAGGGCGGCGATGCCCATCTCATTCTGGAAGGCCGGGTGCTCAGGGAGAGAGCGGTGCAGGTCCCTCTCGATCTCCTCTGTTGCCAGGTTGTATTTGCCCATAGACTTCTCAACCAGGTCCTCGTAGTATCCCGGGTGGGTGGCCATCTCGTTGATCGCCCCTATGAAAAACACATTAGATTTAACATTTGAAACAGCTTGTATTTTGTATTATCTTACTTTTTGTCAGTGCCTTTTATTGTTGTTGCCGTTTTTATTACAATTACTTCTGGTTCTGGTCAACTTGATGCTATTTGATGCATGCCCTACATCTTGTCAGCAGTCCTCATTGTCACATCAAGGTTGTTTTATTTTGGTATTTCCGTCTTCAAAAAAGTCTCTTCTGATTTGAAGAGAGCCCCGAAAAAACATTACAAGGGTTCATAATTTTATTTTGGATCACTACTAGAATAGGTTTAAAGGCTTTAATTATCAAAACACACATTAGTTTTCTCATACTGTCAAGTTCTGCAGCCTGAACCGTTGTTAACAACAATGCCGCGTGTGTGCTTAACATATTCTTAGGTAGCTGCGATGTATTAATTATGCAAATGTGTGACATAGTGACCTAGTGCGATGTCACAAAGTTGCGAGATTAAAAGGCGGGATCACTGATGAGGCGTTTCAGGAGAGGAGCTACTGAGGGTCTGTACTTTGGCCTTTTTAACTTTCAAGATCTTTACAAGAACAAGAACAAGAACATACATAAAACACTGAAGAAAAGGATGAAAGTGAAACAGCATAATAGGTCTCCTTTAAGTTTGAACTCTAAAATAATAAAAACGTATTAAATGTTGTAAAATGAATGCGGGGAAAGTAAACATACAAAATAGTAAATACTGTCATATCAGTTATATTTAACAAGCCTAAGAGGCCTGTTCACTGAGTAGAACGTGGAGAAAATCAGTCCATATTCCAGGTTTGACACGGATCCATAGTTTTCTCTCCACAGTCGTCTTGATACCTCAAATAAACCAGCTCACTGAGCTCACCAAACTGGTTTTCACAACCTTTGTTCTACAAACAGACAGAGACAAGCAATGTTTAAAATAAGCTTGGTAAGTATTTTTCTTTTAAGGGACTACAGGCAGGAACACTCCTGAGACAACATGCAGGTAAAGTGACTAAGGTGAACACAGTGCAGCTATGACAACAGCTGAGAGAGTCATAAGTGGGTCACTGGGGAGAGAGAGGGAGGAGCAGTTTGTCACCTGGCTCTGCTCAGGTGAGTGTGAGCACAAGCTGCTACATGACCGTGCCTCTGAACAGGAAAGCCCGGAGCTTGTTGCATACCTGAATATGTTAAAGAATGACGATCACAAGATCTGCTGACTGTACCGACTGCAGGTGGCGGGAACTCTACATTCATCTGATGCTTGGTGGCCAAGTCTAAAATGTTGTGTTCAAGCACTGATAAAGAATTATACATGTGTTTGCTTTCTGAAAGAGCTGATTCACACAAATTCAAGTGAGACCTCTTTTACTTCTGCAAACCCCGTTTCCTCCGGATATTCAAAATAACTTTTGTTATGTCAGCTGTTACTGAATTCTCTGCAAGTGACCAGACTACTTTTCTCTGAGTGCAGCAGCGGCATTATTGTGCACAGAAAACTGTACTCAACAATGAAAGCACTGTATATTAACATTCAAAGTGCAGTATAAAAACACAGTATTACAAAATACTTATTACTATATCACTTTTTGTAGTGAAATACTGCATATTTGACCTCTAAATGGTTCTAAAAACCATTCAGAGAGAAACATCTCAGAAGAAAAATGATCTATTTTCTGTTTAGTGAAAGCATTCGTCATTTTGAATGAATGCCTTTGCTTATTTTAAATAGGGGGAGGTGGGCAGACACATTTTCAGATCTTGCCTAAGGGAACAACTAGGATGAAGCAGACACTTGAACATTTGAAAATTAAATATAAACAAAGTGATCCGACCTATTATTTGGTTTTATGGGCTGTGTTGCTTTTGCTAGTATCGCAGATTAGTTTGGGATGCAGTGTAATTTGACCTGACAATCTTCAATTTAACAAGACATTAATGCATCAAACATGCATTTAAGATGAATCAGGTGTATACACTTTACAATTATAATAAAGAGAATAAAAATGATATGTGAGCTAGACACAGGAGTTTTCTAGTTTCTGTCTCTTGACCCTGGGCGCACATACATTGTAGATACTGTATAACATTATAAAACAGACTTTGTCAACAGGGTTTCTGCGGATTAATGACACCTTCATAAAAATACGCATCACGTGGTGTTTTGATCCAGTGTGAGCACGTAGTATGCAGGGTGTGGTCTGCATTCAGTGCATGACTGACTCATTTGTAGTACTGTACGCTCAGCGTGTGCTTTGCTCAGCTCGTGTTTGTCTCGGGCTTCCCTGAACATTTCCTCACCAGAAAATAGCAGCCAGAGCTCTCCTCTCATGCTCTCAGGAATCCCCTTGAGGACCAGCTCCTTCGTCTTCTCAGTCCGGTACATACACACCCCCTGACCAAACTCTGTAAAGTGGTTCTTCCACGCTTGCTCCTTCAGGAACTCCTTCGCCTGAGCAGAGAGGGGAAAACAATTTCATGAGATGCAGCGGTTCAACCACAATTACTGTAATCCTGCTTTAATCCTGGACGAAAATACTTTATGTTAAAAGATTATTTCCTGCACACTCAACAAAGCATGAATGCTGTAATATTGTTTAATGAAGAATCAAGTTCCCATTGAAGTGAAGTTAACAAAAAGGCTTTATTCACACACAGTCTTGCAGGGAAAATATTCATGCTGTGTTGCAGTTGGAAGCAATTCTCCATGCAGCTTATTCTCTTTTCAGTATAATGGTGGGGAAATGACAATTATGGAAGAGCAAAACATAGAATTCAGGAGGAGAAATGGTCTTTGAAAGAAGCAGAATAAATTAGACACAGTGTTCTATCGTGCCGTTCCCTGCTTGGCAAGATTAAATGCTTTTAATTGCACTCGACTAAGGTGCATTAACCCACCAGTTTGGGATTGAACTCCTCAGGTGATCGGCGGCGGTACATGGTCATGAGGGCCTGCGTAGCGGTTGGCACGCTGCTGTCGTTCAGGTTAAACGTGCGCTCGCTTTCTGAGCCCAAAGAGGGCTGAGGGCTGCTGGAGAGCAGAGATCCGTGCTGGGAGTAAACCTGGAGGGGACACACGTTGGTGTTAGTGCAAGTTTTTAAAATGGACACTGTCGCCACCACTAGTTGATTATTCAGATTATTTCTTAGACTTAATTTTTAATGATAGTATAGTAACAACACCGATGTCTCACCTCGTCGTCTGAGCTGTTCAGGCTGCCGGTCAGCTCCCTCTCCAGGTAGATCTTGGAGGTGGTCTGCTGCAGGAAGTCAGAAATCCTCTGGACCAGGAAGTCTCGGTCCTTCAGGTTAGCAAACAGGAAGGTCATACGATTCTTGGTGCTGATGGAGAGCGGGCTGGGCAGCACGTTGGAGCTGTCCGCCTTCTCAACAATTGTCACCTGGAAGGACATTTATAGTCACTGTTAATATATATACACACAATTATTAAATAAATGACAAGCAGCCATGAGCGAACACAAGGGTCGGAAATCAACGTTCTCATTCTGGACCATTCCAACAAACCAACCACCTTCACATGGGTCAAATGTAGCCTACTTATAAATAAAGAATTTCTTTAACCGACAGCCAGAACAGATTATTGGTATACCATTTATGAAAATAGTATATGGAGTATGTCTGACATTTTTTCAAATGGATTTCCAAACACCTGCTGAAACCCTGTCCAGAGCCATCTGTAAACAAAATGGTTAAATGTTTGGATGTGATTCAGCATGACAGCTGCATTTTGAACGCAATGTTTGTGTTTTGTGTGTGCGTGTGTGTGTGTGTGTGTGTGTCCGTCTGTCTTTCTTGAGCAGATGGGTAGTGACAGCCCCCTACCAGACAACATTATCAGACACATTGACGTGTCTTAGCGGTTTACTTCAGCTACACTGCGGTTTTGATTGAAGTGCTGAAAAAGACAAAAGACTAATCTACCTTTCTTCTCAGTTACGGTAACTATGTATCTATCATCTTGCAAGCGCCTCATAAACAGATGCATTTAGACGGACCGACTCACCTCTCGTAGCGGGATGATGAGGCTGCACAGCGTCTCTTCCTTGCTGGTGAAGCAGATGTAGTTGGTGGAAACAAACATCTGTCCCAGGATGTGCATCTTGTTGAAGGGCGTCCACAGGGTGCAGTCTGTGTGTCCGTCCAGTTTCTCATCTTTGGGGAGACGGAAGAGCGCCCGGTAACGCTCGCTCTTAGCTCTGGCATCCAAATCCCTGAAAAGGATGGAAAAAGCACCGCAACTAATCATATTAGATGAGGATGAAATGGTCACTTACACCCTAACATTCATACTTCCTCCCATGGATAATAACACTGTACATCCTGTTAAATATACCCTGTTTAATTGACCATTACAACCCAGTGAATAGTTCAGTTTTCCAGTGTTACATAATATGGATAAATTAATGATTTCAATCAAGACAATAAAGTATCTGTGTAGATCAGTGAAGGGTTTTGCAATAGCAATCACACAACACCAGATGCACTGCTGTAATACCAAGTCATGCTCACGGAAAAAACATTTGACCAAACAAAATTAGGATCTTGAGGCTGTTCTCAAGGGCTGCAGAGATCTGCTGGATTTTAAAAGGCACAAGATCCTTTTATTTTCTAAAACACGTGTTGTGCTTTTGCAGCTTTTACTAAAACTTAACATGCAACACCATTTTAGACTTTCAACCTCTGTCATAGTTAACCACCTACTCTACAATCCATAACATGTTAATGATCAGCTGCATGTTATAAACATGCTTAGACAGCATTTATAATTCATGAGCACAAGTATCCAGCTCTTTTCTAACCTCTTGAGTGCCGACACCTTCTTGGGCGATTTCTTCTTGAGCTTGGGCAGCGAGCGGTCCTGTTCGAAGCCTTTGTTGTCGAGGAGCTGACGCATGGCGATGTTGGCCAGCTGCTCCGCCAGCTTGAAGGTCTCGTTGATGTTGAGGAAGACGGAGAAGACGTGCTCGTTGATGCGGGTGCTCACCTTGATCGCGTCCGGCAACAGGAGGGTGGCGCTCTTCTCCAGCTGGGTGATATCGGCCCAACGCACCACCAGTTTGGCTGACGGTTACAGAAAGACAAATACAAACATGAAAAAAACATTTTTCACTCGGCTCGAAACATGAAAAAAAAAAAAATATTTTCACTTGGCTTAAAACATGAATACATTGTTTTTTTTCACTTCACTATATTTTGGAGTATCAGACATTTATCTTAAGACTCGTTATGAGTATACTGTGCCTCTAAGGTTTAAAGCTATTACAAATGTCAATAAAAGATCTTGTTTTTGCTAAACAGCTACTTTGTTTTAACAAAAAATAACATTGGGTAAAACTCAAAGAAATATCAGAATACAGACGGTATATGTAGTATAGTAAATGACTGTTTTCAGAATAAATCCAACCTTCTTTTCCTAGTAAGTAGGAGTAGAAGCAGAGGTGATTGATGCTGAGGTAGAGCCACCCCTGTCGCGGCACCTTGCCCTTCCAGTAGCTGCAGGAGTAATAGTTGACCAGCTTCTCCTCGTCCGGCATCCCGAACAGCTTTCGAAACTTGGCGCTGGCCTCCTTGAACTTGTCCGTGTCGTCGTCCTCTTTGACGTCGTGGTTCTTGTTGTACTCTGCGATGATCCCCTGAGGCGAGATGGAAAGAGACAGAATGAGGTGATGAGCTGGGACATGAAAGATTGGGATTGTGAGGAGAGGAGCAGCAGCAGTCTATATATCACTGATGTTATTAAGCTGCAATCTAAATTGTCATTCTCTACATTGTTATATGGGTCAAGCACGGCTACTACAGCTTTGCGTGTCTGCCTCAGCCTCATCCTGCCAGCAGCTAATGGTCGAAACCTTTTTCAGGTCTGAATGAGAGCCCTATTTTTGTACGGGAGATTTTGAATATCCTCTTAAAAGTAACAGCAGCTGTGTCGCTCTCTACACTGCTCTCTTTAAATAAAAAGAACTGCACCATCGCCTCATAAATTCAGATCTTCTTCCCATCCCAAGGGCAGTCGCCACCAGGGACTACAACGATAGCTAAAATTAAATTACTTCATACATCGATTATCCGCTATTGTCAAAGAAGAACATCAGTGAAGACAAAAGACCCTTTGACAGTGCGTCTCAGGTAAAGTGACATTTTTAATGTTTAATTTGTCTCCTCATCTTAAATTAAGCGTTTCATAAGTTGTGAATTCGTTGCTCTGTAAATTCAGAGGGCTCTGATTGGCTGTCGGTGTTTCTGTCGTACATTAAATCGCTCTGAAAACGATTGCAGCGATATCGCTCACTGTTGTCACCGTCGTCACTATAGTTGTGGTTTGGAGTCCCATCATACACTTGAGTTAGAATGATTGTTATAGTGATATATTTATAGTTATTGTGATAATTATTGTTCTGAGTTAGCAATGTTTTCTGTTCCATTTTTCAAAAATCTGATGGCTTTCAATTTACGTCATCCATGTATTATGTTTTTCTGTCTTGTTTAACTTATTTATTATTTGTATGTCTGTTTATTGGCATTGCAGTTATCAAACAATACAGACTAAATATAAATTTTACAAAAATATCAGTGCTCTGTTACTTGAAAATGATGCATCAAAAGATAAAAAAGGATAAATATAAAAATGTATTGAGGAGCAATCAGTGTAGCTGTGATTATGGGTCAGTTACCTGGACCTTTCCTTTGACAAAGGTGGTGATGTCGTTCTCGTTCTCAAAGATGGAGAGCGTCTGCAGCAGGTTATGTTCCAGCCACTCCCAGTGCTCTGTGATCTCTTTGCGGGAGGTTCCTGCAGGGGAGTGAGGAGGGAACGTCAGTGCACTCAACCGCTGGACTCACATGAGGAGCATGATGGACAGTGTAATGCTGTGCAACCCGTGTGGGCCACATGTGATTTAATGGAAATGTGAGGCATTTTGTATTATTTCGTATTCTTAAACATTGAGTTGGGAGTTGAGGTTAAGCTGGACGGCAGGCTGAAGTCACATGTGAAGAGCAAAGAGGAAAGTGGGATGCACGTCATCCATCTTCTGTTTAAACAGACACACTAAAATTACCATTTTGTGACTGTAATCAGCGATCAGTGAGATTAAAACTGAGTTTTGTTTTGGCCGCAGGAGGAATTGATTGCAGTAATGGCCGCCACTGTGCAGCATTATCCCCCAACACTGCTGCAAGCAGCCCTTCAGTGAGTGCACATACAGTGAATTAGCCTCGTCTGGCAGACTGCTCCACTCTCCTGCTATCTCTGGGCTGAGGAATTAAGGACTGGGAGGGGTGGAGGAGCAGAAGAGGGAGGCGGAGTGGGGATCAATTGCCATTTCAAGGCCAGGCTAGTCCTGTGTGGGCCTCCATTTCAGAAAAGGGAAACACAAATAGAACTAATTTCATGCACGGAACTGCTAAATTAAATACGTGGTTACACATACACCCTGTGTTCATAGGATTTAAACCTGCAGCTAATTACAGCTTGACAGCATCATTTTTTAAAGCATCATCCTGATTCATTTCTGTGCGTTCCCGACAAGTGTGGGTTGTATTGATCTGGCACTCAACTCCCACATATATGCAAATGAAGCATTAAAATCATGGCAGCGCAGAGCAAAACAAAACATACTGCACTGTACTGCTGTACATGTATAAATGAAAAGGAGTTCGACACACTCCAAATCAAGAATAAAGAAAAACTCCTTTGTTACGTTTCACGTACATTTGCTTGGTTGTAATGTATTATTTAGTCAATCGTCACATTAAACTAATCTGATGATCAACTAATGGTTTAAAAGGTGCATTATATCGTTTTGGAAAAGAGATTCAAACCCAAAAATATCATTTTTACAACGTTAATAAGGTTACAATACAAACTCAGAAATATTTATTTGATGGATATCTTCCCATAACTGAAAAAAAACTGTCCTGCTGAGGGAAAAATGATCCCTGAAATAGAGTTTAAAGAAAGAAAGATGGTCTTCAATATGTTTGATTTTAGACGTGATATCCAAGAGGAAAAAAAGGGAGGAGACATTAGAAACTACTCAAGCAAGCTAACGTATAACTTACTGTGTAGGCTTTAGCAAATAAGATGCAATGATCTTAATGTCTGCAGACCTTGTAATCAGTCCATCTGTTATACTACATTCTAATTCACCTCTATTATCTAATGAACAATAACAGTTTTTCTGCACTCGTTAAAAGGTTGTTGATTAACCTTCGCTCCTACCGTAGTGCATGTAGTGCAATATTTTATCATCATTTCACACCAGCAGCCAGTTACAAAGGAAGGCGCTAATGGAAAGCGATACATTCTCATTCGAACACTTCTTGGTGCAAGCGAAAAATTATGCTTTGAAAAAAAGTGACGCGGAGAAAATCGGCCATTTCAGAAAGTGTCCCAATCATCCCCACTGACAACGACACTGGGGATTTACTGCTTTCCTAACTCCATTAATGGAATTCCATCAATGATTCTATCATATGAAAATATCATTACATCCACTTCTATAAGATTCATAACTGCATAACATCCAATGAGACATTAATTCAAATAAACACATTGGAAATATAACTGGTGGTGCTGATGAAGGGGTGCTTGACTTAATCTGACAGGGATGTGTGGGTACGTCTTACACACAATGTTGGGAAGCATTGCTTTAAGTCATTTTTAAAGCTAAAAATGCCAGAGATGTCACCAATTTGAGCTTTTCAACTGTGATAATTTGCTGCTCAGAGAAAACAAGCAGTTTAAATACAGTATGTCGACTTCACGGAATTAAATGGATCAAGAAAATAATTACTGCAGCTGTGGTCTTGTGTTGGATGTGTCATAGCTTTTCTTGATATATAGAGGAGAGGATCAATTCATTTTCACAGTAAAAATGAAAACAGAGCGGCGTTTTTAAATCAGTCTTGAGCGTTGCTGCAAATTTGCATGATTTACTGCCTATGAAACACTCTGAATATGCAGATTACATTACTGTGAAGCCGATGACATGACATCATAATGAAAATCTATCAAGCCGAAAAAAAAGCAGCATCCACTCAAATCTGAGTATCGATTCCCACACACGTTCCTGTAATCCTGCCCTTTAAAACCACCGGGGCATGATGTAATGCTCGGCATTCGGTGGCTAAAAGGCATCATGTGTTGTGTGGTGGCTGGGGGGAGGGATGTGCAGGGGATCTCACATACGACGGGGGTCTATGGGGGAATAATAGGTTCCTTTGCTTTATTTTCTCACAGTTTTTAACCCACATACCATGAGCAATGGTCCAGTACACTAACGAGTCTGGAGTCTGGTACAGGATCCGGTACGGGGCCACTCGAGCACTGGAGTCCAAGACGACGTCCAGGGTCCCAACCAGCAAACCTGAAAGAGCCCAAAATATTGTTATTAGAGAAACAGACACACTTGAGATCTCACCAAGGCAGAACAAAAGAACTTATTGTGTCAGTCCAAAAATACCGATAAACACGTCACACTCTTTAATTAGCTCATGACGCAGGTCAACTTATAGATTTGTTCCACTGTGAAACAAAACACTACAGACATGTAACAACCATAAACGACCATGTGAGATGCGGAACAAATTAAGTGCTTTGACACTTTCGGACCGTTCTGTCATGCTTCAGATGAGGGGAAGCTCATGAGGTCTTGTGGTTTAAGATTTGAGTACATGAAAAAACACCCTGTGGCTTGACATTAAGTGCATTTGTTTACTTGTTAGACCAGTGATCTACATATATCCTGTGCGACTATGAGTAAGACTGGTTTGATATCGTTGTATTCGTGGATGCGGTAACTAAATTTGGTTGTCTCATTTGAAGCCGGTTGATAAATGGAGGCCGATAGCAGAGAGTGAGACAGTAATTGAAAGGCTGAGAGGGTGATAAAAAGATAAAAGTCACCTGAGGAAATGGAGGAATGTGCAAATGGAATGAAGTAAAGGTTTAACAGATGCCAGTGTTTCTCTTGAAGGAACTGAATGCAGTGTTGTGGAATTGCTGCTGTTGTTTCTAGTGCACGCGCATGAATCCGCAGAAAAATCTGATCCGCAGGTGCAGTAACATGCCAAGAAACGGGGAAAACAAAGGCAGGAAAAGAAGACGGCCGCTTGCAAGGAAAACACGAGATGTGTTCCAGGATGTTTTCAGCTAATTTTCACGCTGGAAATGTGACAAAACAAACTCAAACCGGACAGCTTGAATCCTAAATACAGAAAAATCTTTGAGCATGCTGTTGTGGACAAAGGAAAGGCTGGAAGAAAAAATACAAATCATTAAAATAATTGTGGATGATGGTAAAACAGCTCCAGAAGAAAAATCACTTAAAAAAGGAGATTTATTGTGCTTTTATGTTTTATCTCCTCGCCATCGATGTTTTATAGCTTCTTGTACATGTAAAAGGTCTTGAAAGTTAAAATACCCCCAAGGTCCATGCCAACAGGAGCTCCTCTCCCACAGAAAACACTCGTCACAGTCAATTCTGAGACTCCTTGACATCACACTACGTCACGTGTCACATAATATGCGCCTGTATTCAAGGTCGAAGTGAAGCCAACCAGAAGAGCCGACTAGAGACACGGTGAACAGTGATGGTTCAGGCATGTGTGAGCTGACCAATCACAGGCTGGATATTTGGGAGAGGGGCCTTAAAGAGACAGGAGCTAAAACAGCCTTTCAGACCGAGGGAAAATACAAAGTTGCTGCACCTGACAGTACTAACTGATGGGTTGTTTGAACTTTGCAGATTGTAAACCTATTTCAGTAAAAACCTCAAATAAAGTTATGAAACTGAAATGAGTATAATAGGTCTCCTTTAGCAACATCTGACATCACACAAATCAAATACCTCTTGTAAGTGCAAAGTTTTTACTTGGTAATGAAACAATCTCAGTCTCATAAATAGGCTTCTCTCTTGCAGCCCGATGCAAGATGCTGCTCTTCTCCTCTAGTCTGGCGGTACAACACTCAAACAAAGCTTGCGTTGTTTAAATGATTTGCAGTTTTTTGGCCACAAAAAAAATACATCACCTCAGGACAAACTTTAAGACACAGTCCCAAGTACACTGGAGCACATGGACTAAGACAACAAACTGTTGTTCAGTGACCAACGTTTCAACGCTAATGTCCTGCTCTGAGAGCACCGCGGCCTTTCAGCTCCACACGAAGCGACAGAAACATGTTAAACTCCTTCCTTCATCCAAGATACATTACTTCAGATGCATGGCGATGCATCCTGCAAAAAGCTGTGTTTTAGGAAAGAGAAATAGAAACATACATGCCAGCCAAATCAAGATCTTCTGACACGAGGCGCTGGAAACGCTACCACTTTAGTCCACAGGGGCCGACAGAACCAACAAATCCACGGCTACTTGTAGCAGCTTTAAGTATCTACTAAAGTAACAACTGAACCTGCATACTATGACCGACGATTAGTATTGGAACGCAGCAATGAATGTAAATAATGCAGGTTTTACGTCTTAGAATTTAAAGGGATAGTTTGGGTTTTTTGAAGTGGGGTCATGTATAGTACATATCTATATCGGTCTGTTCCCTACTGTAATTGCCGATCAGCGCAGCCTCAGTTTGGAGAAGCAGAGAGCCGCTCCAGCCCAGACGCTTAGCTTTGTACTGCAGTGAACAGTGTCCAGATGCAAAGCGAACTTTAACCACCTAAAACAAGGCCCACCTAAAAAAAACCTCTGTATCCCTACGCATTAGCGCAACTGGGCAACAGGTGAGCTGCGAGCGGCGAAATACAGTGCGAGGCCCAGTTGCGCTAATGCGGTGTAAATTTTCTCTATACAACATACACTTGAACCGATATAGATTTTTTAGGTGGGCCTTGTTTTAGGTGGTTAAAATTCGCTTTGCATCTGGACTCCGTTCACTGCAGTACAAAGCTGAACGTCTGGGCTGGAGCGACTCTCTGCTCCTCCAAACTGAGGCTGCGCTGATCGGCGATTACGGTAAGGAACAGTCCGGCTATAGATATGTACTTTATACGACCCCACTTCAAAAAACCTGAACTATCCCTTTAAAGGAAGGAAATTTATTTCACGTGTTTAGACACACAAAGCTTTTAAGTAAACACTGGATGCAAACACAGACTGTTCCTCCGTGGGACACCTTTAGCAACTGATTATCACTCACAACTGCAGATGATGTACTACTGTAAGATCCCTTTATTATAAATGATTCACTAACATTTAATAGACTCGATTTGGCTGCTGGCATATGATGAGATAATCCATTGATCCTTTATTTATGACATTATGCCTTTGTTAATCACTTTACTATTAACAACTCACCAGCCAAGAGATTTTCACAGCCTGGAAACCCCCAAAAGCTGTTCTAAATAATGGCTTAAAACTTATCCGAGAGCAGTCTCAACTGAAAAACCTTTTTTTGGAAAGGGTTCCTAGTTAGAAAGTGGGTCCACGCTCCATTGCAGGTTGGCTCTATCTATTGAAGTTTTGACACCATTTTCCATGAAGCTGCAGAGCTGTCGGTGACTGTGAATACCCTCCTCGGTGTGGAGCAGGTACACACTCAACTGCCATGAGAGACGGGTTATTTTTGTGTGCAGCAGCTCATCAGGGCAAACACTGCATGAGTCACACAGTGAGAGGATGAGGGGGAGGAGGGGAGAGAGAGGAGACAAGTGACGGGAGCTGCTGAAATGTTTTCTTACTTTCAGAGAAAAACCATGTCTCCATAAAGGACTCACTGACCCTCCATCTTTTAGCTCCCTTGGACTACAGCTACTTTCCTTCTACTTGTCTGTCCTCCACTCCTGGGCTCCTCTCGAGATATCTCAATTGTCCTCTTGACATTACTTCTTTTCAGTCTCTCTAACCATTTTATGCAAAACAGCCACAATAAAGACACTGTGGCTTCAATAAATAGCTGTATCCAAACCTCACCTACAGTTTGGTGTCTACTGACATGCCAACGGTTATTGATTCCTGCCATTGAACTACCATGAACACATTAACAAGATATTCAGTTGTGTCTGTAACCACTTAACTCTGTCCATGGAGGCTAAAGAAGTCAATAAAAGAGACGTTCAGCTCAATCAGACTGAAACTAATGAGCCAATACAGCCTGACACACACACACAAAAAACTGCTGTTGGGCGTGAAGACAACTTCTTCTTTGACAAGAGACAATCACAAGGTTAAACCAAACAAACAAACAAACCAAAGAACAGTCGGAGACGAAAAGTTCAACAGTTGCTCCCACGCTGACCTCAGAGACGGTTAAAATGTGTTGTCGAGCAGCTCTTCCTCCCAAAATAGTGACACAGCAAATGCAAGCATTTAAAATTTCAGATGCACAGGTCAGCCCACGACGTGTGAGTTGAGGTTTAACGCAGGAAACTGATGGGGTTAGGCACAAGAAAGGGGACCACCAAAAGGTGTAAGACCACTTCACATCCACCCTCTGTCTGCCGATATAAGTGAAACACATGGAAAGTGGGAAAAAAAAAAAAAAAAGCTGTTTGTTTGTTGTTTTTGTGCAACCGGCAACCCCGGACGTCACATGCCTCTGCAGAATTAACTCATCAAACCACGTGACGGCTTGTTCCAACTCACATCTCTGCTTTTAAAGAGTGGGTGCATAACCTACAAAAAGACAGCTGTAATGGCACACGTTCTATTTGTTATTTCTGGGGAGGAGTGGAGGAAAACACTCATGTTGTGAACAGAGCATGCAATAAAATCATGTGACGCTTCTATTCGAAGAAACAAGGACACAATCAGAGCTGCAAAACAAAACACTTTTAGACGGGCATTACTGTTTTTCACTCCAACCAACAACATGGGAAGAAAAGCTCCTTGTTTTCTTTTTCTGTCTGCCAAAGAAAAAGCCTGGGGGTGGTGATGGTGGTGGTGGTGGTGGTGGTGGGGTTGCTGAGCACACAAAGGGCCACATCTCCCTCTCAGACTTTAAAATCAATAGCGTTTCAGATTACAGAAACCTGAGATGAGCCCGCATCGTCAACATATGCGGCGAAATGCAGTTTTTACAGCGTCTCCACATCTGTGTCTCAACACCCGCTGACGTTTCGACACAAGTCATGACGCTCAGGATCACAAGGTCGCCTACAAAGAAGAGGGTCAGGATCCGTCTGACCTGACGCGCTGCCAGCCAAACATACAGTCATTAGCAGCTGGATTGTGAAATATGGTGTTGTTCTCTGACTCAAAGCATTTTGCAATTGTAATGCTCTAAACCTCATTGTGTAAGAGCTGACAACGGCCTGATTCGGAGTTTATTTACAGTCTGATTAACGTTCTGTTGTCCTCGTTCCTCCTCTGAAGACACTGGCAACACGTCCACAAAAGACACTTTGATGCGACGCTTCCTTTGTGTCCCTTCAGCTGCGCCTCTGCGCCGTCCCTCAAACCACCGTTACTGTACATGCAAACTCATTTGGATAAGAAGTGACTGTTTAAGCTGGCAGTTTATCGGGGTTTAATGTGTCATGCAAATTACATTATAACGCATAACTGAGCGGGTCCGTCCTACAAGGCAGCTTGTAGGAGGGACCCGCAGCCTGTAGTTTTAAGCGTCTTTAAAACCCCGTTTCAAACAACGTTGCAGCGTGTTCAGGGAGGCTGTGCCATTGACGTAAAGGAGGAGGTTGTTCCCCGGTCTATTTTTGGGAGGCAAGAGAGATAAAACAGTAATTGGTTGAAATAAAACATTTAAAAAATCTCAGTATCATTTATATAATAACTTTTCTAGCTATAGGTGTTCTATCATATGATGCAGCCGGTTGGTTTTTCATCCAGTCCGCCCCAATTTTTTGAGTCACCGGCTGCCACGGTCAGCATTTTTCCAAACGTCAAAGATCGTTTTCTGAAAGTTTGAAACCTGATTGCTGACGTGCACATTTGCTGGCTTTGCGGTCTTCTTCTTTGCTGCTTTTGCTTTGACCTACATGTAAGAAAAAACATCACTCCATAGTGCTTCTATTGGTCACAGACTTCTATTGGTAGCTTTAAATCACAATTATATCACTCTTCTTCTTCCTCTTAACTGGTACAGACACCATTAATGAACATCATCTGTATTACCATTCAAGCTTTTCAGTCTGAGTATGTAATTTCTGTAATTTCATGTCAGAAATGTTCACTCGTGAGGTGATGATTTAAAGTTTTATAGCATTAAGTTTAGTCACACTCTTCGACTTCCTTCCTCAGTATGCCTCGTCATCTGATGCCTCCTCAGAAGTTATGGCGACAGGCCACCAAATGTCACGCACGAGGAAAATGTTTCTGGGTGTGAGCATTATTGGAAGGATTCATGATGATTACAAGACAGAAAAAGTGCTCAGCAGGAAGCTCAAGCAAAGTGATGAAGATGCTTTGAAAAAAAAATCCTAAAAAAAAAAAATCCTAACTATATCATGCATTGCCAGCATTTTTAAGAATTATTTTCCATCTTAATAAAGGCTTCTTAACCTTTCTGCCAAAAGAGTGCCTTAGATTTCAATATCAGATTACAGGCCAGAACTCTTCAAAACTGTCTTCTGTTTGACTTCAGAGGTTATTGGAGGAGCTTGGATGGTGACCAGCGCTCTATTTCTGATAAGATCAAAAACCCGGAAGGAGAGATACACTCCAGGATGAATTATTTCTCAGCTCTCCTCTGGAGGAACTGCATAAATTCTGCAACTGTCCATCTCTACTCATGCAGCTTCTGTATACGTTTGCCGTTACAGATTTTGCGCCCGACTCTGTATGACGCTCCTGGTCCTGGTGCTACTGATGATCTCCCCTCTCCCTGGAAGAAGTGGCTGGTGGACAGTGCCAGTGTCACTGGGCACTGAGTGCCAACTGGCACGCAGCACAAGCCAGCAAGCTCGGCATTTACATAACAATGACATCATCCCCCAGCACCACTTAGCACACTTTGTGTTGCCACAGTAAAGACTCCGTCAAGACTGAGGAGGAGGCTGCAGACCTTAATTCACGGTGTTGTTTGGTCCATACAATGTCAGAAAATTGTGAGAAATGTCAGTGTTTTCCAAAGCCCGAGACGAAGATTGACGTGATTGATGGTTTCTATCCGTATCGCTTGCTCCTGAGTCAGACTGAGATTTAACGCGATGATCGTTGACACTGACGGACAAATTCTCGGCAGGGAACAGAAACTGAGCCGATCAACGGCGATTAAACACGATGGAGGCGTCACTTTCACAAGCAGAGGATGCCTTGAAATAATCCTCGTACCCACGGCTGCAATCTGTGATATCTGACCTCACACACGGCATGTTAGATATATATGGCTGCACATACTGTAAGACACTGTGTGGCGGTTGGTTTGTGATCATTTAATTAAGGAGGCTGTGTTTTCACGCTTGTCCTTTTGTTTTGCTAGTTGGTTTGTAAGCAGGATTGCACAAAAACTGCTGAACGGATTTCCACTAAACTTGGATGGAGGATGTGTACCAGCCCAGAATAGAGCTCATTAACTTTTGATCTGGATCTGGATAAAGGGACGGATTTCGGGATTTTTTTCCCTCACTTTCTTCAACACTGCCCGATAGCACGTTTTCTCAGCGAACAATGGACGGATCTTGATTAAAAAAAAAACAAAAAAAAACCAGACATATTTAGGCAGCTGGTATCTAAGAGTGAGTCCAAGTTGATGCAGATCATAGATTGCGGTTAAGCAGTTATAGGTGGTTTAAAAATGAGAGCCTGATGTCTGATTAGGCTTGATTGAATTAAAGGAGACTGCCGGGCCTTTGCGGAGGTACGCTCTCTAGATTCTAGTTACACATTTGTTTTGGAAAGATGGAAATATGACATGATGAGGGCTTCGAAGTCGGCCCTGCTTGCTTTATTGCTCGATCTTGAGGCCCTGGGTCAAACTCTGACATTCAATATTATTAATTCAATCTTGTTTGAACAGAATACCGCAGAGCAACTAGAGCATGTGGCCTTCTACTATTTCATGACAGTTTGAGAGACGCATACAAGGCCTGGTAGCTCATTTATGCAAGCCATCCTCCTGTCTTTTCAGTGTCACCATCGGGACCGTGACGATCTCATCCACTGAGGCCGTCCCGTACCAAAACACGTATAAACGCCTCCTCTATGTCCTCAAAGACAATGAACAGCATCCCGAGGAAAGTGCCTGCAACCAGCCGAATTCAGGTCAAAGAATGAACAGAATTTCAAAAGACATCAACTGTCAACCTGTCTTCCCTCCTCCTCCTCCTCCTTCTCCTTCTCCTCTTCCTCCTGCCCCTGCTGCTTGACCCATTTTGGATGAAATAACAGGAGGGAGGAGTGAGAGAAGGAGGAAGGAGAAGAAGAAGAATAAGAAGAAGGGGAATGATTCAGCATGAGCGAGCAAACAGACCGTGTCTCTGGCTGGTGGTCAAACAGACTCTCTGTTGTTGAGCCATTAGCAGCTGCACATGGACTGCCACTGCTATTATCTGCATTGTGGTGATGGTTTAAAAAGCTGATTTCCCCAGAAGACAGTCTTTTTTTTGTATATATATAACGTGATATGGAGGATCAGACAGTAGAGGTGCTGGACTTTGTTTTGTTTGACTAGCCAAAGGTGGAGCTTCATTTTTTAGAGTGTGAATAAATCAATCAAAGTGAAGGAAACTGGCGTGTCAGTCACATCCAGGTGAAAGGCCACCTGTGGCGGTTGATTAGTCATGTGATCCCCCCCCCTCACATTCTCCGTCCATGTGGCTCCAGATCAACACAACACACTCCACCTGACATCAGTAATCTTCGGATTTACATATATTAAAAAATATATATATCATACGTTTTGTTCCCTTTATTGATCCATAACAGGACTCACCTGCCAGTCCTCCGCCTCCGTCCCCGTGGCCTTTCCGTTTCTGGAGGATGAAATATGGATTCGCTCTCTCGGTGATCCATAATGCGCCCGCCAGTAACACATCTTCGGGACTGACCCACATAATTCTCCCGTGGTTTTTAAGGGAACATCGAACACACGGGACTGCTGATGGCGACCATCAAAACTGCTCGATAATTAAATTATTTAAAAAAACACCGATGGAGGCCCTGATCTCCTTTTTTTTCTTCTCCCCCCTCGACCCTTCAGATTATCGCCTACTGCTGGATGTCCGAGCGATAAAGTAAGACGCGCATGCAAGTGTTGCTATAATTAAACCCGTCGTTGCAGCTCGGCCTGCGGTGTGGAGCTCCCAACACCAAGCGTCTCCTCCTCTGCCGCACCAGCCTCCAGGATCGTTGAATAAATGGCTCTCTCGCAGGTTTGGCACGGCAGCCTGGCTCGGTGTGCTGCTGCTGCTGCTGGATCAGTCTTTGTTGTGCTTGCTCCGGTGTGGCAGGTGCGATCCGGTTCGTCCGTCCGTCCCCCAGTCCGCGGAGACAAAACGCGTTAAAGGTGATTAAAACGAGCAGCAGACAGTCTGTAGGTTCTCCCAGGTGCAATGTCCGTCCGCGTGATGAAGCCTAGAGACGATACTTGAGCAGTTAACCCGTCAGTAACACGGCAGTCCTCCTTCTCCTGCTGCTGCCGCTGCTCCTCCTCAGCTGAAGCGCTGCCGCACGCAAAACACGGAGAGCGCGTCACGGGCAGGCCACCGCGCGACGTCAGCGGCAGGAGGAGGGAGAGGAGGCACGTGGGGACATAACACATGAATACAAAACTAAAAACCCCCTTAGATACATTTAATTTACTCTCACAGTAACCAGCACGAAACTGTAGGTACCCTCCATGTTTCTGTAACTTTCATTTTTGGATCGTTTTGGTCAAGATGGTTGTTTTTGTTTTTTGTTTTTAATTTCAACCTCAGAATATCATATGCCTATTGTACACTGTGTTTGTTAGAAACAGGCAGCTGAAACTGAATAAAACTCATTAAAACTATTCATAAAGTATTTTATCAAGCTTTGGGTTAGGTGGTGATCTGTGGTCCTGGATGAGTTTTTTTGTTGTTGTTATTTTTCACCAGATAGAGCCACTTATCGTCCAAATATGCTATTTCCCTTTTACAGGGAGCTTTGCCTCATAATAAAAATTAAGCCTTACGCAACCCATACAAAAAACACATTTAGTACAGAATAAAATATACCATGACAAAAAAAAAGTAATTAAAATATTAATATTATTTTCAACTTTCACCGGGTGACATTTTTCAACCAACATCAGTCCTGATAATAACGACCAATGATTGATTATTTTTCAGAGTTTTAAATCCTGGAATTTACATGTATTTTGTCCCATAAGCCAAATACATGCTGTTTCCCTTGTGTCCTATAGGGGGCTTTGTCTCATACTAAACTTAATCCCCATACAACTGATAAAATACAGACTTTAGTACAAAGTTGTTCAAAAAACTGACATTACAATACTATATGTAAAGAGTATAGAAAACAAATAACATTTCTTACAAGTTATTTGTGTTTTTCATTAAAAAACAGTGGCATCATGTGAACAAACTGGTGTTTGAAGGGTTAAAATCCTGAATATGAATGAATTTCTGTTAGTTATTATCAGGACTGATGTTGGTTGAAAATTGTAACCCAGACAAAGATGAACATAATATTAATATTTAATATTTCTATGGCGGTTTTTGACAAGGGACATTTTTTTCTTGAATGTGGTTTGAGTAAAAAAAAACAAATATTTTTCTTATATCTTATATGAGGGTCAATCCTGACTTCTTTGTTCCTCCACAGTATGATCATTTTCTGTTGTTGACCAACATGATTGTTGTTTGTTTGTTTATTGATGAGCAGGTCTGATCACTCTTTCCACTGACAAACTCACTCACGTTATTGAGTTGTGAGCTACTCTTAGTCTATAAACATGGCGGCTGGAAACTCTTGAGGTGCCACATGAACATCTCCTGGTTTGTTTTCCATCGAGTCTTTCAAATGACACCAGAGGGGCCAGATTAACCTGCTACAACCTGCCCTGCCCCGGGGCAACAAGGATACACATCTGAATACACATACCTCCACAATTTATTCACTCTCCTGTCCTACACTTGCTTTACACTACTCAAAATTCTTTCTCTCCTTAAACATTGTGAGATCTCCAACAGTTTCATTCATTTCTCAGGTAACAATGTACAGATCCTGATGAAAAACACCTGCTGTGTTTAGGCGGTTGGCATGTGTGATTGAGTAGAGTTTGATGTAGATTAAATCCAGATTAAGGGGTTTTAAACAGGTTTTTTTTTTTCGATACTGGATTTGGTTTGATAGAATTAAAGGGAACTGTAGGAACACAGTGGCGATTATGATCCTGTCTGGATTGTTTTGATGGCCCGGCGGTTGGATGTGACACATCTGGGGATCTTGAATAATGATTAAGCAGCTGTGGATGTTCTAAAATGTAGAGCGATACAGGACTGTTGAGTTTGACACTGGATCAGGCTGGATTGAATTTAAGAGGCCTGTTGGTGGAAGTATGCGCTCTACTGTGAGTGCCATTCTAATTGTTCTGATTTTAGCAACATTATAATGCAGATAAGTACATCATTACGTTATACTAGGAAAGTGAAAATAGAAGCGATCAGGAGAGGATACTGTATTTGTGTATGACAACAAAATACCACGCATTTTCGATAAGGTAGCTGAGCAGAAAGAGCTTTGTTGGGTTTCCTGCACTTTCAAAAACAGGATGCAGGTAGAGGGGGAGCAGCACTTCACTCACAGGTTGAGTCAGATCAGCTGCAACGTGGCCTCAGGTGGTTGTTTACTGACTTTCCCCTCCGGTAAACCGCACTGTGTCGACGAGCCTCACAATGCTGCGCGCTGACTCCTCCACACTGCTTGCTGTTGTTGTCAGAAAATGAGTGATGCACCTTTACAGTAACTCCCCTAACTCCAGTCTGGTTTCCTCTCTGGGTTTGTGCATGGTGTGGATTGTACTGTAGGAGGGTCAGAGGGGAGACATGACATCAATATGAGCACACCACAACCTGTTAATATCAAAGTTAACATTCACGGCAGCCTGTAGTGTCAGCCAGCATGTGAAAGCTGTAGTGCACAATGATTACATCATGATAAATAGGATCAGCACCAGTAAGCATTCACACATTGAGACGGATATGTCCTGATTTTAAATTTGTAAAATGGATTTTCCTAGGACAGAAGATCTAAAATCTGGACTGTTGCCTGTGATATGTAATTCTCTCACACACAATCACCAGAAACATTGTGTCCCTGACTAACTGTTCCACTTCTTAGTTCCTGAATCACATCCACATTCTTTTACGTGATCTCAGTTTTCAGTTCTTCCTTTTAAAAAGGAGGAAGAAGAACCTGGCGTGTTTGTGGCGTTCGTTTCGGGTCAAAAACAAAGACCGCTTCTTTGAAAACAAAGACACGTTGATGGTTTATTTTATGCTTTTCCCCGATAACAAATCAGTTTAGGAGCAGAAATTGATAGATGCCGAGACACAGATATGTTCCATGTAGCAGGATGTATAAAAACTAAGGTTTTACTGTACAGGTTGGATACAAAACATCTGCTGATTCAACAGTAAATAACAAACATTTGTCTTTATATTCAAATTCAAATAACTCAGAACTGTCAGTTTTGTAATTTACAGCGAAACAAATAAACAAAAGTAGGAATGTCTTGATTTCAGATATGACACAGCCTCCAAATAAAACTTCCCACAGGCTATTTATGCCAATATACATAGCGCAATGACTCATTTCCATCATCAGAATTAAACTGAAGAAGCTCAGAGAACTGACTGTACATATGTTTACAATATATATAGTCAGGAAAAAGTCCCTCATATTACTCACACTAGTAATTTCCCAGCTCATTTCCAACTCATTTTCATATAGTGATGAGAAAGTAAACCTATTAAATGTCCCCATTTTAAAAAGGGACTTCTGCACCGTTGAGTTTCATCCACGGTTCAGTGGAAAATACAACTGTGTGGCATCATGGGAAAGCCTTAAATCTTATCAAATATTTCCCAGACAAAAGAGATTATTTGAATTAACTCAAATGTTCTTTTCACCGTGCTGGCTATGACTGTGTGCTGCGTGTGTGTATGTCTCACTTCTGCATTCTCTCCATGCACGTACTGTACACTAGCATGGTGACTGTAGCGCCCTCCTGTGGCCAAACACAGAACTTTCAAGACAGTCATAATAAAAATGGAACAGGAATGTTCACGTCTGTCCAACGGAGGGCAACATGCGCTCCACCATCACTTTTTCCTTCACTGACAGCACACAAAAGTATGTGAATACTCAAACATGACACCCATGTGCCTGTTGAACTCTCCAAAATCACTGTGAGTCCTCATTTTGGATCCTGTCTGGCTGCAGGGATTTTCACGAAGCTATTTCCAGCAGCTCTGTTAGTTTATTTGATTTCGGTGTCGCTCAGAGTTTGGGCTCTGCACGCTCCCTTGCCGACGACTTCGAAAGCAGCTCCCTTGTACGTGGCGACACACTGGCTGTCCGTGCGCAGATCTGGCTGAATCTGCTCCCACACCTTCGTCCTGGGGTTCAGCTCTTTGTCCGGTTCACCTGCAAAACAAGAAAATCAGCTCGATTGGGTTAAAAGAACCCTCCTCCGTTCTCCACTCACCCATCACAAACACAGGACTTATGGGTTTAGGACCGACATTCTTGCATAACCGACTCGAGCAGTAACAAGCTGCCTCCAACCTCCTGGGAAAGCTTTCCACAAGATTATGGAAACTGGCTGCAGGGATTTCGCTCCCATGCAGCCACAAGAGATCACTGAGGTTTGGCAGTAAAGCCTGGCTCGCAGTCAGTGTTTCAAAATCCTCCCAAAGGTGTGATTTTGCCAAAAAAAATATTGGAAGCACACTGTATGCTGTATAAAATCACCATTTTTATTTTTAGGCAGCGAGATGGTTCAACAAGATCAGTCTTTTCCTAAAGACAGCGATACGTTTGACAGGTCACTCACTTATATCTTTATGATATTCCTGATGGTTTGAAGTGGTTGTGGAATGTAAGCTTCGTGTTGCTGATGAATCTCTAAGAGTACCTGGGAAGCCCTGGACAGTGACTCTGTCCCCTGGTGCCGCTCCACCAGGAGGATCGAGGATTTCCACCTTTTCTGGCGAGCTGGCACACATGACCGCGGCCTGCGACAGCACTCCTCTCGTCTTGGCCGGCTTCAGGTTACAAAGCAGGACGACCATGCGGTTCTGCATCTGCACGAGGGACAGAGGATGACATCCTTACAGCTCAATAAAAAAAATCATTTCATGACCTAAATTTTGAGGTATACCAAAACCATCTCCAACTAATATTTATACAATCATACTACTCCTAATCCCTCATTCTATAATAACAGTGTCCAAGGGTTTGTGGTTTGTGTTGTTGTTCTCAAACCAAAGGGAGGAAATAGAACACTTTTGAGGCTCGATGCTTCTGTGTTTAGCCAAGTATAAAACCAAGACCAAAGGCTGCTTCTGCCAAAAGCTGAGAATAAGAGACCTCCAGCATTAATTAAAAATATGATACGAATAATAATAAAAGTACCATTCATTGAGTGAAGTCTTTTGATTGTTATGGATCTAGAATTGGGTTTTAGTGCTACTTTTAAGTTTTCATTTCTTGGCAGATATAGCATACAGTACAATACCAGTCCAAGTTTAACAGACGGAGGTTTTTATTAAACCTATAATACAAAATATTTCACCCTTGAATGCTTGACACAATTAGAGAATAAACTGTAAATCAGACAATTTAAAACTTCAAAACTTAAAACTAGATTTGGCTTTTAGATTTACTGTCTCTGTACAAGCCTGTCATGTTCTTCCGGACCAAACTATAATTATGGACCTTGCTTCGTGCAGGGTGACGCTGTCATGTTGAAACAGGAAACAGCCTTCCCCGGACTGCTGCTGCAAACTGTGAAACACACTATTGTTTAAAATGTAGACAGGAAGGTTTGATGTGACAGTATTCAATGATGATGCTAAGCTAAAAGAGCCCAGATCATGTAAAACCAAGGCTACGACCAACAGTACACGACGCCATCGACAAAGATTTACAGACGATTAACCAAGAAGACAAACAGACAGTAACTGTTAGTTGGAGCCTGAATACATCACAATCTCATGAAACTCCATCAAACACCATGTGAGATATGGTGTAATACTGTACCTGGTCCACAGGTACGTGCTTGACGAGCTCGCTGACCACCGTCCTGGGAGCGGCCTCTCCGACGTCGACCTGCTGCACGTAAAGACTGTCGGCGTCTTGAAGCGGCAGAGCTGTGATGACGCGTCCAACACGCAGGTCCAGGCGAGACACGTCCACGTTGGCTTCATCTTCACCCGCCTGCTTCGTCTCTGCTTTCTCCCCTGCTCAGATCGAAGAGACACAAGAGCGGTTCTAATAATCCAATCATAATAATCCCTGGGTTTAGCATCATGATTATTAGTATAAAAAATGTTTCATCAAAATCACTAAAAAAATGGCAACTTATATAAAAAATATCATAGTGGACACAATACTTTACAGCAGTCTGAAATCTGCACCAAACTGTATCATGATATGATTTTAGATGATAATAAGTTTCCAACTCTGTCTCAACAGTCTGAGTTTCGACACAGCCATGCCCCAGTGCACAAAGCTCATTCCATAACAGAAATGTTTTCTCAGTCTTATGAGGTCGAGCTGGACTGAACAGCACAGAGCCCTGACCTCATCTCTGCCCAACACATTCGGGATGAAGTGGAATGCAGACTGTGCGCCAGGCCAGCTCACATCGGCCAGAATCGCTGCCTGACCTCACTACTGCTTGTGTGGCTGAACTGGAACAAAAACCCTGCAGCCAAGTTTCTAAAATCCTGCACAAAACTTCTCAAGTAGAGCGGAGGCAGAATATTAATGACCTGCGGTTTCTGAGTAAGACGGAGCCTTGTGAGGCGCAGACAATATGACGGGAAGGAGGAGCGAAGGAACACACAGTGCAGATTAATCAGCAGGTAATCAGCTGCTTGAGTGACTACATGTCTGACTGATAACTGGTCGGGGTTGGAGCTCGGTCTGGGTCCAGGCTGAGGGAGGGGAAAGAACAAAGTGAACAGTGAAGCAAACTCTGACACAACCATGTTTTTTTTTTTTACTACCAAGTAAGGCCAGATTTCTAACCAGGCAAAGTCCACTGCATGACGCTGGGTAATTTAATCATCTGCACATTTCTTAGAGAATAAGCAGCAAGTACAATAACAACCAAGACAGGCCCTGCGTTGTTTACTATCAGGTGTGGCCCAGCTTCAACAAAGACTTTGGATTTATCTGTTGATTATTTTCTAGATTAGTTAATCAGTTGTTGTTGTCGTTCTATAAAAGTGACGCCCTCAAATGTTTCATTTTGTCCAAAAACCAAAGATGTTCAGTTTGATTTCTCAGAGGAGTAAAGAACCCAGAACATAATTCACATTCAAGAAGATGGAATCAGACAATTTTGAGGGTTTTTTCTTAAAACAAACAAACAAACAAAAAAATCCCACTGGATTATATACTGAATACTTGCAGATTCATTTAATAGTTGAGAACTAATCGATTGTCAAGATTTAGTTTTTCATAGCGCAGCAAATGACTAAAGAAATGAAAATAAAAATAATGAAACATGCAGATCACTCTTACTTAAAGCTAAAAAGAAGGAAATAATTAGATCGCTTGTTGTGTTGTTCAGTCCAAACCTCAAAGCTTTACAGGTTTGTTATTACATAAGACATGAAAGAAACAAATCCTTACATTTTAACTAAATGATTTTTAGTTGAAAACAGGGTGGTTATCTGTGCATAAAGTTTGTTTTTCTTAATGAACAAACCAAGCCATGTGTCTCGTGCAGGAGTCTAGTTCTAAATGTTCAGTCTGGGTGCATGCTGTGATTTGGAGAAGTTTTGAGTTACTAGCTGATTAAAACGTTGAACCGAACGCGAATCTCTGCAGCCAAAGACCTCCAAAATAAATCCTGTGGAAATCTGTCCGCAGAGCAGCTGGATGAAGAGGCGCGCGAGATGTTCTGGCTCACATACAGGTGTGATGCTGCCAGAAGTATGTGGACACTGTTATGGAACTTTGCGACAGCTGCCGCCCCCCACCCCTCCCTCCACCTCACACCTCCTGAGCTCACCTGCAGACCTGCTGTACGTGGAGACCCGCCCACGGAAGCCCATCTCATGCAGCTCCCGGCGGACGGTCCTGGAGCTCACTTTGGCCCCGGAGGCGGTCTGAAACTCGGTGGTGAGAGCCTCCACCGAGGGAAGACAGTTCCCCAGCGCCACTTTCTCCAGCACTTGTCGGTCCTCCTCTTTGAGCTTGTGCGGCCGGCCGCTCCGGGGCAGAGCCGTCGTTATCCCTCCACGTTTCCACTTGAGGATGACGGCGCTCACGGTGGACCGAGGCAGGTTCAACAGGGCCGAAATCTCCCGGACCGACTTCTTACACAGGTGGCAGCCGACCACAGTGCCCCGCTGGAAGTCACTGAGCTCCTCACTGCGACCCATTGTGCCGCAGAGGTCCGGAGCCTGCATTGATCCCTCACCTCCTCCTTTTCCCAGTTTTACTTCTTCTTCTACGGTTTCTGACAGTTTAGAGGCCACTGGGCCCATTACTGCCCCCTACAGGACAGAAGACACATTACAGTTGTACTGTGGCTAAGTGCACTTCTCAGGTGTTTCACTTGAGTATTTCCATTTTCTGCTACTTCCACTTCACTTTGTTTTGGAGGCAGTTATGCACTCTGTACTTTCTACTTTTATTTGATAACTTGAATCAGATACTCTGCATTGTATGCTGCATTGTATGATGCATGCTGCATCAGAGCCAGAGTAGAGCCAATTAATTATCAATCAGATAAAAACATCAATTCTTAGCGTCCCATTTCTCTTTTATTTGTTATCTTTGATCTTTTTCTTATCCTGTTTCCCCCCGATGTGATGTCTTCTGTTGATTCTATTCTTTTATTTATTTCTGTTTTCGCATCACTTTTTTTCTCTTTCTTTTTCTGTGACTTTGCCTGTTCTGTCGCTTTTATTCCCTTCTATTTGCAATGACTCATGTTGACTTTCTGTGTTTTTACATGTTCTGTTCAGCCTTCTTGTTTTAACTCACCTGAGAGGTGTTTGGCCTGTCTGTTGAGTGCTTGGTCCGTAACATTGTCTTCCTGGAGCTCAAGTACAGTTAGAGGTAAATAGAAAAATACTTTTGAGACTTAAGTAAACACCATGACTCTAAAACTTTTACTCAAATATGACTATTAGCCATATCATAACACAATATTTTTACATTTACACAATTATGGCTTTATTTAATTGCTGGTATTTGTGCACCTTTTACTCACTGCTAATACAACCAGTGCTGGAAAAAGTAATAAAGTACTAATACTGCACTGTGATAATACTCCACTGTGAGTAAAAATCTTTCATCTGTGACGTTTCTAAAAAAACAAGGAAAAGAAAAACTGACCTATATATTTAAGAATTATCACTTAAACTGAAGTAAAAATACTCAGAGTGCAGAAAAGTGCTCCCTGTCAGTGTTTAACCATGAAATCAGATGCTTTTGCATTAATGTGTTAATGCATTTTACTGTTGTAGTTGTTTAAGTTTGCAATGCTTGTAACTACTTTATCAGACCTGCAGTGGAATTAGCTGATCGAATGAAAATCAATTGCCAATAATTTTGAAAATCATTCAAAACAAACAGAGTCAGTGATGAACACCTCCTGGTTCCAGATTCTCATGTAATTGCAAAGATTTCCCTTTTTTGTCCTTCATAATAGTAAAGGAAGAGTCTTTATATATTTACTGCATATATTTGGAAACTCAAGGTGTGACCCTGTAGATTGACTCAAGATAAAGGATAAGTGCGCCACCCTGTGGCAGCTCACTGACACTGTCCAAACATCTGTTCCCCAGCTCTAAATCTTTCCACTGAAGACATCATTACTCATTGTAGACAGAACATAAACAGAGCCTCTCCACATGGAATTATATGCATTTTCTATATAGTTCTATTTCCTTCACGCTACAGTGACTTTGTGTGATTCCATTACTGAACAGCTGCTGTGGATCTCTCCGGAAACACATTTCTGCCATTTGAGATGTCCTCCACCTACAATTTTACCCCACTATTAAATGTTTATGTGACTCATAGTTAAGAGTTTGGCTCTTATCTCACAGTATCTTATAATCGTTAAACTATTTTATAACTTTAAGATAACTGCCTCGTTATAATTAACTTTGTCATAAAACTGTATTAAGTGTAGTTTGTCCTCCTCAGTCAGGAAACACCTCACATTCTTTCCATTCAAAACAACCATCCGATGCCCATGTCAAATTTACTTGGCCATTCACAGGATCTAAACCACAAGGTATCGGAGATCTTGTTGACATTTTATCAGATTACTTCTGAAATACAGTAAACGAGAGTGGTATTTGGTAGCTGCTGTCTTCGATCTATCCAGCTTTATCCGAGCTCTCAATCTTTGATATTGATCATTATGTAGCTAAAAACAGATTTATTTAGCTTTTTTCTGAACCTATGTAGAACAAACAAGTTCATCAAAGTTGAAAAAAACCTGATTCAAATGTATTATAACTCACAGTCATAGACACCTGCACCATGGTACAAGAAAAGGACGGAGACACCGCTGATCATACTTGCAATTCTTTTATATTACAAAATAGCAATGCTGTTTTTTTCTGCTGGGTATAGTGTACAATATATCGATATCCCCCGACACCACCACCCCACATACAGTATACACAATAATACAGGAAAGAGAGCACAACATTATACAATAAGCATCAGCTGAGTCTTGTGCCATGTTCAATACTGTAGCCCTCTTCCTCTAAAGCTGTACATTAAAAAGACTTTCTCAAGTCGCTCGTTGTAGCCGCTCCCCATTCACCGCAGGGATAAAGTGCATTATAGGAAAGTTTACACAAACAGAAGGAAACACGTCTGACAAGGGAACCAAACCAAATACATGACAGCTTTAATTAACTACCTGTAATAAAACTAGTTTTGCTCACACTTTATTTTACATAGTAGATTTAGAATATTTTCAAATAATTTCCTTGAAAGAACGACATCATTTGGCACTAATTATAAGTCAATAAAGACTTTGTTCAACTGATACAAAACACACAGTTAACAAAGCTTAAGATACATTTGATTTCAAGCATTTTTTCCCCCAAATTTCTATAGATTTCACAATAAAATTGTTATTGTGAATTAGTTTGGCCACAATAATCATGTCACCTGACACTGTGACAGCCTTACTTTGAACAGAGCTCTTCTTTTAAAGACGACTGTATTTACCTCACAATAAGCACCAAATTAGGGAGCTCTTTCCAGGAAACGTGTTGGAAATTATTAGGACATTACAGACACATAAAATAAAGTGTTGTGCAGTGTTGCAGATTCAATTAGAGTCCACAATCTTCTGTTACTTCATAAGTACACTGAATGCTATTACCTGTAGTACACCAAGGTCTTATGAGTTTCAAAATCCCTACCAAAGAGTTGTTATTGAAACACTGTAAACAGACAAAATGGAGTCATGTCCTAGCTTAGTCTCATAAATGTTCTCTGTAAAAAGAAAGGCCTTAAATCCACCTGGAGACAAACTGGCTCTGTTAGGCAGCATTCAGCCAGAATTGACCGTTCGGGCTCTGAAAACGGATGTGCTTTGCTTTATCTTTATCTTGTTGCTACGCCAACCAAACAAACGATCAAATGGAGACAGATGGAGAGTTTGTGTTTGTGTGCAAGAAAATGTGAGAAGGAGTCGAGATGGCAGAGGACTCGCGAGTTTAAAGCGTGGGTTGTTTGAGAGCGAGTAAGAAAAGACAAGAAGAGCAACAGATATATTGATGTTGGTGCATTGTCTAGGTTATCTTATGTACTGTGCTGTCTCGCTATCCATGTGACACAAGCGGCTTAAAGGTCCAGATTAGGCTGGCTGATACTCAATCATCTGTATTTATAATGTGCTGGCAGGAATCGCAAGCATCCCTCCGCCTTCATATCCACAAAACATGTATAGCTAGAGGTAAACCAGGCTGACTTTTACCACTCTGTTGTCTGAAAATGTACATTCATGAATGCTACCAGACGTTTAAGTCAGATCGTAGAACTGTAGAACAGGTCTGTATGTGCTAATAGCTGAGTATAAAGTGAGGTACTGCAAAAACAAGCTTTTTCCCCCAACTGCAGGGAATCTTTCACCATAGAACATGTCAGAACCAAAGCTGCTACAGAAAAGAACATGGTCTCAAAAAAAAGGAACAACGTGCCCCTCCTAAACCGA
The DNA here is from genome assembly GCA_963678695.2 of Diplodus puntazzo. NCBI lineage: Eukaryota > Metazoa > Chordata > Actinopteri > Spariformes > Sparidae > Diplodus > Diplodus puntazzo. Next base: position 12,099,785 of record OZ023156.1, on the reverse strand, counting down.
CGGTTTCATGAAAACACTGAAAACATTTGCCCCTACATTCAACGATCCTTCAATGATTGACCCAAAACAGGGGAGTGTGCACATGTGCGGGTTATATAACAGGGTCCCGCGTGGCTGCAGGACATGATGGAAACAATGACTGGGAGTGAAAAAAGCCCAGTTAAATTCCACTGGCTCCATCGACTCAGTCAGCGGGTCTGTGCTTCATCAGTGTGCAAGTTTACAGGAATGTGAGAGGAAACAGATCCAATGCACATGACAACACAGAGAAAGTAATTAGGGGGGTGATTGACAGGAGTAGAACAGAACAACAAATTAAAGAGGAATTAACTGTACTACAAACTGTAAGACATGATGAGTGTCAGTTAACAGTCAGCATCACCATGGGGATCCAAGAGTACATCCTCACTAAGCCGGCTACATTTAGGAAATGCATGAATTTTATTATTGTTGTCTTGTTTTGGTGCTCGGTGCATTTAATGAAAATGGAGCCGTTGACTGCGTGTTCTCAAAACGCTTTGTGTTCAATGACTTTGTCACTGTTTTTGACTTTGATATTCTCGGTGGTAAAAATTGGAATGCAAACTCTAAATGACATGGAAATCAAAATAAGAGGATTTTCTCTACGACTGAAAATTGCAGCTCAACTTCAGGTTTACAGTTTCAACAGATCTACTTGTGGTTAAAGCATGCTTTATTCTTGAGCTTTTAACAGCTGCTTTCTAACTCAGCAAAGAAAAAAGTCAAACCCAGAGAAAGAAAGAAAGAAAGAAAGAAAGAAAGAAAGAAAGAAAGAAAGAAAGAAAGAAAGAAAGAAAGAAAAATGTTTTCCTACTGTTCAACAGTTTTTGTTCGGGGGTCTGTCCGGTAACCTCTAACCCAGAACACACACGGCTGCACAAATGTCATTTTCTAAAATTAGCCAGCTGAGTGTGGAGGCAGTCCAACATAAACACTTCAAGTATTCCACAACTGTAAACATTTTCATGCTGTAAGCTTCTCATGCCATTAAAAAAATCCCATGCTTGGAGCTTTGAGTTCCTTGATGAAAACCCTGACCATTTTATAATGTATCGTATTTGTCAGGTACTACACAGCTCCATCCTTTAACAGTCCCTCTTTCGTTTTAAGCAATCTAAGGTCGTCAATAGTGTCAATACCTTTTCAATACCATGTGTTTAAAATGAAACATCATCTGTATTTGATTGTATTGAAGGTATCTAATCTTTAAAAAACTGATCTACAATCAGATTTTTACCCAATGCGGCACAGATATTAACATTATTCAAAAGGTGTTGGTATGTGTTCAGTGGCTTTTCTCTCAGTAATCGTATTTTGTGTGCTTGGACTTCTTTGCTCTATGCCGTGGTAGCAAAAGAGGTATCGAGTATTGTTTTCTTATACTGGTGTTGTATCTAAATGTAAAATTAATTTATTGTGACAACCCTCACAGGATCCATCTGATTCTACGTCCTTGTGTTATTTCTTCAGTTTTGTATCGTCAACAGGTTCGTGCCAGTCTAGTCCAACAGCCAAGTGAATCAGCCTGCATAAAAAAAAACAAAAAAACACTACAATGCTTCAAACACTACTGATAATCTTGGCACAAGGACTTGTTGACATATTTATATTGGCTGGCTTGACAAGTGTAGGAAGTTTGTCTACAGTGCGTTCACGCTGCCAGGATTTGGTAGTGACAACTGCTGTTGCCAGCTGTATTTAGCAGCAGTGTGATCACAGATACGATCGCCTCCCTCCTGACGGACAGCAGGGAGCGATCACTGGCGTCATGTGTTGTGATAACTTGTACATCAGCAGCAGTTTCAGTAGGGCAGTGGGTGACATCACTTCAAAACTGCTTGTGGCAAGCTATGATTGTCAGATGTGAGGACAGAAACATCTACCTTGTGTTCGGTTATTTCCTCTCAGCAACAGGAATATTCAGCTGGTAAAAGAGAAGTTAGAAATCAAGGTTTCACAAAACCGTAACAGAAACAGTTACACGTAGAAATTACAGCATAACGGGTGCATACACATTCCAACTCCTCGTATATGTCACATGACCACATGAACTTAAAGACCAACGCTTCAAGTCAAAAAGTTGCTGGTGGGATTTCACACCAACGTGTTGGGGACTGCTGATATAGGCTCTAAACGTGCAATGTATCCATCACATGAGTAAAACTGACTTCTGGAATATGTTGGCAGTGATCTTGTACCAAGAAGTTGAACAATCTATGAATATTTTTTATGATAATTAAAGCTGGAATCTGGCATTAAGGAGGCCCTGCTGCTCCTGTGCTTACATTGTGTCCAGCAGCAGGTTCAGGTTGCCAGAGTGAGGAGAAACTACATTAGCCTTCTCAGTAATGTGAGAGGCTACAACAACAAGATGCTAGGTGTGAGGATGACGAAAGAAAGATAACGTGGGGCCACCACAATGTGAGAGCTGTGCTTGGCTGTCTGGTCACCATGCGAGTCGAACCAAACAAAACGGTGAGGTGTGACTGCTGGAAAACGAGCGAGCAACATGTCCACAGGCGCAGTAGAGACAGAGCTGGGTGTTTTTGTGCTGCTGTGTTGTATTGCTCATTTGCTTCTGAGGAGTCACGTCCTCCAGGGGCCGAACATGTGGCGAATCTCTCCGGGGGGGCCCCACACGGTCACTCCGTCCTGCTCTCGTCTTCCTTTCCCTTAGTGAGTCATGTTTTTGTCTCGGCTTCAATTGGCTCAGGATTTGGCCATCGTACATTCCTGCTCCATGGACAGGTCAACCTCAGATATGCCTATCTCCACGCCCATGATGATGGATGTGTCTGAATCACTGCTGAGCGGAGGCTGGTGCTCACCTGAGGGAGGAGACAGGGAGGTAATTCATTACTGAGGATGAGGCTGTGGGAAGCAGTTATGCCAGTGTCTCTGAACCAGGACAATATTCTACAGTCAAGTCCTTTGAAGAAGGCTGCTTTGTTTGGGTTTATGACATTATCACTTAAACTCACAGTGTGTAAGTTCTGCAGCTGGGAGTCACTCAATGAAAACAGTAACAACAATAGATGTAGTTTTAAGGAGTCATAAGGTAATATGTCATGACAGTTGCCAATCACCATTGCAGATGAAATTCTGATGTGATGTGACACAGGCAGATATCTGATGAGGTAATGTGTTAAAGTTTAATTCATGTTACTTTTATTCACACTGAATGACTTCTTTCCTCACTGTTTGACACATCACATGATGTTCCAGGAACTTAAATGATGGGCAACAACACAAAATGGAACAAAACAAAAATGAACAAACATTGAACAAAATTACATTTTTCTCTTGGTTTGAACATTGTTGGAAACATTTTAATGCAGAAAATAATCACATTATGTCTTTAAACCTGCACTAACTGATTTTTTGGACACATGGGGGCAGCAGAATCAAGTTATGAACACAACAGCTTTTTTTTTTTTTTTCAATTTCAGCAGCTATGATGCAACATTATCATTAATTTTAAGTGCTCTCTGTTTGGTGTTGAGCAAGTAGTATAAAGTGTGTTTTTAGAACTTTTTAAGTGAAAACTATGGGCATAGAAGGAGTTAACTTAAACAAGCAGTTGTAGGTTGAAGAAGAAAAGTTGAAAGGTTAGGGGAAAATATGTGCACCTTCACCCCAAAAAAGGTTTGAAACTTTGCCAAGGAGGATAAGTTGCTGTACTGGTAAAAGGAAAATACATTGACATGCAATGGAAGCCGATTCAACAAATGCCACTGAAGAGACATATTTTTAAATAAAACAAACAGAAATGTACTAGAGAATTGTCCACCGGCTGTTCATCCTGATCTGCTGAACTCCTAATATTCACAGAACAGTTGTGAAAAAAAAAGTGGATTAATTAGCATTCTCTTTTGCGGAATTTCTTGGAAATTAAAAAACTGTGATCATACTGAAACATTTAGATTGCTGCGGGCTCGTATCAGCTTTGACTGAATTTCTAAAAAAGGAACGTAAATGCCTCTTTAACAAATAGGAATCTTTTCAGAGCAATAACTCTCTTGGTGAACACCCAGGCAAAATAAATAAATAAAAACAGACAGCAACAAGCAAGTCCCACTTGTCAGGTCTTTTTCTGGTACCATGATTGCAGCACACACCCAGTAAATGGCTGACTGGGAAGAATGATTGCTGCAGCACCATTAACGACAGCGCTCATTATTCAGGCTAAGGACACAGCACAATCTGCCCTCCATCACTGCCAAACCCCAGCAGCAGAAATCCTGACAGATCGGCTTGTTCATCTCTTGCTAACTGCCTCTCAGTGACACTGTCTCCGTAAGCTCAATAGCGCTGTGACATACGACAAACTGCATCCAAATTTACTTACTAATTAGTCTCAAAGAGAATACCTACTTGTGACTTGTGGCGAGCTGATCTACGGCTTGTCAAGCACACAAAAGTAAACATAACTCTTTGTGCTAACAGCTTCTTCTGAAAGGAGAAGAGTCCTTTTATAGATAATAAGGAAGTACTACATCACAATGATGTATTATTTTTATGTCCAGCATTCAGCAGAACAAATACTAGCCTTATAGTTTTGCCACCAAGTGGTGCCATCACTGGATTGGATTCATTCTTGTGGGGGAAAAATGGAGCACAATATTGACATGATGCAGCTGAACAAGACTGCAACTGATTATTGTCTGTTTCCGTTAACTGTTGAATCATTTTGCTAGAGCCCAACTGATAATTGAGTTTTTGGGGCTGATGCAGATCACAATATTAAGGTGTAAAATATAGATATCGATATATCAGCCAGTATAAACACATTTTTTGCAATGATCCCTCAAATATAGTCAACAAACACTTTATTCTACAGTTAAACAATAAGGTTTATTGTCTAAAATGACGTAATTGCACTTAAACAGTATATATTGATGGGAATTTTGATAAACTTAAATCACCCAAAGCATCTTTTTCTGCATGATAATCTATAAAAGTAGTATGAATATGCAAAATACATAACGTTGTATATTGGCTGATAATATCAGCCAAATGATTTATCGGTCAGGATCTACTTTCTTAGTCAAAAAATGGTTTAAAAAAGGCTCAAGATTTCACAAACAAATATATTCAAAAAGCTTGTTTTGAACAATTAACAGTCCAAAACCCCAAAGAAGTTGCAAATCTTCACATTTGAGAAGCTCGAGCCAGCAAATGTTTAAAAAGATAACAATTAACTGATGAGCAAAATAGTTAGCAATTTGTTCTGTGTTTGATTTCTTCCTATGAATACTTTTAGTATTTGTAAATAATATGACTTAGAAACACAACACATTTAAAACAACACTATATTTGTTTTTATCAGTGGCTGAACACATTGAATCTACATTTTTTCAAATATGAAATTTGATCATCTTTCAGAACACAGTGCGCTCACATCTCCTTCATCTCTCAACACTTACGAATAACACTATCAAACAGAATAATAACTAAAGCAGACATTCAATACACACAAAGGGGTCAGGAAATGTTACGTTGTGCTTTCTGTACTGCGCATTTACAGTTGACATTAAGGAGGCGTGCAGGGAAGAAGGACACACGCTATAAGACAAGTAAGCTGTGTAATCAGCTGTGCCTTCCATCACTATTGGCTGTGTCCGGAGTTAGACTCAGTAATTGTGTGTGTGGACAGCGTTTGTGCCTGGAAGCAGAAACTGTTGGAGCCAGTGTGTCGTGCTGACATGCAGCAGTACTTTGGCACAGCTTACTCTACGTCTTTACTGTCCCATTCTGCTCTTCCAGGTCTTCAAACGACGTTTAAAAGTTTAATTATAAACCCTTCGCTGACCGTAACAAGACTTCAGAGTGGTCACAAAACCAAAGGCACAACAAAAACCACTGGGAAGTGTAATTACATCGAGCTGGATAGACGAGGGGCATTTTGTAAAAATGTCCACAGTAGACCTGATTATTATGGTTTTGTATTTTCCTTTAATTTTAATTTTAATTTTTTAAGGAGGTTATGTTTATGTCTCTTGCTTGGTTTTTCAGCAGGATTACACAGAAACTACTGGACAGATTTTCAGTGCCATCGATCGAAACAGACCTCATAAAACGTCTGGATAAAGAGACGGACCCAGGAATGTTTTCTCACCGTCTTTAACACTGGGAGATTATAAATGAGATGATGAGCATTTTTTTACATTTTCGTTAATTTGCATATTTTCTAATCCATGGATCTTGATTTTAAAATATATGGCATATTTATGTGGTTGCTGTGAGTGAGTACAATTTATTGCAGATCCCAAAAAAAGTCTTGTGAATTTTGCAGATTGAAATAAGTTTTTTCTGATATTGGAACAGGCTTGACTGAATTAAAGGAGACTGTTGGGCCTTGGCAGAGGTTTACGCTCTAATGAATTCCATTCTAGTTCATTTCTGTTTACAATCCGGTTAAGTTACACTTACTCTCCAGAGAGGGTTTGCTTATTTCATTGTACATTTAATTATATTTATTATACAGCTTTTGTTGTTTAATACTTTCAGATTGAGTTTTTATTCATTCATTTTCATTTATTTATTGTTATAAACACATGTGGCTAAAAAACGTTTGAAACTCTGGCTACATTCCTGCTCCTGGAAAATATTTTGGCTTCAGACACTAAATAGCCGACAAACACGTGTATGAGCATGTGCATGGAATCACGCTAGCGCTGATGGTTAGCAGATGTGTAACAGTCGTCCGCCAAAGTAACAGCTGTCAGGTGTTTGCAGAAGGTACTAAAATGCACAACATACTTCTACACAACAAGTATTTGAGTGTATGTGGGTTAGGTTGTGGGTTCCTGCAGAGGGAACACTATTCTTACCCTCCTGTATTTCCCTGGAGGATCTGAACTGGGGAACATTGACCAGGTGGCTGCTGGCCTGATTTAAACCTCAGAATAAACTTTTCAGCTCTCAAATGACAAGACCGACTACAGGTTACAAAACCAGAGGCAGCAAACTGTAAGGACAGAAGATCTTGTTCCATGTGTCTTTTAGCAGAATTTTCTTAAGCTATAAAGCTAAGGACACATACTGTAGAGCCTGTATTGATTCCTGGATTTTCTGGATTCATTTTCCAGCTTAGCTTTATGTCAGAAATTCAGTTAATGAACTCTACGTTGTGACATCTGCACTCACTGCTGGCGATGATGTGGCTCTCCCCTCCTGCCTCAGGTTCTGACTCTGCATCAGGATGGAGCTGCTGGAGGCCTATCGCTCGTCCGGTTGGATCCAGAACCACCGAGCTCTCGTTAACCGTGATCTCACTCGCCCCACTGATGGCGTTGGTGGGTGGACCCCCGACAGATGCCTCATAGTCTGGAGGAACGTCGTCTGAACAGTCTGCGTTGAGCTGGAACATGACAAAGATGTCTTTCATAACTCCCATGCAGGCTGTGAGTGTTAACAGAGGATGTTTATTTTAATTACGTATGTATGTAAAGGAGCTTACTGGGATTCCCAAAGCTTTGAGGATGTTCATTTTACACATGGGGCACGTCCGGTGGTCTTGTAGCCACGGGTCTACACAGTGCTTGTGGAAGACATGCCTGAACAAACAAGAGGGCAGTGCACAGACAAACCACACACATTACTGTTATTGTTGTTACTATATGTATTTTGTAACTACTAGTTTACAGCTCTGTATGTTAATCATGTTTTTTCTGTAACTTTGTGAAAGTTGTGATGTTATTTAGGCGGAGGCTTAAAATAAGCCCACCAAGTATTCTGCTTCTTCCCGCACTGAGTATTATTTGTTATGATTGTTATTTTGTGTGTTATTTTAAATTGTGTGAGATTAATAAAACAAAAAAAACAAAAACAAAAGGAACTAAAATTCAAAGCACAGAGAAAAGCATATATTTCTATAGCTTTCTTTGTGAGGCTTCATGTTAACAACAAATAGGCACTACTTTTCAAGTTACAACATGTACAACAAAGACCAAGCACACGAACTATACCTGCATGGTAATATCCTGACAACATCATTGGGCTTATAACCTTCGATGCAAACTGCACAGTTGTCAAAGTCTGACTCTGTCTCCTAAAACACAGAACACAGAACAGAAAAGAGGCAAAATGTCTAAATGAAATAAGCACAATATAATTCAAACAGGATTAACATTTCTCAAAATGAATGTATACTCTATTACATTATGATTAATTGTGCAGCCCCCATTGTATAGCTAAACATGCTTTGAGTCTGTGACATGTGCAGTTTGCAGTACACCATTTTTTACCTTGTCTCCTTTCTTAATGGTGCGTACTTGCAGCTTACTGATGGCCTTTTTGGCAGCGTCTCCCAAACGCCTCTGCAGACATAAAATAACCGTATTACTAACACCAGCAGGTTTTTAATAGCAGACCAAAAAAAACCACAAGCAACTCAGCATTCTGCAAGTATGTCTATGTTCATATACAGTAAATTCTGCTGACTGGAATCAAATTCTACTTTGTAAGATCACAAGCCCTCATGTTAATGTGACTGGGAACCAAGATACAAATTTCACAAGGTCAAACATTACATTGGGATTCATTGATTTGTCTTCTTAACATTTGATTTACTGGAGGTGAATGAAGGAGAGACGACAACATCAACAACTACTTTAAAACATCACCACTGAATCACAGCTAGAAAACTAATGAAACGGAGAGAACTAGATCCAGGGGACAAACACTGACACCAGTTACTTTTAATTAGATGTGACTTTAAAATTAGAGAGATCAGGTCATGAGACAACCTCAACTCTGGCTGTCAGGATGGGAGTTTAAAGGGAGCTGGTGGCAGCAATGAGGCCAAATGTGTCTTAAAATATGTGTTTGAGATATGATGGTTTACTGTGGGTAAATTAAGGGGAAATTTGTGAACGTGGTGTTTAAGGTGTATTTCTGGACTGTGACAGGGACATGTCAATTGACTTGTTTGAGGGACATAATTAACCAGTTTCTTTGCATAAAAAGGAAATAATGGACAAAAAAAGACATTACAAAAGGTCTGAGAGCAGATGCGAATAGATTACCGTAACTGAATTGACAGGCAAGTGCAGTAATTATCCAACACACCAACTTGCTTTAACTATGGTACCATGGGAATAAATTAAGAGCAGATTTGCTCAATACAGCTGAATTCTTCATACAACGTAAATCAACATAATTCAAACTGAGAACACAAACAGTGGTCGTCACGGCACCAGCTCCTATCATAACAGGCACCATGATGAATTGTCATTACAGACGTCACAAGAACGTCAGAGGCAGCCATTCATAATAAAGAGATGGCAATAGAGGGTATTTGCACTGTCGGCTCACGGGGCCAGAAAGCTGAGTTGGTTGATGGTTCACTGGTTTGCCGTGTCTCTGTTCAGCCAGCTGTCAGGTTAATTCTGGCCTTACAGCCTTACGCCCCACGGCAGATGGAAAATTGCAGGAGCACAGAGCACTGAGAGTATCCCTTTTAGGCAGATAAACATCAGCTCATAGTTATATTAAACACAGTCTTACCTGGTTGCGGTCTCGTGCATTAGCGTAACGGAACCTCTGAATGTAGTAGAAGACGAGCCAGGCGAGGGAGATGATCATGAGCACGATGAAGGAGATGGAGACAAACACGACCGACGTTCTGCTCACGTACTTCTGCAGGTTGCGGGTTCCTATAGTGATGTGCAACGTGACCACGATGTGCTGCTCCAGTAAGGCCAGAATCTCACGACCTTTGTGCTCTGGGATCATGATGGCCACAACATCACCTGTACCTGCACACACACACACACACACACACACACACACACACACACACACACACACACACACACACACACACACACACACACACACACACACACACACAACACAGGTTAGATCAAGTAGACCAATAACATACATCTGCAATCTCAGCGTCAACATCTAGAACAACCTGTCATGGTACTCTTTTGGGGTACTCTTTTTGACTATTTTCAGTCAAAAACATTTCTGAAAACCAATTTTCTGCTACTTCATACTTCCACCATATGTATTTGATAACTTTGGATATTAGTATTGCAGATTCAGATTATTCAGTGTTGATAAATATTACTTGTGACACGTAACCGATCCAACTCTATTACAGTGTGGCAGAGATGGACAGAGAGAGGATGCTGCATCAGAGCCAAAGTAGAACACTTTGAAATTTGTATTATTTAACTGGCAATTTGACACCAAAAACACTGATACGTATATCGTGATAAGAAAGTTGCTAAATATCAGGTCCAAGAACAGGTCTATCCTCCGCTTAAATGCTATTTGACTTTTTTTTTTTTCTTTAAATATGTTTTGTAGAAAACAATATTGTGCAGTATTTCTACCCACACAATTATTTCTTGTGTGGAGAAAGTATGTAAAGTACAATGTACAGGGACTAAATAATTAAAGAAATGAGAAATGTTAAGAGATGAATAGGAAGATGAAAGTATTTTGGATATTGTCAACAGCTGCAATAAAAAGTCAATTAATCGATTAATCAATCAACAGAAATTAATATGTCAAACTATTTCGATAAATATCTGCTGGTTACAGTTTCGCAAATGTAAGTCTTTGATCTTTTTCAATGTCATGCATGACGTTTGATCGAAAATCTTTGGGTTTTGGAACGAACTAAGGCATTTCTCACTTTTTCTCAGCAAAATGATTATTATATTTATTTAAAAAAATACTCTGTAGATTCATTGATAATTAAAACTGTCTTGAGCTGCAACCCCAATTATTTCAAAATGTTAAAACTAATATCAAGTGAAACTGCCAGTGAGAAAAATTCATTAAAACAAACCGAAAATTTGGGGGTTTTAAGCAAAACAACAGAAAAACAAAATCCCCATAACAGAACAACAGAAACCAAGATTACCTAGAGATCAAATACGTAACAGTAGGCTTAGGGTACACCCTATTATTCCAACCCTTCTTACACATCAAATGTAACCAAAACTTATATAATCCTTTCCATACTAATGCTTTAATGCTATTATTGCATACAGCGTTGGTTCCTTAATAATCACAGTAATATGCAAATGCTCAGAAATCAACCTAAACATTATGAGGGCAGACTTTCAACCTCCATTCCTGGCATATGAAGAATTGTGCTTTAAAGCAGAGCAGGTGTGAAAACTCCAGTCCCTGGAGCTTAGACAGGACTCAACCACTAAAGCCTCACTCTCTGTGTAAGAGGCTTCCTGCAAGCAACCTTCTGTTGCTTTGCATGCCGTGCACGATGAAGGACTTTGCATTGCAGAGTCATCAGGCATCTTTGAACTCCTGCAAGGGAAATGTCTTGGAGGAAGAACGTGTTCAAGGAACAGGATTTTTCTGGGTTTGCATAATAGAGAACACTCCCATTGGGGGCTGTTGGTGTTAGCATTAGCATCAGACAGTACTTCTCCCCACCCTCTCAGCTAATTCCTCTCACCAGTTTGGCCTCCCAGGGTGTCAGATAAGCCTTGCCTTCTGCCTCTAGAGCTAAAAGACAGACACTCAGCTCTTTATAGAAACATCACTGCATAGGCTACTTTATATATCTACCTCTGAGAGTTAAAAAAAAAAAAACATTGTGAACTGTTTCTACAGTGCCAAATTTTCACCAACCAGGCAACAAACATTGTTTTATTTTTATTTATTTATGTTGTTTATTTCGGGCATGTCAATTCATCATCATCACATTTCATCATTGTTCAATAATACAATACACATGGCCGAAAGGGAAAGCGGGAGAAGCCAAAGCTTATCTAGTCCCGCCCCCATTACCCACAGGATAAAATCTTCATACTAAAAATTATTTTTGTTATGACAAATTAATCCAATTAATATTTCAACTAAATTTGTTTTAAAAATTAAACAAACATCTGAAGAAACCATAAAATGGCTCCAGACAGCTCGTCAGTCCCCGAGATCCCAAACTGATTTGAAAAGATGTTATTAAAACTCTTTTTTTAGCCAAAATCTTTAAGCTAAAAGCATTGGCACAACCCATTGGCAGTGATAGCTTAAGCTCAACTGTGTATTAAGGGTATGAATAACATATTTTCAGATCAATTTGGGATTTTAGGGCCTCCAGAGACTTGTTTTATCGATTGTGATCTTAAATCATCAGATTGCCAGCCAATATATTCACTTATCACAGAAGTTATGATATCTGTGAATAAGTCTGGGGATAACAAATAGAAATATTATTTATCTGTACCTGTCTCAAAAAATCCACCCTCACGCTCAACTGGATAATTTAAGTTGTCTGTAATGAGGAAACAACACATGGGACATACTGCTTAATTGATTTTGTAGTTTCAAGACACAATGAGGGAATAACAAAGCGCTCCCCTCTCAGCTGTACAGTACATCCATAGCCTGATAAACTGTTACATCACATTCCTTCTGCCGCCTGTTTATGGCTGTGTGGAGTCACAGTGGCTCCCTGTGGTGCCTCGCTTCTTCTATCAATCGCTATAAAGAGTGGCTTTATTCTACCTGCCATCACCAACTGCACCTCCTGTGCAGCCTGCCAGATGCACAGTGGTCCAACAAAACCCTCATGCACTGCACAGAAGTCTGCACAGAGCTATTTTAAAATGATTTTCTGGGCTGAACTTTTAAAGACTGACAGAAAATATGGTGTGTTTTTTTTTCAAAGGATTTAAAGGCTTTGAATACTACAGATATGCTACATTTCCAGATGTAGCTCCAAAGCATTATTGCAGTCGTGCTCACAAATCCCTTTATGTAACAGGTTTGTTGTCAAATCTGCACAGCTGTACATTTTATATCACAAGGGTTGAGAAGCAAAACCAAAATCATGTCTCCAAAAACATTTTATTTTCAAGCATATGCAAGAATAAGAACTTTAAAAATTACAATTATAAGAAAAAAGAAACAGAATAAACAAAATATGGTTGTTTATCTGCAAACATAGACTGATCTCTACACATCCATAACCACAGAGCCACACGAGCTGGCAGCATCCCCACTGTTCACACAAAGGTTTATCCTTGTGATATGGTGGCTGCTCCCTCAAAATGAGCTTATGTATGTTCAAGCTTCTAAAGCAAACCCTGCTACAAACTGACAGAGAAAACAAAAGCCTGTGTTTGGACAGCAAACAGATGGTAATATGCCGCTGAACAACACTGTCTGTTCAGACTCTCAGGCCCCCGAGCTGAGTCTCTTCTTCACTGGAATTTGTGCCAATGTTTTTTCCTACTGGCATAAAAATGTAAATAAGGTGAACAAGACATCTGCAGAGTTTTTTCTAAAATGAATTGGAAGACATAAATAACCTGTCTTCCACAAATAATACCAGTTAATTCTCTAATCTTCCAGACAACATATGACCCCGATACCAAAAACAACTGGATGCTACCAAAGTGTTCCTGAGCCCATGTAGTGATATCCTTCATACAATCATGTGTTTTACAAAGTGCTAAACATCCCCCCCTCACTTGTGAATGACTGAGCCTTTGGAAGATGGCCCTTCCATAACCAATCATGATGACCTATCACCTGTTACCTGTTAACCTGTTTACCTGTGGAATGTTCCAAACATGTGTTTTAAGCATTTCACAACTTTCTAAATCTTTTGCTGCTCCTGTTCTGACTTGTCTGAAATGTGTTGCTGGCATCAAATTCAGAATAAACATTTATCTACAAAAGTCAATGAAGTAGATGAGATGAAACATTAAAGATATCAGCTTTGTTTTCAATTGAGTATATGTCAAAAAGGATATACACCTTTTCGTATTCTGTTTTATTTGTGTTTAGCGTCCCAACTAGGGGTGGGAATTGATACGTTTTTATCAATATCAATGCCATTTTCGATTCTGCCTATCAATCCAATTCCTTATGAATTCTAACTTAGCACTGCGTACGAGTGCCATCTTAGCACTCGTATGCAGGCAGTCGAACACATGACATTCGTGGTACTTACTTCCATGCTGGGTATACAAATGTTTTAGCATGTTACACGATATTACAGCATTGCACTGATTACACACGGCAGAATTCTTATCTTGTGTGGCGAAATGCAGCCAGGCTTTAGATCGATTCCTCCTCTCCATGATGCTGCCTCTTGGTTGAAGGTCTGAGACGTCGCAGAGAGTGTGACGCAAATGTACTGCAACGCAAAATTTCAGGAAAACCGGAAAACCTTATGCAGGCAGGGAAATGACAGAATCGTTAAGAAGAATCAATCATGTTGGAGGCGTACAATTCCGATGGAATTGGTCAGTTGGAACCAGTTCTGAGTCGCAACCGGTTCTTGATTCCCACCCCTAGTCCCAACTCATTTTGGAATCGGGAGAGTAAATGCATGGATCTCAACGGTTTTGTTTCTGGTAGCCCTATGTCCACAGTACCTATGCTGGACTCTGTAGCAATTTACATGTATCAATCACTTTTTTTCCACAGCAGTCCAAAGGATGTGACTAAATGCATATTCCTGTGTGCCATTTCTCAGTGCCCATCTCCACTCTGCTAACAGAAAGCAAAACTGCTAACATCTAGAAATTAAGTCTGCTACTTAAACTAACAACTAGCTTCCAGCGCAACACAGAAAATCCACAGAGCCCCTCTAAAATGGCTAAATTCTTGCAAAAGAAAACTGTGAACTGAACGAATCCCATTGCCACAACTCAACGTGAATGTAAGCATCATTAAGTTGACAACGCTCTTGCACAGTGTTTTACAGCACTGCAATATGCATATTCTATTACTTACCCTAACCAGGCGATAGATGGCACTACACGAAACACAACTTTATTTGACTTTTGAAGGAAAAGACTTCAACGCCTGTACAGCTGTAGCCAGTGGCGTTTTATAAACAAATGAGTACAGATTCAAATGGAAATCTTACATTTGTGCCCAGCCAGTCTTGGAAATATCTACAATGGAACAATGATCACTAGAAATATTTCCAAAAAGTTCCTCCACCTCCACCAAAGTCAAACTTTTTGTAAAAAGGACCAGCAACTTCTATTGCCCCAGAACCACTAGACAGACTTGCATAAGATTACGGTGTGGGAAATCTGCAGCAAATAACCCTGATTCTCAGTGAATTATTTCTTCATTCTTCAAAGTGAAGATTACAAGTTTTCATCTCCAAAAGTTCACATCTCCGTGATATAACAATGTCTTCCTTTAACACAATTTTATCTCCATGTCTCATGTCAAAAGGCTAATGATTTCCAGACTCTACAGACTTTTAAAAATGTCCATGTGAGGCCATCTTCAGTTTCCTCAGCCAACAGAAATAAGGAAAGGAATAACAAGGCATGTAAGAGTTCCCTAAGCCTTGACTCTTATCTCCTTCCTCAGTTCACTGTGACGCAGTCGGAGCGGACAAAAATAGCTGCTGCTAAAACAGGAGGGTAATGTCTGAGACTGAGGCTGAACCTGTAAAAAGATGTGGAGCCAATGAGGAATAAGTACTGAATGGGTTCATTTAGTGGATACCAACCTAAAGCGCAGGCTTTTGGTCTGCTGCAGAGTGGACAACACGACAGAATTAACTGGTAAACGCTTAACAACAATCATATGCTAACTGGCTTCATCATGCAAGTGTACACCAAAAGCTTATAATGTTTGACATTTTGGGGAAATATGCGTATTAGCTTCCTTGCAGAGAGATAAATGAGGAGGTCAATTCCACTTTTGAATCTGTATTGTAAACAGAGCGGCAACACGTCCTCGTACCTGAACAGCTGAATATGTCGACTGCCGTAACGTGCGCCGATCAGCCACAACACTAAAACCACTGACAGGTGAAGTGATTAACATTGACCATCTTGTTACAATGCAATGTTCTCCTGGGTAACCTTGAGTTCTGTCATTCATGTGGAAGCCACTGTGCACACACCACCAACCCAAACACTGATGCAGACTGCGTAAACAACCTCCTGGTTACACCACTCCCTAGTGACAGCGCCAACCCAGCAGGACAGTGTTCCCTGCCACACCACTAAAACTGCTCAGGAACATGACAAGGCGTTTGTACGATCCCCAGATTCCCAATCTGACAAGCATCTGTGGGATGTGCAGGAACAAGTCCTATCCATGGAGGCACCAACCACCAACCCACAGGAGGATCCACTGCCAATGTTCCCAATGCCAGACACCACAGCAAAAGGTGTGTTAGACCTTTTCGTCGTCACATTGTTAAAGTCATGGAACGGTCATATTTTGGTTAGGGCACCAAAATGACTTGCTTAGGTTTAGGAAAAGATCATGGTTTGGGTTAAATTAAACTGTCAACAGCCACATTTTTCTTTGACTTATCACTCTGGAGTAAATACTGATTGCCCAGTGTAATGGCTGTAATCTAGACTGGCATTTTTACTGCAAAAATGAAGAATGAATTACAGCACAAAGGAAGCCAGTCCACCATTGCGCAACAGAAACAGGAAGAATCATTGTTTTTCCTGGTCGCTGACCCCAGATAACCGTGGCACAACTGGGACAACTGTGGAAACTCGAGATGGCCAAAGAAAAGAGAAACCAGCTGATGGAGGAGGTAAAGAATTCAATTTATTCGCAGCAAGAAAATGAATAAAAATATTCCCTTTGATTCTCTATACAACTCATTTCTGAGGTTATTTGTGATTGGATATTTCAGTGGTAAAGTTTTGAGCTTTGACAGGAGAATGGCTGCAAAGTTTAAAACAGTGGAACCCACAATGTCAGATTTGATAAATCCACAGTATCTGATGCGGCTTTATGGTCCAAGGTTGAACATGACTCTGACACCACTCAGCCTTAAATAATAAAGCCAGGCTGTTAGAGGTTCCTGGCTCTGGCAACTGTGGATTTTACAGCCCAGCTGTGTTGGATCTGGACAGGAAAGTGCTTCACTCTTTCTTTGGCAGCCTCTCATTCAGTCAAACACATGAAGGCTTTTTCCTTTGTCACGGTACTCTCTGTTACCAGCCTCCTCTCTGTGAGCTACAAATCACACCTCTCCTTGCAGCTGATTCTGTTTCTTAAAGTGTCTAAGTTTATACTGAGGTCATGGCTTGTAGCAGGGCAGGTCTTTAAAATAGCCTGGTGTCTCTTAATGTTTTGTTGCAGATAATGTGATGTGCACTGGAGCCTTTGTTTTCTTCGCCCTGAACAGACGAGGAATAGAGGTTGTTTAATTGTGAAATACTGTTGACCCCCTTAACAGATGGCAGTCCATTTACTTGAAGAAAAACAGCAATGTATTAATGAAAGACATTCCATTACAAGTGAAAGACAAGCAAAAAAACAACAAAAAACTAAATTAACTTCACGATTTTTCCCAGATCTAATAAAGTTAGTCCCCAGTGAACTTCTTTAGTAAGTTTTACTGTTAAGGTTTTTGTGTGTTGTGTATTATCTGCTCTATTATTTCCAATGTTTCACAAACTGATCAATTGAAAATGTGACAATGATGTCATCAGGTGTTTTACACTTTTGTTTGAACATCTGTTTCTGTAGGGATCCTTTAGTCAAACAGCCTTCGACACTTCTTGCTGTTGTTGTCTGACACAGGTTTGACACACCTATATGAAAAACTAGCCCATTTCCAATGGAAATACGAGCCAAGTGGAAAACAAGGTTTTACTCACAACTACTGTACAAAGCCTTCAAGTTACCTTTGTTTCTCACAAATAATGTGTCCAGAAAGGGATGCTCATAATAGAATAGGAGTGAAATCAAGTGTTATTCCAAATCTAAAAAAACATTATAAATGCTTAGAATGCTTGGAAGAAAATGGTTTATTCCAACTCTAGGGCAGCTACAGACCCAATACTTTACTAGGAGAAATGGAAACAATGACAGGACAATGGCCTGTTTTGTTTGGAAAAACAACATTTTAAAGAGGAAGAGGAGAGTAGAGAGGCAATATGAGAAGAGCGACCACTTTACAAAGCAGAACTGACTTCTGAGCCTGTGTCAGCAGGTTTGTGTGCTGATGAAGAGCATGTAAACAAAAAACTGATTATCTAGGACTCCCAGGATCAGTGAAACAATATTAAAAAATCCCAAAGATCAATAAGGCATCGCATTATTCAGAAAGATAAGAGAGGAGTTTTTGCAACGGGGTTATTTCTTTTCTCAGTAGTACAAATGCTGTGTAAGCCTCTGCAATATTAGTATAGTAATCAAACATCAAATCATTTTTACTTTTCTTTATAGATAGTTTATACTTAAATAATGGTGTGTTTACATCTTTACAAAACAGAGTTTAGCTGTCCACTTTAATTTCTTATGATCTTATGATTGATTGTTAAATCGCTTTTTTTTTTTTTAACTAAGTGGAAAATATCATACCAATAATGACATTGGTATGAACTATTTTTCAGCCCTCTGTAGTGTTTGCACTATTGTTTATTGTTACACTGAATAATATCTGGCCTCTGTTACATGCCCATCTTTGTCACATGTGTTTGGGGGATCATTGTAAAAATGTGTGTTTATGTATATATATTCTGTGTGTGAAAGACTATCGTCTCCAAATATTAATATCGACATTGCAACAAAGCTTCAGTACTGGTCGGGCTCTTGTTTCCAGATCTTGCTTTCATGCTGCATACAGACCATGAAACTTTGATGATAAAGTAGGCAACCGGTGAGTCACCTGAATGGTGAAGTAACTGAAGGCCACAGTAAAAACTGAATGAGACTCAGATCTTCTCTCATGTTGATTATTGTGGGAGGACAGGTGCAGAAAAATGTTCAGTGACTTCAGTAAGAAAAAAAATCAACCTGAAACAATAAAAGTGAAGCTGACAAGAAATGGTTCTGAAAAGTGAAGGGGACATGCCTCCCCACGTTCACAGGTGACAACCTCAGTCGTGGGAATTAATTGAATTGAAATATATTGATATTCTACTTGAACTAAACTTTGTCTTTGTTTCACATCATTTGTAAATAAGACATTTCAATGTGACCTGTTCTGTTTGCGAACTGCATGTCTTACTGGACAAATCAACAAAAGGTTGTCATGAACAGGTAGCAAACAAATTACTCAGCTTGTTTGTCCAATTATCTCTGCATCACCCTGCACAGCCTCCTGCAAACAAAGGAGATGTGCCTCCTTGGAAGACGGATTATTATGAAGACATTCGGCGTGGATCATATCAGAATGTTTATTTACACAATTCTGTTCGGGTGTGTGACCTGTTTTTGATGTTCTTAAGCTTTGTCTGGAGGGGTTATTAACCTTGCGCTTGTCTCGTATATTTTAAATTGTATGTTTACATGATGATTATAGTTGGTCTTTTCTTAATTCATATTCATGAGGACACGTGTGAAGGGAAGACTCTCAGTTTTACACACTTTTTGCTCAACAAGTGAGTGACATGAAGCTTCAGTCACAGTTTCCCTGTGTGTTAAGAACAACCATTATTTATTTGCAATTATGGTTTAGTGCTTAGTAATACATGTTTTTAGGCATCTGTTGTTGAAGTATATCAGATACACTAAACACACAGTAGTGTGACAATGAAATGAAAAATACTTGGTATTCTTATTGATCGGTTACTGGGAAAACTGGCACTGTGCTCGGCTGTCTGCATGTGTGAGCTGCTTGATTAGCATTGTGTTAAAAACACTAATCAACACTCTGTTCTTCTGTCTTTGTGCTTCAGGTTTGTAGTTTTTCTTCTTCACAAGTTGACACTTCATCTGGTGAAACCTCATTGATGTTGTTGTTGTGTCTTGTCCTGTAACTGTGTTTTATATACTGTATTATTAATTTTAACATGCCAAGAGAGTACAGATATTTGCATTGGTGACTCTGTTACAGCTGTCAAATAAACAAATACATTTTTTTTTCTTTATGTTTTGTTCTGATTTAAGTTGAAAATTAAAGTTATTTCTCGTGGCAATAGACAGTGAAAGAATGGTCAATTGAATCTGAAATCTGTGTGTTCAGAGATATGTAGTTATTTGAGAATGCAACATATGGCACATAAATGAGGCTGGGTATTGATCATCAATACTGTTTCAACTCCGATTGATTTGTATGTCTGCGGCACTGAATATCAAGCACGTTCAAGAACCAATAGCTGGCAACAAATGTAAGTAAGCCTGACCAGTATATCCGATGACAAGTATACTCAACAGATATTGATCTAACACAGAAATATTGCTATCGGCGTATATATGTGTTGTTGATATCAGCTGATATGAAAAAGTTTTGGTTTACTGTTTCAGTTCACTGAAAATGAAATGTATTGTTTCATTTATATTATGGACATCTGACAACATTTCACATCATCAGTTACTCCATGAGTTCCACCCTCTAACTAATATCAAAACATGTTCAGCAATAACCAGTTCGCATGTCGTCAAATCATGACTGGGCTTTCAAAGGTTGCACCCACAGACAATCGGTGGATCGGTCCACTTTTCTACTTCACCAAGAAACTAATTGATGATTTTGTTGGTTACACAGTTGCAGAAGAGCTCTGAGGCCTCAGCAGGGAAATGAAAAACATTAATCTTGTCCAGAGGTGTCCAACACTTAAAGGGGCACTATGTAGTTTTAGAGGAGAAATTCAAAGTCAGAGTCTTAATATTCACAGTGTTAATGAGGTAATAACTCAAACTCAGAAATATGCATTATATAACTGAAGAAACAAGTTGTTCTCAGAGGAAAATAAGGTCTGCAGAACACTGTTTGAAGCTGGATTATAGCTCAGTTATGTTTTTGAATTATGGTAGAAATTAGTGCTGAATATGGACACGTTACCTCGACAATGCGTTTTTATAATTGTATTTTAATTTGGTCAACTAAACTATGTTGAGGTAAACTGTGTGTCTACCCCTTCATATTCCATCCCATACCAATTCTGCAGGACAAATCAGATCTCAAGGAAGCTTCCTTTTAATGATGATTGTTTTAATATCCTGTAATAAAATGGTATTTAATGTTTCTTTTCAAAATAAATAACAATACAGGCTGTGTTCTCCTTAAGGATCTGTTTGTTTGTTCAGTGTATTAAGTCATGAAAAACTAAGAGTTTGTTTATTCAGGCATTAACAAAAAGAAGGATGCACACCCTCTGAACTACACAGTGCACCTTTAATAAGCCACTAACTCCACACTCCCAGGCCTCCATCACCATCACCATCCCTCCACACTGAGCAGCAGGGAGGACTTGTCTCAGGCTGGACAGGCAGCCTCTTACCTGGATGTGGCATTGTTATGGTGTCGTTGGCACCGCTGGAGCCCACATTGTATATGACAACTGCAGAAGCGTTGTGGGTTTCGACGTTGTGGATCTTCTCTCGGTACGTGCAGTTCCCCGCAGCCACCAGCGCCACCCAGGCGGTGTTGGGAGACGAGGGGGGGAACCTGACGCTCGGGTCACACGCCTGTCTGTCCTGCGGGAGGGTTGGCACCAGCACCAGACCTCTGGCTTCTCTCTTGGGCGAGTGCTCTCCGTAGCGACCGCACTCGGTTTTCTCCGTCCTGACCTCCGACGTGACGGGGTCCAGGTAGGTGATGTTGACGAACGCCGTGTACCACTCCTCTTTCTCCGCCACCGTGAAGTCCAGACACAGCAGGTGGACGAAGCAGAACGACAGCAGCCACGTCGAGAGAGCCAGACTGCGGCAAGCTCGGATGAGGGACGGTGCCATCGTGATTGTGTCCGCTGGTTTCGGGGATGGATGAGGAGCTCCGGGGTCTCCTCCTCCTCCACCACCACCTTCTCCTGCTCCTCCTCACTGGGGAGCTCCAACCACCACGTCCCTCTTTTTACAGCAGCAAAAGTCCAGCTTGCATAATAACATTAAGCAGAGCCAGATAGCTGCATCCCTTCACAGACGAAGTGTCCTAAAAGTGAGTGTGTCCACACACCACCACCTGCAGGAGGAGACGACGCCGTGTGTTGTTGTTGGCTGCGTCCAGTCCTCGCTCCGGATTGGCTCGCCGCTCATCCGCACGTGACCGGGGCGTGGACAAGCTGCCCGAGACGGCCCCGTGACGTGTGGAGCTAAACCAGTCTAAAAGCATGAAGACTGCTGGATAACATATACATTATTGATATATACATTGTTATTGTTATCCGGATATGATACATTGACAAACTGTAGAAAATGCTGGATTTCTTTTGGGTTTTGTTTTCTGGTTAGATAGGTGTCACATGATGCTTTGTAGACTTGCACAGAGTTTTAATCATAGCAAAATCTATTAATTGTTTTTTTTAATGTTTAAATTTTGATGCATCAAAATAAAAAAAACATACATAATTAAAAGGTGAAATACACACCTGAACAAAATCTTAAGACCAGGGGGAAATTACAAGTATTCGCAATTCGCACTGGTAGATTGTAACCAGGTGTAAAGTAGACCTTAAAAAATGCAGAAAGAAGAAACAGGAGCAACGGACAGAAGATTTATACTCCAAACAAATAGGAGGCGGTATATAACCGAGCCGTGCTGATTTACTTTTTGCCACTTTGGTAGTGATGATTCTTGGATAGTACTGCAGGGATCAGAACAAGCAGGTCACTGGTTTAAGACACACCTTCAAGCAGGCAGCCCAGTTGTGGTGGAAATGCAAAATCCCAGCATAACTGCTAAATGCAACTAACTGTAATTGCCCTTAGCTCAGTTAGCCGTGCAGCTAGTGGTTCAGACTGAGCTTGCGAGGACCAAGGGGAGTATTGGTGTTTACATCACTAGCACAGGAGCCTTACTGGGAGTGGAGGGAATAGCTGGTTAGAATGCCAACATCAGTAGATATCTCTGAAACACAATACATAGAAATCATAATGCCAACATGTCAATTTATTCCCATTCTGTGATCATTTTAGTTATTTGTGAATGTTTTAACTGCAGCTCTGACATATTGCCCCTTGAAATGCTCATTATATTGTCACCATGTAGTTTTGGAAAAGAAATTCAAATTCAGAATTTCAACATTCACAATATTAATGAGTATGTAATACAAAACTCAGAAATAACTACTTTTCCATAACTCAATAAACAAGTTGTCCTCTGAGTAAATGAGGCGCCCTAAACACTGTTTGAAGCTAGAAAGGTGGCAGGGTCCGCCAAAAATACGGAAGTTGTGTTGTCCTTTAAAGGAGCACCATGTAGTTTTAGGGGAGACATGTTAATGAGACGAGGAAGAGCTTCATTGACTGTTTTTTTAATGCCTAAATAAACTAAATAAACAAACTCTTTGTTTTCATGACTGAATAAACATGTGGCAGACCCACCTTTTTTAGCTTCAAACAGTATTCTGGGGACCTAATTTTTGCTCTGAGAAGAAATTATTTATTAAGTCATGGAAATAGTAAATATTTAAGAGTTTGTATTACTAACTCATTAATATTAAATATTAAATGAATATCAAAATTATGAGTTTGAATCTCTTTTTTACAAAACTACATTGTGCCCCTTTGACTATGACAGTTCCTTTTGAGCACAACCTTATTGTGGTTTTGTTTCTGTAAATTGCATTACAAACGCAAAAGTTTATTTATGTATCTATTTATTGCACTTGTGGAGCGCCGCTGCAGAAGTAGGAACCAAATAACTCGGCGTTGTGTTTCAGCCGACCGAGTTTGCAGACCGGACCTAGAGGAAGTCGGACTGATCATCATTTCGGTAAAAAGAAAAATTGCAAATCAAACTCGTATTTATTTAATGACACGTATATTTAACATTCAATAGCAGCAATTATACTGCTAGCCTACCTGCATATTATACGTGAACGGCTTTAACTTTAAGTTATTTTAATTAAGCTAACATGTGACTCTTCGTGGCAGCTTCACAACTGTCACCGCGGGCTGATCAGCCAGACAACGTTCACTAAAACGTTACAAACCGGTACAAATGTGCCGTTTGATCACCATTTCGTTATACGTCACGTGTGTCTGCCATAAAGCAGTACTTTACCGGCACAATTCCACGCGTCATTATCGATTATGAAAGTTGAGTAAAAGACTCAAAAGAAAGAGTCCAAGTTGTCCTCGGTTAGCTCGATTGCTCTCAGATAGACTAGCTAACCCATCCACGTCTACAGCAACTGTTAATGTTTTGTGTTTTCGCAGCTAACTCGACGTCAAACTAGCCTATAGCTTCTGTGGACAGCGGCCCTGTCGAAGCAGAAATGCCCAAAAAGAAAACCGGCGCCCGTAAAAAGGCTGAGAGCCGTAAGGAGCGAGAGAAACAGAGTCGAGCCAACCGGGATCATGTGGAGGTGGCCAAACACCCCTGCAACGTTACCATGGTGCGTAATAAAACACGAATACACAAGCGTACAAGTGTCATACATTGTAAGCAGTGTCTAACATTGTTACTTCCTTGTCTTCTGTTTTGTAGGAGTGTGAAAAATGTCAGAGGTAAGTGACAGTGTGGCATTAGATACTAATAACGTTAACTCAGATGTTTAAGGAGACTGTAACTGGTCATAAATATATTTTTCTCTTTTGTAATGTCCCCTGGTAGAAAACAGAAGAACAGAGCGTTCTGCTACTTCTGCAACTCAGTGCAGAAGCTGCCCATCTGCGCTCAGTGTGGTGAGTTCACTGCACTGTTTCCTTTTGTATATACCCTTGCCAGCGTCCAAAGCCTGTTGCCATTTTTCTCAGCCCGACCCAAAGCGTCCCTACTGTGAGGACATAAATGTCTAAAATAGATCATTAATATGTACAATTTTACAAGTAATTTATCTAAAAAAAATAAACTGATCAGTGTAGTTTTTAGCAATCGCTACTCAAACGGGAAAACATTTTCAGCCATGGATTAGGTGCCTTACTGAGTATTTACCAGATGTGTCACCTACACTCAATAGCCTTAAAAAGAAATGGGGGAGGATTTCAAAACCAAAGCAGGGATCTGAGGTTTAGAGACTTTGTTGAATTGTGTCCTGGTGACTTAGAATAAATACAGATAACAAAATAATAGGTACACAGACTTCCCTGTTTGGCCTGCTATGGAGTAGACTGAAGTCTCACAGCTCCTGAATATTTTCTTTCATATCGTCACATATTTGTGATTTGATCATCTCCTTCCAAACTGTATTCTGTATTGAATCGGACAGCACAACATACAGCCATATTTCACACGAGAAGGAACACAGAAAAGTAAAATGGCGTGGCATAAACTCGGCGGCACGGATTCACCGGATGGCGCTGGAGATGCCTCCTACTTTACAAGCGTTGAGCTGTGAGCTGCGGTTATCTCACCAAGAGTCTCTGGCAGATTTTCAAGCTGAAATTTCCACCTTTTGTGAAGATCTGAGCAGAGATTTATCTAAGCTCTTTGGACTGAGACCATTCCCAACAAAATATTATATACACTGCAACTTAAATTTCTCAGAAAGCAATGTAAAATAATTTGCCCCTCTAGCATGTATAAACTTGCATGTTTCTCTAGCATAAGATGGATTTTATCACTTTTTATGCATTCATTCATTCACATTTGAGAGAGTCTGTGCACTCACTGCCAAAAATTCAAAATTGCTAAATTCACGCCAGTTTAATCTTAAAATGTCTGCAAGAAACAGGAATTCTTTCACTGGACTGTTTCTGTCTCTTCTCCATTTCTCTGTCCGTTTCTCAGTCATAAAGGAGTTGTAGGCGCAGCAGAACAGCAGGCTGTACAGTGCCAGAAACAGGTTGTGTAAACTAAAAGAGGGGAAAGCTGTTAAAGCTAGTCAGAAACTGGTGGAAATACAGGAGAATTGTGACTCAAGAAGAAACCAGGAGAGGGCAGTGAAAAAAACTGAGAGTTGGCTTGTATGGTGTCACCCAGTGCAACACTGTAGTAACTGATGGAATTTTTAAAAACAAAAATGGAGATCTATGGCACAGAGGAATAAGATACAGGTATATCAGTTATTTTCTCAAACCTAAAGGAAAAGGAAATAAAAAAAGACAACTGGGTCTCTTCTGTAGTAGTTGCAGCTACCGTCAACACACGACAAATTGTGAGTTTATTCACTCACTTCGTTATTCATTTTAGTCTCTAATTGAAAACGAGCATAAAGTAACATCCTCTCGACTGTCGTGGGAAATCCGACCTGAATCCTTGACAAAGCAATCCACAGTCCAGCAGCATTAAACAACTTAACAAATCATCTACAGGCTTGTATAAACAATTTAAAAAGGGACCGGCATGGTCTAATTTTTCACGTCACGTTACAATCTACTCACTTGTGGCCAATAAAAAAGTGTGTAATACATGTAAATTGCTACAAATTTAAACTATGTAATCTTTCAAACTTGTGTTGTCAGGCAAAACCAAATGCATGAAGTCGTCAGATTGTGTGATCAAGCATCCTGGGATCCACACCACTGGAATGGCCATGGTGGTAAGTTAGGATGGAAACAGCCACACAGCAAGAATGGTTGTTTGTGCGGCGACCTATGTTGACCTATCAAACCTAATGGGAGCATCTGGTTGTTGTAGGGATGGACAATATACACAGAAGTAATTAGTTTAAGTGTTAAATGATGATTATTAATTATGCGTTTGGTTGTTTTAGTTCAGGCCAGTGATTTAAAGTGTGCCTTTATTCAGTCAGTATGTTTTTATTGTGTATTTTCTGTAATCCAAAAGAAATTCCCTTTATGGGAGAAAGTAAAAGTCGCCTTGACCTTAAGTCAACAAACTGCCTGTCCTACAGTATCATACCGATTCAGACATCAAAGCAAGATTGTCCAGGTCATTTGCACAGACAGCCACGCCCCCCAGCAGTAATGTCCAAACAAACGTGCATTGAGCTCTTCATTCCGAGAACAAATACCAATTATACCTCTAATGTCACGCTGCGATGGCGTACTTTGTGCACGTGTTGCAATATTGTGCACTCTGGACCTCATATTGATGACCATCAGTGATATGACTTTATGAGATAGTGCTGTAATTGTGTATAATAGTTTCCCAGAATTATTATGCAAACCGATAACAGCATGCTCGTGATGAATGAACCCGTTGCTCAGTGATCAGTAAGTACTACCTACTAAATAACAAAAGCACGTAGCAGGTTTTTACAATAAACGGCAATTTATTTATTTATGGTCAAGGTTAATTTCTTTTTTTCTACAGTCGCTTCAGAAAACTAAATCTGAGCAAAGTCTTTGTTTGAACCTTTTCGTTGTCTTCCACTAGGGGGCAGTATGTGACTTCTGCGAAGCGTGGGTGTGCCACGGCAGGAAATGTCTGAGCACTCATGCCTGTGCGTGTCCCCTGACGGATGCAGACTGCATTGAGTGTGAGCGCAGTGTGTGGGATCATGGTAAGTTTTATCAAAATTCACCCAGGCATGTCAGAGTCACGCTAAAGATCACCACTGAACTGTTTAAACTTCCTGAGTAGGAGGCCGAATCTTCCGCTGCTCGTTTTGTCAAAACTTCTTGTGTGAGGATGATCAGTTTGAGCACCAGGCAAGCTGCCAAGTCCTTCAGGCAGAAACATACAAATGTGAGTCATTCGCTTTTGCTTTCACAATGTAATTTATGTGGTTGATGGAGAAAGTGCAGTGTATCTTATCTTCCACAGAATAATATCTGGAGGGTATGTGTGCAGAGGTGCAAACGTGATTTTGTTTTGCCTTTTGCCTCCCATTTTAGGTGTTTCCTGTAATAGACTGGGGCAACACTCCTGCCTGCGCTGTAAGGTGAGGAAGTCACAGTGAAGGGAGCTTATTGGGTCTAAATCACTATGAACACGTCTATCTGCTCCTTAGGCTGCACTGAGCATTTTCATGTAAAGTGACAACCATCTTATCGGCTCACATCACAGATTGTTTGTACAACAGAGAACAACCAACATCTCCTCACTGAGACGGAGTCAAATGAAAATCCCCCTCTGACTTGCTGCTGCTTTTAGCTATCTCCACAACAGGAAATATCCATGGCAAGCGGTAAACAAACCAATTGAAACTAAATGAAAATAGAAAATGTTCCAGTAACAGTAGGAAGAGTGATCCTATTGGTCAAAGTGAGCTCTCAAAATGAGGTCAAAGCTGCTGTCAGAGCACCATTCCCCCCTCCCTGTCAGTGGGTTAGAAGTGGGCAATATCCTCGGAACAAAAGAAGTTTTACTTCTGTTCTAGAAAGTGCTTGTGTGGTTGAAATGACTAGGCAAGAAGACATCAGGTGAAAGTAATAATATCCAGCAACGGAATTACAACCTCTATTCTGATTTCCAATCTCAAAATCGGGACACTTTGAAAAACATAAGTAAAATGTTTATCCCTTTTTGGAGTAAACTCAACTGAAAACAAAACAAAGACAATATTGTTTAGTTTTACGTCATCAGCTCTATTGATGATTGTAAATACTGTATGTTTATTCTGAATTTGATTTTCAACATGTTTCACACAAGTTGGGCCCGGAAACAAAAGACTTGTTGACTTTTGTAAAGTTGTGATTGATCACAAAACCCCGTTTGGAACATTCGTTGGTAACAGGCGACGGTGTCACGAAAGGGGGGTCCTCAAAAGGCTGTCGTCCACAAGCAAAGCTGGGGCGAGGTTGTGAAACAAATGATATTACCACATGGGCTCAAAACACTTCATTAAACTGTTTTTTAGTAAACACAGTTAATTTGCAAATGCTTGCATCTGTTTTCACTGACTTGTACACAAACCTTGTGGTTGTACCGCAGGAGATATCCTCCAGCAAGTAAACACATTTTGTACTAAAAAAAAGCCTCCCGTGCATTTCAACACCGAATAAGGACTGTTCAGTTTGATCCCATCTTTTATCCTGGGAGAAGAGGAATGATTACATCCAGAGTGTTGGCCTTCAACTTTTCCTTTGAAGGAACTTGAGGTTTAATTTTTTCCCCACCGAAGAAAAGAAGAACAAGATCAGGAAAGAAACTAAAACTATATTGTCTGAGTCCTAACTGTTACATACATACAGCTAATGCGAGCTTTCTAAGAACACAGTTTGGTTGTCACAGAGACATAAAATGAAAGAAGAAATGGTCTGAAGAGCTTTATCACACTGTACAGGAGGAGAACAGAGAGCTGTAAATCCTTAACAGGGCAGGTGAGAGGCTCTGTACTTGATGCCAGAGAAAAGGAAGACTCGATGATGAATGAACTCAAACAAGCCTGAACAGTCACTGGGTTTCACTCTCATATTTCAAACCAAAATAAAGCTATACATCAAGCTAATGTGTGTC
This sequence comes from Diplodus puntazzo, assembly GCA_963678695.2. Classification (NCBI taxonomy): domain Eukaryota; kingdom Metazoa; phylum Chordata; class Actinopteri; order Spariformes; family Sparidae; genus Diplodus; species Diplodus puntazzo. Next base: position 12,070,624 of record OZ023156.1, on the reverse strand, counting down.
CTGTTAACCATTCATCTGTGTCCTCTCAGGCCTGTTACTGCGACGACCACGCCAAGAGCAAGGTCTTCAAACAGGAGAAAGGAAAAAGCCCACCCTGCCCAAAGTGTGGTCACGAGACCCAGGAGACCAAAGACCTCAGCATGTCCAGTGAGTCTCGCACACAAAACCGCTCAAACTGCGTGAAGCCTTTGTTTCCAGTAAATGTGTCCTTTTGGAGGAAGTTGCAACAGCCTCGACTTAAAAAACGAAACAGAAAGAATTTGAAACGACATTTTCGAGAAATGAGCTTTTCATTTCCCATAAAATGTCTATCGAGCAAATTTTCTCTCCCATTGTCTGTGGCTGCTGTATTTCCTCACTCACCTGTTACTGAACTTTACCTGGCAAGATGTTGTGATATCAACACGTTTCCTCGACAAAAAGAGGTGCTTCTGATTAAAAGGCACTTAGAACCATACCTTATTTGACTTCAAATACAACATTGCAGTATAGCATGGTAACCTATAGTAGGTCTTATGTAATGTAATTGCTTTACTGAGCTTGAAGGCTTATTCTTGACTGTGGAAATAGTAACTTGACGGAACATTTAGATGTCCACTTTCCACTCCAAGATCACTCCTTTAGTGTTATCACAGAGTTGAACTCTCTCAAACCCCCTGTTCTCCTCTGACTGTTATTTTTGGACTTGTAGGCATCAGAGAGTGAGAAACGGGGCTGGAGTCAAACAAAAGCTCTGCTCTGCCTGAAGAGCTTTGTTAAAAAGTACAGTTTGAAAACTTGTGAGAAAATCACATGGATGTACAATGAGCTGCTGCGTTAAAGCTCAGCAGTGATTTGCATGTTACCATTAAATCACATCATCCAGACCAGGAAACATAGACTTTCCCTGCCAAACTTGCATCACCCCTAATTTTCTGTTCCTTGAACAGCAGGGTGTTTCTCAATGAGTCGTTGCTTGACTACTTTCGAATGCCAGAGCCAAGTGTGTGCTTGGAAGCATCTGTTTTCCTAAAAAAAAAGCACTCGTAACATGTGGTCTTTAAAAAAAACACACAAAGTGATTAACAGTTACGGCTGCTCTGAAGTTACTACAGACTACAAAGAAAGGAAACAGCCCTTCTGCTGCACACACATAATCACTCTTATCTTCTTCTGGAAAACTGAGCCAGTTTCTCTTTAATCCAAACAAAGATGGCTGAAACAAAGTTTGAAAGGTTTTATTGGTTTATTTTTTTTGTCTCATTATTTTATGTTTTCATGCAAAATAATGTGTTTATATTGTTCTCATGTCATTACAAAAACAAGCAAGAAGTTGTTCCAGCTACCAGAGAAGGAACACGGATGTAACTTTAGAAAATGGTTAAAATGATTTGTTGGTCATGCAGCGTATAGAATTGTTCTTTTTCATCATGAGTGTTCACAACAGAAGTATCTGAGTATTTTACCAATCAGGAGGTATTTTTCAGGAAAACAGTTTTCGGTGATTAAACGTCACACCTTTGCTCTCTGCAGCTCGCACGTTGAAATTCGGCCGCCAGGCTGGTGCTGATGACGATTACGACGACTACGACGACGGAGCGTCAGGGTACGATTCTTACTGGAAGAACTTGGCGGCTGGAGGCCGAGACCAGCAGAACAACTATGGAGAGGACAATGAGGACGAGGACGATGAGGACGATGAGGAGGATGATGACGATGAGGAGGAGGAGGAAGAGGAAGATGATGATGAGGAGGAGGAAGTAGAAGGCGGCAAAGAGGAAAAAGCTGCCGACGCCATGGCTGGTCTCAAACTGGACGGGACCGCCTGAGCTCGGACAGAGACTTGGAGCAGGCTGACAGGCGGAGGAGAGCCGCATAGATCCCAACGATCATCAGCAGATGTTGAGTTGTTACAAGTCTGGGATGAACAGAAGAAGAATTCAAGAATATAGTTACTATAACCAGAGCTGGATATCCATATTAGTGCCAACACAATTCTGAATGTCTACTTTTTCCAACAGCTCACTTTGAGGAATAGAAACAATGTGGACAGACGAAGATAACATCTCTCACTAGACTAGCTTACTCTGCCCGGACAGCAGTTATAAGCCAATTCCACAATATACAAATTACATGTAAGCAAAATATTGATGTGCAGAATTTGAAATAATAAAGAATCTTCTTCCCGTCCCAAACGTTTACTTTCATCCGCCATGTTTGTGTCGTGCATTAAAAGAGTTGTTGTTAGGACCTGGGGGGTGTTCATGTACATTTTCCCAGTGGGAGACTGATGTTTTCGGTCAGGTGAATGCTCACAGTGGGTGCTCACCTGGGATGACCTCTCTGCGTTCAAACCAGGACGCCCCCAAAATTAGCTGTAAATCCTGTTTTTGTGCTGACGTTGTAAAGCGTTTGTTTGCTCCAGAACAGAAAAACTATTTCTCAGTTATGTGTTTGCCTCCCTGGTGGTCCCCAATTCTACAATACCCGGGAGCCTCGACTGCAGCTGCACTGGTAACGCCTAAATACCAAACCAAAGCGTCAGGCGGCCTGAGAAAGTGACTCAACACTGAAAAACGCTTTCTGCAGAATCGCTGACTCAACCGTGACGCTCGTCTTTTTGTTGAGCAGTATTTGCGTCCAGCTATTAGATGATTTTCCTGGTTTTTTTTTTTGGACATGTGATGTGTTGTAATGTAGATGTGTTTTTATGGAAGTCCATTTGTAAAAAAAAAAAAACCTAACAAAATACTTAACAAAAAATGATGAGATAAAATGTCACAATTCCAAGTCTAAATTGAGAAAAAAGAGTTAAAACTATGAGAACAAGTCATAATTATGTGATAAAAAGTTTCAATTATGAGAAGTAAGTCAACATAATGAGGAAAAAATCATGATTATTAGAAGCAAAATTGTAATTATGAGGACAATTCAACTATTGTCATATTTTTAATCTGACTCTTTATTACAATTCTGACTTTGTCGTTTATAATTTCCACTCTTAATCTCAAGATCTGGGATTTTTTTTTTATCACATAATTTCGTCAATATCCTACATCTAGTGGGATCTTGGATCATCTTGTATCTTTACATGTTCTATAGTCGGGAGAAATGGGCTTCTACATTCTGTTGACCATGTAAGCAGGAGTGTTTCATGATCAGCAGGAGCGTACATTTAAGACGGAGCGGGATTTCTGGAGCCCTGGCGCATGAACTCATCCTTCCCACTGCGCAACTTCATTACGCATCAAATTATATAAATGATTGAGCCTCCGTGACCGGAGTTGTGTTCGACCAAACAGTAAATGTAATCATCACAGACACAGATGAACATTTTGCCTCCTGCAGCTGCAGCTCAGCTCAGGTTGTTGATCCAGCTCTGGTTCCAGTCTGGAAACCAGAGTATCGAATCTTTACCTTGTAGTGAGAGTGAAGCTGCAGTTTGTGGCGCTGATCCGTGAGCTTCGACCTGCTTCACTGCAACGCAACAATCTGTAAAAACAACTCGGCCTGATCCTGGTAATCAGCTGCGTTTGTCGAGACCTGTCAGCGTAAAATAAACCAATAAATGAAAAAAAAAAAAAATCGATGGGGCGTTATTAGATGAATGGATGGTTTTGTTACTTGATGAGTGAGTGAAATTACTCCCTGCGGTTAAAACAAACTGCCCTGACACGTATGGTGTGTAACAAAGTGACGAATGGGAGGAGGAGTAACTTGAAGTCGACATGATACAGCAGGGTGGGTGTGAGTCGGTCTCTGGCCCGACATCTGGCCCGCACGCTCGCTCCTCTTGGGTGTTCACATTACTGGACTGGGATCAATGAGACCACTGAGCTTTAGTAGGATAAAGGAAATGCAAAAATGTGATCTTGGCCTGTGGCACCGCCGGCTGGGAGAGCGACCGCTGCCGCTGCGCAGATCATAGACGACAGACTTCATGAAGGCGCTCCCGGTGATATTCGTCCAGCCCACATGCCCCGGAGACCAGCGAGCGGTAAGCTGACTTTCTGCGCGCGCGTGTGTGTGTCCTGTGTCTGTGGGTGCGTGGTGTGACCAACCTGTAGCTTAACCTCACACCTCAGGCCTGGACTTGTAGCGTGAGTTCAGGAATCATGTTCGTCTAATAAGTCAGAGGGTGACAAAGTTCAAACCGGCTGGACATAAATAGGCTCATGCGTAATGATCGGCGGAGGTATGTCAGGTCGGTGATCGGCAGGAGGACACATCAGCTGCTGTCCGTCATCCGGGCAGCGTTGTGGCGATCGGGGAAAATAAACAAACAAACAAGCAAACAAACAAACAAACGAGAAAAACAAAAACAAAACAGCAGCTGTCACCGGGTTAGTTTCACTTTCACTTTGTGCAGAGGACGTGATCAGCAGGCTCCTCCTACTCCTCCTCCCAACAGCTCCGGTGTCTGACACACACACACACACACACACACACACACAAACACCAAACATCCGCAGACAGATGTTGAGTGTGCGGGAAAATAACTTAAATGTTTATATCAGGTTCATTAAATCAATTTGTCAGCTTTTGTGATAATCTCATCAACAGCATGTACTCATAGATTCTGGAGTAATACATAGATTACACACACACACACACAAATATAAACATATACACACACACATATATACATACATACATATATACAAACATATGTATGTATTTATTTATTTGAATTTATGTATATGCATGTTTGTATGCATGTATGTACACACACACACACACACACACACACACACACACACACACACACACACACATATACTTCATTACTGTACTCAAGTTCAGTGCTGAACTTTGTGTAAGTGTCCTTGGTTCATTTCCATCACCGCTTGTGTTTATGAATTAGTGTTAATGCAGCGTTTTCAAGATTTCCTCCAGGCGGGTTTTTAAACGAATGCTGCTCCTGGAATAATAATTTGCGCACCATAAAGTTTTAACACAAAGTTTCTTTCTCGTCACTTTTTCCTTAAAATTGAATCTACTTCTTCATTCCGTGAGCGTACACATTGTGGCTCCTGCTTCACTCTGGGGTCCATTCTCATTCAGTAGTTGTGCACAGGAGGTTTCAAGTTATAGCCTTTGCATATTGGGCCACAACTGGCACTCCAGACCTCCGAAACATGCTCGACCAACATGTGTTCAACATGTAGGTTTTAGGTATGGCCTACAGCAAAAACACTTTAAAAAAATATATATATATATCTACAGTTAAGGAGTTACATTAAGAAAAATCTAGAAGAGGAAAAAAATGGAAATGAATTATTACAATATTTGATAGAAAAACGAAAGAAAGGCAGGACGAAACTTTCATGTATTTACAAAATATTATAAAGTAAAAGAAAAATGGGAAAAAGAGTCAGAGATTTTTCATTACCCCACATACCACTAGAAGGAACTCTTCTGTGGCAGGATGTGGTTGTTAGAGAGGATGTGGGGAAAGTAACGCAAATCATACACATATATTTTTTTACATGTCCGGTAATAAAGTATTTCTGAGAAGAGGAAGAGAAAGCCATTAAAGACCATCTTGACATGAAGGAATCCCTGACATTCGAAAATTATCCGGGTATTAACATGCATCACAAGACAAAATTAAATGAGCGAAAGGTCTTGAATATGTTGCGCCTAACTGCACTGAAGCAGCTGACAAGGAAACAACTCAAAACACAAGATTTCCATCCATGGTATGAAACAATAGCACAAGTATTTGAAATGGAGAGAATTACACTCATGGCTCATGGCAGCTTGGAGAGGTGGAATACAGCATATTCAGGGTACATTGACAAGGTAACGGAGAGCTTTGATAGCCTGACACACTTTCATCATCAATGCCGTTTTATTTTTTTCTTCTGTTCTGTCTCCTCTCTTTTTTTGTTTCTATTTATTTTTGGAGGTTGTTTTTTCAATGTATGTGTTTTCCTTTGTTGTTAAATGCTATAAAAATTTAAATTTAAAAAGAAAAAGAACATGTGTTCAACAGAGATTTGAGATGTGAAACCTTGTTCAGCAGATGAATGTGAAAACTGTGACTTCTTGTCTGCACACATTCCTCATCACATTTCACAGTTGCTCCCTTTTCATTTGCATCTTGAGGTCAAAAGACAAGAACCTGCAGGTGTCTGTGTCTTCATGTCAGACTGGAGGTGTCGTGGCTCTGAGTGGCCTTTCTGCTGCAAAAATCACTTCCTTCAATCTTCCTTGAATTATTTATTGTCTGGGACTACCAGACATTCTAATGATTGATGTCTCATGATGGGACAAAATTGATTCATCATCCACAAATAATATTTTTTTATCATCTTACATCAGTAAAACCCACAGGTATCAACAATGCAGCGTGGCCACTTTCAGGGTATTGTCTTGTTATTGGGTTCTAATTACTAACTCACATCACACATCCATATCATCTTAAAAGCAGCATTTTATTGAAGCTGTCAAGGTGCTTGTTAGGTTTTATGTGTAACATCTTAATATGCTTAATAAATTGTCACTACAGCTGTTAGAGAAACGCACTGGAGTCTCATTCCCAACTCGTCAATTACTGACGCTTCGGGGTTGTAGGACGATCAGCTGTCATCCCACAGTGTCATTATTTGGGAATGACACTCAAAAATCCATTTCTTACAAAAAGCACCTTTTTTTTGTTTCATATTTTTATTGGTGTGTATACAAAGAGTAACAAAGGCACTTGTATCAGGACACATTGGTGTCGGCTTCAAACATGCTTGCATACACCCTTTGGATGTAGATGGACATATTTTAAGAACAAACAAAAATTACAGGAAAATAAAACCAAATACACAGCAGGCCTACAATGAAAAAGTGTTTAGACAGTCTGTATGGAGTGATTCAACTGAGCACATAAACATAATGGATAAGAAAAATAAACAATAGTAAAGGAAGGAAAGGAAAAAAAGAAGAGGGGGAAGGAGAGAGAATAGAGGGGGAAAAAAAAGTGTGTGTATGGGGGGGAGGGAGTTACATTGTCGCAAAAAAATCCATGAACGGTTGCCATTTATTGTAGAATTTTCTAGAAGCTGGGGGGCATGACTGTGCTTCCAGTTGATACCAATGTGTATCAGTTGATTTGAACCAGAATATAATTTTAGTTATATTCGCGGCCCAGTAATAGAACTGAAAATTTGGCAGAGAGAGGCCTCCATAGAACTTACAATTCTGAAGCACTTTTTGTCTAACTCTAGGTGTTTTGCCATTCCACAAAAAATGACAAATAATCGAGTCTACTGTTTTAAAAAAACTTTTTGGTAAAAATATAGGCAGGCATTGAAACAGAAAAAGAAACTTTGGCAAAACATTCATCTTAACAGTATTTATTCTTCCAATCAAAGAGAGGGGGAGAGAACTCCACCTTTGAAAGTCTGTCTTAATCTCGGCTAAAAGGTGTGAGAAATTTTCAGAGTAAAGAGACTTAAAAGATCTGGCTATGTTAACCCCAAGATACCCAAATCCCGAAGGACTCAATTTGAAAGGAATGTCCGATTGGGAGATCTGCATCACTAGTTTATTGACAGGATAACATTCACTCTTGGCGACGTTAACTTTATACCCTGAGAAACGGCCAAATCTATGAAAGAATGAAACAATGGCGGGACAGGCTCTTACTGGCTTTGCAACATATAACAACAAATCATCGGCATATAGCGACCGTTTCAACTTTGTATGAGTCCTGGTGATGCCATTAAAAGTGGGAGAGGACCTCAAGTACATAGACAAAGGCTCTATTGCAAGTGCAAACAAGAGGGGAGACAGGGGGCAACCCTGTCTACAACCTCTATTTAGAGAGAAAAAGCTGGACTGAATGTTATTGGTAATGATACTGGCACAAGGGAGTGTGTAAAGAAGGCGAAGCCACGATATAAAACTTTCCCCAAATCCAAATTTAGCTAAGACTGCAAATAAATGATTCCATTCAACTTGGTGTTTCTTTTGAATAAATTACATTTAACAAAGCACGAACATTATAATAGAGCTGACGCCCCTTTATAAAGCCAGTCTGTTCCTTAGAAATTATTATTGGAAGAACCTTTTCAAGTCGGCGAGCCAAGGCTTTTGCAAGAATCTTTGTGTCAACATTCATTAAAGATATTGGTCTATAGGAGGTACAAAGATCAGCATCCTTGTCCTTTAAAAGAACACTGATAGAGGCCTGTCTCAATGTGGGAGGAAGAGAGCCAAGTGACAAAGATTCAACATAGACAGAATAAAGTAATGGGATAAGTTTGGCCTGGAAAGCTTTAAAAAATTCAACCGGAAGCCCGTCGGGCCCTGGGGCTTTATTATTTTGCATATTTTGTAGAGCTGAGTTTAATTCTTGAGTGGTCAGAGCAGAGTCTAATTGATTAACCAATTCTGGACTTACGGAAGGAAAGTGAAGTTCATCCAAGAACGCATGCATATCCGCCGGATCTGACGAGACCTCAGACTTGTACAGGGATTCATAGAAAGATGAAAAGACAGAGTTAATAACATCCGGGTCCTCCTGCAATACTCCCAAACCATCCTTAATGCGGGGTATTAGGCATGAGGCTGCTTGACGACGCAACTGGTGAGCTAGCAACCTACCAGACTTGTCACCATGTTCGTAGTATTTGGAACGGGAGTGAAGTAACAGGCGCCTCATTAGTTGTGATAAGATCCAGCTCAGTTTGTAGGGCTACATGACGCTTTGAAAGATCGTCAGATGGGGCGGATGCAAGCTGTTGGTCTGCTGATTCTAAATCAGATAAAAGCTTCTGACTAGTTGACATAATCAATTTCCTTATATGTGCAGAGTATGAAATGATCTGACCTCGCAAATATGCTTTTAGGGATTCCCACAGTAGCGCCTTAGAGATAGGTTACGAATCAGATTGATTAAGAGCAATAAAATCGTCTATTGCACTTGTAATAAATTTATGAAATTTGTCATCTGATAAAAGTGAGGTGTTAAGTCGCCAATGGGTGGGGTAGCGAGGTCCGGGGGAGATCTGAACATCTATGGACACCGGTGAGTGATCTGAAACAGTAATTGGGTGATACGAAACATTTGTCACTTTTGGCATAAGTTTAGCGTCTACAAAAAAATAATCTATACGAGAAAAAGTCTGGTGTACATGCGAATAAAAAGAGTGTTGTCTACCGTTCGGGTTACGGAATCTCCAGGGGTCAACACAACCATTACTGGACATGAAATTACAAAGGGCCTTAGCCATTAGAGAATGGGTTGAGCCCGGTTTAGAACGGTCTAATTGAGGATCAATAGCACAGTTCATGTCCCCTCCAAAAATCAAAAAACAGTCACTCAGAGAAGGTAGGTTTTTAAACAACTTGTTCATAAAGCCAGGATTATCAAAATTTGGTGCATATACATTAACTAATAGGATAGGCACCCTAAATAGAGTACCGAAAACCATCGGTTTCAGATGGCAACCCCCCTGGCCTTTGAGTTAAAACTAGAGTGGAATACCTCAGCAACCCAGGGACATTTCAGTCTAATTTGATCTTTGTTCCTCATGTGGGTTTCCTGCAAAAACACAATGTCAGGTTTCAAGCGCTTTAAATGGGAGAATACCCTACACCGCTTAATGGTACCCCCTAAACCTTTAATATTCCAACTGATAAATCTTACATTTGAGCTTGGAACATTAGCCATGTAAAGTGCGAATTAAGATAGGAGGCAACCAGGGTCCCAGCCCCATACCACAGGGACAAGGGGAAAAAAAGAGAGAAAGAGAGAAGAGAGAAGAGAGAGAGAGAGAGAGAGAGAGAGAGAGAGAGAGAGAGAGACAGAGAGAGAGAAAGACAAAAACAAACAAACAACGACAAAACAAAAACCAAACAAAACAAAAAAAGCAAAATGGGGGGGCCTGCAAAAGCTAACTCAACTAACACACCCCAAATCCCACACCCTCCCCCCGGAGCGAAGATCCACAGTAATAATATAATATTCAAAACTATTTCGTAGACAGTGCTGATAAAACAAACTAAAAAGCATTTCAGCACCACTTTTCTTAAGTAACATAACTGCAGTGGCACCTACACTCAGACCTGTTTCAACAAGTTTGCAGTAACTAACCCAAATTTACCAGAGACATTCTATTATTGTATTTACCCAAATTTAAGTGTTTTCACAAAAACTGCGGCTTCTTCAGGCGATGTAAATTCCCCTATGACATCCCCTCTGGTGATTCGGAGGCGCGCTGGGTGTAGCAGCCCAAACCTTCTGTCGGGGATGTCCCTGAGCTGGCGTCGGATGATGTTGAAGGCTGCGCGAGCTTTAGCTGTCCGTGCCGGAAGATGGAGATAGTTGAATCCTTCACCTTGATCCCTCGCTGGGCTCTGGCACGTCGTAGGATATCAACACAGTCTGCATAGTAGTGTAAACGTGCTATTATGGGACGGGGACGTTCGCCGGGTTTCAGCCTGGGCTGTAGGGATCGATGGGGGCGCTCCACAACTGGTTCTTTTCCTAAGCCCAGAGCGTCTTTCAGCAGGCAGGAAACTGTGGTCGCGTCGACCGTGCCATGCTCCTCGGGTAGTCCTATTATCCTGATGTTCTTACGGCGAGACCTCGCCTCCAGAGGTCCGTTTCACAAAGCAGGTTCAACAAACTCTGAGTCTAACCCTGAACTCTGAGTTGATCTACTCTGAGATAGGAAACTCTGAGTTTTCGGTTCCAGAACAGCAGATTTGAGTTAGTTTGATCAACTCGGAGTAGTTTCACCTGGAGTTACGCGCGTGCACCACAGGTATAGAAAGACAGCGTCAATGGAGCCCCGATTCGACGAGTCACCATGGCAACGGGGAAGAGGGCGGCTACGTTTCTCACCCCGCTGGAATTGGAAATATTAATGCGCTCATACGGTGAGTCTGCGCACGTTTTTAGAAGGAAGTGTAACACCGCTGCAGCAGCAAAAGAGAGGGAGACGGCGTGCGAGAACATTGCTGCTCGGGTCAGTGCGTTAGTTTAAATGTAGTCCTTTGCAATCACAATAATATTACAGGGGGAAACTACTTGAGTGGTAGCCTATTAATTTATTTCATTTAGGTGCAACCCCGCGGGGGAGAAGCGCACTTGGCAGCAACTTAAGATGAAACATAAAAACATTAGACCTCCGCATAATCTCATGGGGATTCCTCAGTTTGATCATGTTTTACATTGTAAAGTAAATATTAAGTGGCTGTTTGACCGTATAGTTGTTTTATCCCCAACATAATGCTGTTTTCACACACATAAATGTCTTCTCATCTATATCATGTTCTGTTAAACAATTAAGCCTATTTAAACTAAAGATGGGTAGAAGCGTTTCAGGGCGAGGCACACTTTTCTGACCGCTCTGCATACAGTTGCTCAAGTGCTCTGCATCTCCGACGTTGTATAATAAAAAATAAAAAACTCCAATTTGCAAAAAAAACGCAGCGCAACACACAACATCTGCTGGGATGTGAGAGCATGACTTCGGTTGGTAATGTTGGAAATGTAAGGACGGATTAGGTTGTGTATGTAAATGATGGACTGTGACGTGAAACGGTGCCGCTCAAAAAGATAATTGTCTGGAAATGCAAGAACATCTGTGCGCGGTCTGATAATCATCTCCCGACGAATATTTAATTCTCTGCGCAGTAATGCTGCACCTTCATCCACGGTATCATTATCAAAATGACACGCCATGGTAGTGAAAATAGTCGCCACCTATTATAACTTCTAATGTAGAACTACTGACTGCTTATTGCAATGATTTTCTCAAAAAACAGACGGCAGAACTATACTACGCCAAAACTCGCCTGCTGACTGAATGAATGAGGAAATCAAATACCGTGTGTGGCTGAAAGAGGGCGGAGACAGAGAGAAACTCGAGGTTTGTTGAGAAAAACCTGGTCCCGACCAGGTTAGTTTCAAAGCGTATGTTACCATGGTAACTGACCGAGAGCTTAAGTTACCTCTCTCTGTGAAACAGGCTAGAGTTACCCCTCTTTCTCTGGTTTGAGTTACCTCCCTTTGTGAAACGGAAAACTCAGAGTTTCCCTCATTTCAGGGTTAACAGACTCAGAGTTTTCACTAAACCTGCTTTGTGAAACGGACCCCAGGTCTTCACATCTACTGTCAAGAGTAACAAGTTGGGCCGAAAGTTTGTCCACTTTACTTTTGAGTGAAACCACATCATTGGTACATGTCGACAGGGGGCCCTCCATGTCATTCACAGTAACCTTTAGCACCTCCATTTCCGACCGGATAGCCACCATGTTGGCTTTTAGCTCAGTCTTCACACTCTGCAGCTCGGACTTTATCTGAGTGAAGTTGTTTGTCATTGCCATCTCTAACTCCGTCTTAAAAATGCCTACCATCTCTTCTCGAAGAGCAGCGAGCAGTTCAGCCTTAAAGTCCGCTGAGGCCATGCTCGGGAAGGCAGCTGTTTTCTCTGAAGTGGGCGCCTTAGCAACTGCACTCCGCGGCGGGGTGGCCGGACCACTCCCCGACGGGGATGCTGCCGGTGGGAGAGGCCTCGTTTGTGTTGCCGCTGGGTTGCTCATATTTTTTACAGTGCAGATACAACGAGCCTGTGGGGTGGAAATGTACTAATAGAAAGTTCACAAAAAAGCCCTGGTGTTAATTTAAGAAAGTTTCGCAGGAGCTCCCGCAAGCACGTCTTACTCCATTAGTCGCTAAGTCGGAAGTCACAAAAAGCACCTTTAAATCAACTAAGTTGCGTTTGAGAGAGACATATTGTGGATTCAGATTTTGACATAACTATGCAGCTGAATCTCCCTAAAAACACGTGTTGCTTATTGTTCCTTCACTGTGATGATTGAGCTTCAGGAGGTATGTGCAGAGTTTGATACTAGCGGCCTGTTTTCACATTCATCTGCTGATGAAGACAGTCTTTTTTTTACATTCAGTCTGATTTTAGTCTGTTAACACGTGTAATTTTGGGGAAGATCAACGTCGGACAAAAATGATTATTCTAAGTTTTTTTATGTCTTAAAACATGTCAGGAGGATCTACATCTCCTGTAACAGTGTTGTGTTAGGACCCAACTGCAGCAGGCATGAAACCAGGAATAGTTGGCAATGATGTGTAATGACGAGTAATGATACAGATGGTGGACCAGCTGATATGGCGTGCTGAAACAGGCTGGGAAGCTGGTGAGTCAGCAGGCGGAGGAACGCGCCGAACACAACCTGCTTTTTAACCAATCGAAGTCAGTGTGTCAGAGTCGACGACATTCTTTCATAATCCAGATCAGTCAGCACAGGTGTCCTATCGGGGTGTGTTGGCTCTTAAGTTCTTATCAGACAGTGCACGAATGAATGTCGAAACAGCCACTCTGGGAACTCTGGTGAACCCTGGTGTTCTCGTCTACAGGAGAGACTTAATTTTTTATGCAGACTCAGAGTGCATGCTGTGGACCAGAGAATTAGGTTTTTATATTATCAGTACCCTGCCTTCGCCCCGAGAGACAACTGGGATTGGCTGCAGTAACCCCCGCAACCCCTTGAAAAAGGGGATAAAGCGGTAACATCCCCGTGACCCTCACAGATAAAGCGGACAGATAATGAGATGAGAGATGATGAGGGGAGAGTTGGGCTGCAGCGTAAAGTCTTCTCCAGCACATGCGAAAGATTCACAATGGCGTTAACTTCTGAACTCTGTGGAGGCCAATCCATGTGTGGAAACAATGTCTCATGCTCTCTGAGACATTCTTCCCCCAAATGATCCTGATGGTCCGTGGCACTGACTCATCTTGGAATATGCTTGTGCCATCTGGGAAGACCTAATTTTTTGGACACATACTGTTCTTGAGGCGAGACCTGATCAACTGACACAATCCCAGATCATAGCACCGCCCCTGCAGGCTGGTGTGGTAGGCAGTAGGCATGATGGGTGCATCACTTCATCCACCTCTCTTCTTACCCTTATGCGCCAATCACTTTGGGACGGGCTAAATCTGGACCCATCAGAACCACGTGACTTTTTTTTCCATTGCTCCAGTGTGCAGTCTTAATGCTCCATAGCACTTGGGGTTAGTAATCAATCACTGCGGTAATTAACCAGTGGAAGGCTCTTGTCTATTTGCTTCACATCCAGATGATTTTGAAAAATTTTTTTGGCCAGGCAGTTTTTAACAGTCTGTTTTCAGGCAAGCTCAGACATATTTTGCCGACCCATCACATGTCCTCCCACAGTAAAATCAATCGTTTTAAAAATTCATTTGTGCCAACCTCTTTCAAAGTTTAGAACAAAGCTGCTTGAGACTAAAGGGATTGTGCAACGGTTTCATTGTGGGTTTTTTGCTATGAGCTGTGTGCAGTATTTGTTATGTGCAAGCTTTTGTTGTGACTCACACAGCTGATGCTGTTTTATTTTATGTAGTGTATTTTAGTGTAACATGGAGGCAGTTCTGTGCGCAGCATTTGAGTCCTAGACAAATCCCTGTGTCATTATGATAGGAAGTGTGGCAACACAGTGACGGTCTCTGAGCCACAGGAAGCTACAGGGAAGCTGACTCATCAGGCAGCCACATGTTAAACAGTAACCAAGGATGCAGTAACCAGTCTCAAAGCCGGGGACAGAAAGCCGGTGTGTTTACCTGGGAGCAGACAAGATGGGTTGGTCAGAGGCAGGCAGGGTTCGCAACGGGAAGGTAGTCCTAGGAAAAGTGCTGGAGAGTTGTGCATGAGTGACGAAGAACACTCTGGCAAAGAGCGTCTGTGAGGCCGAGACCATCAGCTGATTGAAGAGTTATTTAGAAATCAAAGCATACCAACAGGAACATACTTTACAATAAGACAACACTAACTATGCTAAAATAAAAAGGTGTTTGCCTCGAATTAGAGTGATGCAGGGATAATTACTTTTCACACAGCTGCTGTCAGAGTTGATTCATACAGGCAGCTTAAACATCTTAACTATGCCACTATCCCAGATTGAGCACTTTGTGTCGAACATGGTTCATTACTTCCCCAAAAAGCAGAGTCATCTTACAGTAAGTGCTGCATTGTGTTACTGCTAAATATAGTGGTCAGTAAACCGTGAAGAAGAGTTGACTACAAATTGAAAAAAGCCAAATATTTGCTGTCCCAGTTTCTCACACGTGAGAATATTCAACCTTTAGCTCTTTTATATCATCATCATTAATTTAACATTTTTGGATTGTTAGTGGAACGCAAACAAACAAATAATCTGAAGACATGACATCTGAACAAGCTTGTTACAGAATTATGATGCACATTTTCCAAACTAAATCACAATCAGCATTTCAAGACGTTAAGTGCAACTCTACATCTTACAACCTTCTGTCAGAGTAACACACCTTAAATCAGGACAACCCAGGAGTTCTGCATTGCCCAAAGGAGTCACCTAATAAAAAACAAAACAAAATTCAACAACATTGCTGTGAATAGTTTGCAGGTTTATGACACATCACGTGGATGAAAACAAAAGAGGAGAACAATGAACTGTGCAGTACACGCCTCAGTCTAGTATCCATTAATTAAATCAAAGACTTTTTAATTACATAGTTTTCAGTATGATTCACACACTTGCACTGACTCACAAATGTCTTTCATCACTGCACACTGATGACTGTCACTGCCCTCGGGATATTGCGGCAATTCTCAGAACAATCTAAAGACATTTTGAGGTTGCAGGCTTTGAGCGAGGTAGAGGCGGGGCCCGGTTGGCATGGGTCCTATTAGGTTATGTTAGTATCACAAAAGGACCACAAAGAGACAAAAACAACAGCAAAAAAACCCAAAACATTAAACAACAAGGAACAGACCCAAAACTACAACAAAGAGATGCAAAATGACCATAAGGGGATGCAAAATCATCCAAAGTGGATGCAAAATGACTAGAAAGGATTCAAGATTACTATAAAGGGATGCAAAATGACCATAAAGAGACCAAAATTACCTGAGAGATGCAAAATTACCCAAAGGGATGTGAATTGATCTCAAATACACAAATACCACAGCAAACAGATGCACAAGTACAGCAAAGGGATTAAACATAAACAACACAGATAGAGACCCAAATTATTTCAAAGAGATGCTAAATCCCCACACAGACACCCAAATTAGTGCAAAGAGATGCCAAATGACCACTGAATTATACAAAAAGAACCTGCTCATATGTTGGAGAGATGGTCTACATTTCTGTCCAGCGGTACATTATTGTCTCAATATCTGTCCTATCTGTTCATATCTGACTCTTTGGAATTACAAAAAGCAGCTATATATTGATGTTATTGCATATTGAAGTAGTTTATTTGACAGTGATTTATTGTACTAAATAAATATTGTAACTATTAATATTATACATGTGGTTTGGTAATGCTACAGTATCTAATGTTTTTACTCATTGCAAAAATTTCCCCACCCTCTAAATGTGTGTAGATGCAAAGTCTGGGTACAGTTAAGTCGGGTGAAAAAAAGTAAAGTCAAGCATATTTAATTATATAAAAGACACAGAAATAAAAACCAGCCTGAGCATCTGGCCTCCAGCTTGCTCTGCTTTGGCACCTCCATTGCTTCATCAAACATTGGGAGGAGTCCAAAGCACCTACAAGTCTTCCGTTTTATGTCAAGTACTTTGCTCTGCAATGCCAGTTAAATGAAATATGGAAATATTGTGAAAGAAACAGATTACAAAATGTAGGTCTGCAGGGAAACCAGACAGCAACATGACGAAAGACAGAAGTTAGTCGAGAAAACCTCAGATGTGTGCACTTATTGCCAAAGCAAGTGGTACCGTGTCCTATAAGTGAGTGACGAGCCTGCTGCTTGACTCGTGTTGAAAGTGAAATGAGAGAGTGAAGCAGGTCCTGCCTTCGCCATCCTGGGAAACTAATATCACACCCTGGACCGGAAGAAAAGATCTGATGATCCGTTAAGAGTTCAGCTGCACACCTGTCCTCACTGATGTTCAGGCTGGTGGGTGACCTGCTCTGTTATGAGTTCAGGATGCTCCGGTCGCGACATATTTCGTGTTAGGATGGCGACAGAATCATCCAGTTCTAACTAACTCCACTCTGAAATGATGTAACCTAAAGTTAAAGTTGACCCTGTTAACCAGGACTTCTTCTCTCAACAGTCTCCTTCCATCTTGACAAGATTACCAGAATGCTGACGCACTAACATTTCCTTGTATTTATTCTAGAAAGGCATCCAGTTCCTGTCGACCTGTAACCTGTGCCGAGAGAGCCGCAAAACTCAGGTCTGGCTTTGTTTCTTAATTCTGAGGTAGGCATACAGTGTGTGACTTGTGTGTGCAAAAGTTAAATATAAGTTATCACACTCATCAAATATTATGCTTGGAAATCACCATATGTTGAATCTAGGAGCTATTTTTACTTTATTTTGCAGTCTTAATATGGGTGTCTGGGTCAAACTCATTCCCTAACACAAGTGCATAAAGGACAGGCTGGCAGGCAGTATACTGTGCGGGTTTACCTTCGCTCCACAAAAAGCCAACGAGCTCAGACCGCAAAGCTCAGCGCTAAAATCCACCCTGAATGTGGTTATCCAGCCTAATTATCACACCTAGACCTCTGGGTTAATTGATAAGCTCCACCCACTACCAGCCAGCCAAATCAGAGGAGGAATTAAAGCCTACTGAAGGATACTATTTAACCTAACAGGAACTAAATGTTTTGGAATTGGCCCAGGAGATTCCTTGAGCTAGTAGGCATGACACAAGCCGCAATGACTGCAACGTAATCCTTGTGGGAAACTTTGGTTGTCAAGTCCGTCAGCTAAAAGTGGGTGTTTTTGCCACTGACAGAGCTGAGATTGTTATTCTAAGCATCTGACGACATTACAGAATAAGGAACAAGAGATGGGCTTTTTTTTTGTTAAGAGCAAGATCGTTGACATGTGAGTTTGGATCAAAATGACACAATAACACAAACAAACCTAACTGCTGTGGGAGCAGAAGTGCAGCAACTCCCGTGTTTCTGTGAGTTAAAATGATTGTTTTTGTCAGTGGAGTCAGGTGGCTTTGAAGAGAGCAATCTATCAGCTGTTTCTGGTTATATAAAAGTAATTGTACTCGGTCTGTCTCTGAAGGGATTCTTTCCTGAAAAAATAAGCACTTTTAGTGGAATTGCGTTGCAAATGTTTACATGTGTATCATGGCTGCCGGCTGAAATGATCAAAACCTTTTGTAGCACTCACTCGTAGCCAAGTCAGTAGTAGAAAAAATGAGGGTCAGTAGAATACACTCTAATTGTTAAACGCATCTGCTTTCACAACTCCTGTTTTAAGAAGCCAAAACACCAGTAAGATGTCTTTTTTCTTTATCTTCATGAATAATATTGTAATCATTGTCTTTTCACTCTCTTAAAGCTTCTTGAGTACGTCTATGTGTGCAGCTCCTGTGCTTTATAATCCAGGAGACGCTAAGGTTTGTTTGCAGAGGCTGGAGGAAGACATTAAGGTGAGAGAAGGTATCACATCAAATATAGTGTGGTTGTGTTCACCTTTCACGACTCATGATACGATAACTTTGTTTTACACTGAAGAAATATATTTTTTACGTATATATATTTTTGTTTATATTCAAAACTGTAATTTGTGCGGTTTTGTTTACATTTTTTCCTGCTCATTTTTCAGCACTCTGATGCCATGCTGTATGCTCCCTCAGCTCATGAAGTCAAAGTAAGTACATGTAAAAAAAAAAAAAATGTGAAAGAAAATATCAGAGGACGTGTCAGTTGTGTTACATCTGATACTCAAATTATTTCAAAGAGATGCTAAATCACCACACAGACACCCAAATTAGTGCAAAGAGATGCCAAATGACCACTGAATTATACAAAAAGAACCTGCTCATATGTTGGAGAGATGGTCTACATTTCTGTCCAGCGGTACATTATTGTCTCAATATCTGTCCTATCTGTTCATATCTGACTCTTTGGAATTACAAATAGCAGTTATCTATTGATGTTATTGCATATTGAAGTAGTTTATTTGACAGTGATTTATTGTACTAAATAAATATTGTAACTATTAATAATATAGTTTTGTATTGCTACAGTATCTAATGTTTTTACTCATTGCAAAAATTTCCCCACCCTCTAAATGTGTGTAGATGCAAAGTCCGGGTACAGTTAAGTCTGGTGAAAAAGAGTAAAGTCAAGCATATTTAATTATATAAAAGACAGAAATAAAAACCAGCCTGAGCATCTGGCCTCCAGCTTGCTCTGTTTTGGCACCTCCATTGCTTCATCAAACATTGGTAGGAGTCCAAAGTACCTACAAGTCTTCCGTTTTATGTCAAGTACTTTGCTCTGCCACGCCAGTTAAAAGAAATATGGAAATATTGTAAAAGAAACAGATTACAAAATGTAGGTCTGCAGGGAAACCAGACAGCAACATGACGAAAGACAGAAGTTAGTCGAGAAAACCTCAGTGTGTGCACTTATTGCCAAAGCAAATGGTACCGTGTCCTATAAGAGAGTGACGAGCTGCTGCTTGACTCGTGTTGAAAGTGAAATGAGAGAGTGAAGCAGGTCCTGCCTTCGCCATCCTGGGAAACTAATATTACACCCTGGACCAGGAGAAAAGATCTGATGATCCGTTAAGAGTTCAGCTGCACACCTGTCCTCACTGATGTTCTGGCTGGTGTGTGACCTGCTCTGTTATGTGTTCAGGATGCCCGGGTCGCGACATATTTTGTGAGGACATGTCAACTGTGTTACATCTGATACTCAAAGCACCACTGTGCCTAATAATAGCCTCAGAGAGAGCAAGCACAGCTGTAGACTGTTAAAAAAAAAAAAAAAAAGAACTTTAAAATATAGTAAATACATTAAATAAATGGGCTGAACTTCGGACTGGGCAGGGAAGTCAGAATGCACTGGGGAGCAGACAGAGGAATTATTACTATTTATGTCTTTGGATTTTGTTGATATCAAGGAAAACACAGAATAATGCCAATCTTAACTTTTTTAGAATGAAGGAACATGTTGACATTACATTAGCACTGTAATGTCAAGTTACAAGTGGTACCATGAAAAAGAATCAACTCAAGACAGAATATACAGCACGTCTTGATTTTTGTTGTTTGATGTCATAACTGTTTACGTATGTGTGTGTTCATACTGATGCATTTCTTCTCTCCTAGGAAAACTGTAAAATGATGTCACTCAGATGTTACATGTTGGAGTTGCTGATGGTCACCGATGAAGAAGACATTCAGAATAATTTTACAAGCTGCGTCTATTTTTTCACTGAAAAGCTGCCTAAAGCAGAGCCTGTAAGTCATCTTTACAAAAATCCAAGCATGTCTAAAAAAAAAAAAAAAAGATTTGTTTTGAAATGATGTTTGTCTCTTCTACATCAATCCTAGGTTGGCTGCCCACCATGTGAAGCATATTCACTTAAGAATATTACAATATTCCTGGAAAGGCTAAATATCCTTTTGGAAGAAATGACTGAACGGGAAAAGCTTTATAACACGTGATATGATGTTAATAATATAAGCTGTGAGTCTCTGTCTTTGTATATATCTGTACAGAATTGGGCTGTTTTTATTTTGTAAATATCACATTGTAACTGCATCAGCCTGTGACAAACCATGCCGTCCTGTATTTTTTTTTTTTATATAGACTACCACACTAAATCTGATGTGTAATATAAGTTTCTAAATCTAAATCTCATTGTGTGTGTAACTACTGTATACAGATAAAGGTTTTGTATCTCACTATGTGTATCACCTTGCCTTTCACGTACGACCTATCAGTAGCATACAGATGCGGCATGTACTGTGTTAAAAGATTGTATAATATTAAGCTCACTGTTGAACACTACTGAATGTAACGCCTATAATACAGTCTATGCCTGATGAACTCCAGTATCTGAGAATATTTGCCCACTCCAGTAAATAATACCACAACTGTACCATCTTTCATTTTACTTCTTGTATCTTTCTCACGTGTTTGGTAAAGGTGCTCCCATGACGTGTTTCTCTGTTGTTTAAAGTTACTGTTAGTGGACATTCAGACTGACACGTCCCCACGAAGCGGCCAACAGAGTGCTAGCTGCTTCGGCATAGTTGCTTTTTTCTTGTAAAAGAAAAAAAAAAAAAGGCAGCAGCCAACTGCCCCCTAACCGCCGACACTCCCGGTGAACACCGACTCCGAGAAGATGGAGGCTAGTTTGACGAAGGGAACACAGCACAGAGGTAGTTTGGTTGCTAGGTTTGATACCCGGGGCAGCAACAACCGCATACCGAGCTAACGGCAGCTAGCTGCATTTAGCAGCAGGTAGTGCTTACTTTATATATAAATAAAGGTTATTTTTATAATTACTTTAGCAGCAAAGCTACTGGTGTTTGTCTAGCAGGAAGTCCCATAAATCACCTCGGTACCCCAACTGGCCTCTGTCATCATTCTCCAAGGTCACTACAAGCTGTTCATTGAGAAGCTGCTGGTTATCAATACATTTGTTTGCAGTTACTTTAGTAACAAGTAAAGATATCTGTGCAGAGTTGTTCAAGGCAGAGCAGCTGAGGGGCCACAGCGGGAATGCCTGAAAATGTTTTCATTATTAAAAAATGTATAGTTTTTGTACAGCCATCGGTAAAGTCCATTCCCTAGCAACACACGCCTCTAGTGACGTTCCACTTTGAACTTGTATTCGCCCCCCCGAGTGCAGAATGAGTCATCAACATTTTTAATGATTTTCCAGGAAGTTACAACCTCAAAAATAGAAATGAAATATGTTCAAAACAGCTGACTTTTTTGCATTGTAGGTCCCTGATACTGGTGTGTAAGTGAGATGTAAAGCAAAACTAAACAGCAATTTTGACTCCACAGGAAGTTGGAGCAGCTGTGTTGGGTGGGGCTTTGTTGCTTGAGATACTGATGACACATTAAATAAAATCCAGAAAAGCAAGTCATTGAGTTTGAGGGATTATCAAGACAACAAGAACGCACAGGGTCCCAAAAAAACCACAGGAATTCAGAAAATCTGCCAGAAAGGACCACAGCCTGTAGTTACTATTTGCTTATTCCAGGTGTATTCTCAGCTTCTCTATTTTTTGGCAGACAATGTGCCTACAAGAGGATGTTGACATCTTGTATCAGGTCCTGTGTACTTAAAAGTGATCTCTCTGTTTCATGTCAGTGTTTATATTCCTTTGTTCATGTTGATGTCTGAGAAGTTTCTCCCAGAGACCGTCCAATTGTACAATGCTGATAATGATCAAGGTTGCTGATTTGTCTTTGACGGCACTTAAGTTGACAAAAATTTGGGATCGTAATGCTGCTCTGTCACATCGGACAAATGTGGAAACAGTTTGCTGTAATGAGGCTTCTCGAAAATCTAAAAACGGGAATGTCTTAGATCAGATGTGAGCCAATGACAGAAATGTTGATTTAATTATTTTAATCTCTTTATCTCTCTGACTCAGCCAGCTCTCTGTGTGAATGCTTCTCATGTGTTGCAACACAGAGACAGAGCCCAGTCAATTCAGGGTGTTAGCCTGGCGAGCTAACAGCCAGTAATCGATGAAATAAAGAAAGATATGGCCCCCGGTGGGGCTTGTGTCTCCAGTTCAGCCGTTGCTGAAGACCGTTGCTGTTCCTGACCAGTGTGGCATCAAAAGCTGGCAACCTGTACTGAAGAAATATTTGACTAAGCAGTCGTCATTCAGCGCTGGAAAACTCATCAGATGAAAGGTAAAAGGGGCTTCAGAATGCTGATCTGATAATCTTAAGATAGATAAACAGATCGATAGATTCAACCCCAACATAGTCAGTAGAGTCCTCAAAAGTTATACTTGAGTAAAAGTAAAACTATCACTCTATGATATTACTTTGGTGAAAGTGAAAGTCACCCACATGAATATTACTTGAGATGAAGTACCTGATATGAAATGTAAAAGTATTCAAATTTTACAATTAAGGTAAATTATACATTTATTCTGATTACCAATAATCAGATCCAATATCCAGCATTTTTCTGATTATTGTAATCTGTGACTCTTTTAAAAAATCAGAGAATTATTTTGAAAATCCATACTTTGGACTACAGCATACAATCTACAAAGTCCCAGAGAGTACAGTTATTAAAGCAACATATGATTTGTCATAAATACAAATCTCAGGTCTGTAACGACTTGTCAGACGTAGTGTAGGTGCTGACTACAAACAAAAATCATTATGTCTTAACAATGTGTTGTTTTTAAAATAAAGTGTGTACCGCTGTGATCCTCCCCTTTCACTGAAGTTACACAGTGCAGGAACAAGTGATGGTGGTTGAAGTGGCTGAGACACAGACACTAGTCACACTATTACAAGACGCTGTAGCATCAACTACAAATTGTAACTAGGTATAGTGTTTGAGTAAATTTACTTATAGTTACCTTGCATCACGAAACAAAATATATGTTTTTTTATATAAGACTTGAATTAAATGATGAAACATGTAACAGTTCACTTACATGTTCAATTAAACGCACGCCTGTGAAATTCAATGTGAACAGCAATGCAAAACATGACACATATACATCATTATACAATCACAAATATCCACATGAAATCATTTATTATATTTCAAATAGCAAACAGTAATCGTCCAATTTATAATACAACAAAGACATTTTAAACATGCATCAAAGTCCAAGGTTACAACTCTTGGGATATAAAATCATTTGAGAATACAAAAATAAATAATGGAATTTGTTATATAGAATCCAGAAATGATGGTCCAATATTCTCACCACAGTAAAATACCCACCTGTACTTTATGTGGTATCGATGACCTGTACCTTGAGATATAAAAATATTATGGAAAAAGCTGATGTGCAACATTAAAGCTGCTGTAAGCGTTCTTACATTATAAAAATGAGTGTTAAATAGCTCTGTGTTCCAACAGTAAACACTGCTATAGAGTGTTTGGTCAGTAACTCGTGTTTCTCATCCTCCTGCTAGTGCAGTAAAAGACAGAAGTAATTTCCTGGTATCCCTGCCCACTATCCAATCAGGACAGAGAACTCCATAAAGAGGCGGGTCCTGTTCGCCTGTGACTGCGCAGAGAACAGGATCCTCCTGTTGACTGGCATTGGCGGCAAAGGGAAATCTACCAATTCCAGCGCTACAGGTGACAGCTTGCACAGCCAAACATGCCAAACAACGAAAAATATTTGGAGAAAAAAAAGAAAGAGGCAAAGAGAGCTGCCTCGAATGAAAGAAGGGAATCGTGCAGTTGTGGTGAGGTCAAGGGCGTAAGTTTGCATAGGGATGGTAGGGACAAGTCACAACCAAAGTTTGGGAAAGACAGAGTTGTCCCGACCAATATTTTGATATATTTTAATATAATGATTTTTTTTTTTTTTACATAATGCATTGAATATAATATTATTCACAAACTCATTCGTAGTATATTAAGCATATGTAGAGGACTATTTTTCCAACGTGCCCTCTCATCGCAATCTTCAGTGTAACCTGCCGGCAACACATTTAGATATGCTGCCATTTGATTGGCTGAAGGGTGATCACGTCCTCAGCACATGAAGGTATCAAAGCGCCTCGTGAACAAGACGCGCTGTGTGGCAGAGTTGCTGCAAGACAGCTGGACTGACACTGAGATATCAGGCTGCTGTTGCAGACTGTGCTGATGTAAATACACCAGGACATCATGAAAGTAAATCCTCACATTAGTATTTCGTTTGGTCTTAACATTTTTGCCCGAAGCTATTTCACCACCCAGAGAGTAAGTAGTAGCCTCGCTGCTAGGCTGTTGTTAGTTAGCTAACTACCCACACAGTGCAAGCCTGCTAGCATAACATTAACACTCATTCTACTATGGAGAAGTGTGATTAAGGTGTTAGTGCAGTGAATGTAGGCAGCTGTGTCCCTTCTAGTCTATCAACCAATGTTAGCAATTACAAGGGTTAAACTAGAGAGTAACTGGCTAGTAACTCTGATCTCTGCACACAGGAAAAACAGCAGCATGAAGCTACAAATGTAGAGCAGCTGGTGATGAATCCGAAACAGAGTTTCAGGTGAGCTGTTTACAATGTCAATTAGCAGTTTTGTTTGGAATAAAGATGGCATGAGCATTGCAGTTCTTTGTTTTCTTGCAGTTGTAACCTATGAATCTCATCATCATGCTGGTTATTTTGAAAATAAATGTTGGATTTACATAATTCAAGTTGTCAAGATGTTATTCTTCAAATGTTACCCAAATGTTCTTTCTTATAAGTTTGATATGTGTAATGCATATAAAGATGGCATTTTATTCATTGATGCATATTTTTGAAATACATTCAGGAAACTCAGAAATCCAGTACAGATGTAGTGCAGGCTGAGGAAGCAGCAGCAGGGCTTCAGGTGAGGTCTTATAATGGTTCTGTGATGAGATATTAGCAATGAAATTGAAAGATGATCGGGTTTTATTTTACATTAGCATTTTTCATCAGGAGATGTTTTTATTTTTTTCTCTATTTTTGAATGATAAACAAAGTTTGTTCCTTAAAGCCTAAACCTTGGCTATTCAAAAGTTCTTTCTAATAAGTTTGATAAGTGTAATGCATATACTTATCATATAAGATCTACATTTTATTCATTGATGCATTATTTTGAAATACATTCATTTAATAAAGTATTTACTTGTTCAGCATAATTCAGTGAGTACATTTTTTTCCCGTGTGGGTTAAAAAAGGCTGTGGGAGAGATAGGTTGCTGGGCAGTGGCCCTTCCAAAGCTGAGACCAAACTTACGCCCTTGGGTGACGTAGAGACGAGGGAGAGGATCTCTAACTGCAAAACGCACAGGAAGCTAGCTGAAACCACGACGATGCTTACAGCAGCTTTAAGCAAATGGAATGAGTTATCAAGATTCAACATGTGCTTTGAAATACTGATGTTACTTGTTCAGTCCAAATTAAAGAAAATACATCTGTAACAGTCAAAAACAATCTAGGAAACATCTGGACCCTGGATATGTGATATCATAGAAATGTACAGATCCAATGCTCACGAACTGCAGCAATGGACGAACTCCTGTCGAGCAGGAAATACTTCCAGTTTTGAATCTTACACTTTCATCCTGTAAAGTTCAGAGCATCTAAACATGGAATGGACACCATAAATACTTTGTCTCCATTGAAGGCACTTTTGGGACCCTGGGAACAGTTTATTTTATCTAAAAATAGTCTCAAGCTGAAGCCTGTCTAGCCTGTCTTGTGATCTGTCAGCATGTCATCATCACCTTAAGTGGATCGTTCTGCAGTGGAGGGATTCGTTATGCAAACAAATGCAAGTTGAACTGCTTGAGGTCTTCAAAAAGACCATTAATATTCTGCACAGTCACACACAGAGATTATCTACAAACAACAGTTTGCCCTCACAGTTGTTTTCTTAATCACTGCTAAGGCCAGGAAGAATAAACAAGGCAGAAAAGGAAAGTGCATTGACTTTAAATGTAACATGATGGGATTCAATGAACACATAACAGAGCAACCCAAAACTAAACGAACAGCAAAATATCACATCCAGCAAGTTCTTGTGATTACAAACAATAAAACTTTCTACCTTTTCATCATTGTTTATAAGCTTTCATATTCACTCCTTAGGTATCACACGATGAGTGGTTTACAAAACGTGTCCTCAGGAGTCAACTTTGCCGTAAGTCCCCTCTGGTGGTCGGTAGCACTTGGGAAAGGCCATCAGCTGCAACATGTTGAAGGCATATTTTCTGCATCTAATATTCTTTTGAACGTTCTCAATCCGACATCCTTCTCTGGTGAGCAAATAAAGAGGGTGAAGAGGAATGAGGGATGAAAAGAAAAGAAAAGAAAAGAAAAGAAAAGAGTAAACATGAATGAGTTCTTTAATTGTTTGACAGAAGCCTTTAAAAGAGGCCTCTCACCCAAAACACAGCTGAATGTTTACTCTTAACTGGCTCTAATTTGGCTTCCTGAAATACTGATTTGTGTGTTTTGATGAATGAGGTAATTAGGTTGTTTTATTTGGAAAAATCAAAAAACAAAACGAGGCTTGATATCACTCTGTAGAAATGTTTGTTCCAAGTTATATTGCATTCAAAACATTTATTGCGTTAATTAAATATACTTAAAATACCACAGATAAAAGCACTCATTATGCAGATGTAATATATATTATATATTGGATTAGATAAATGGACTAGATAACTGTATAGACCAAAACACAATGTTTGTCTCCAATAACTTTCTGGTAAAAAATACCTGCATCATGCATTGCCAAACAATTTAACTGTCTTATATTATGATGTTATTTTCAAAGTGTATACATCTCATTTGTATAAAATGCATAGTAACACTTTCACCAACGTTTGTTTGGAGACCTGCTTTACCTAAAGAAAGAACATGACACTTGAACTACATTTCAACGCATTGCAGTGGAGCTGCAAGTATGTGTTTGGCGTAAAACACCTCAGACGTGAATCAGCTCATCTGTGACTCACTTTTCACAAGTAATTAAGATGTCATCTGTCACGGATGTGGTTTCTGTCGAAGGTCAGTACTGGTTTTATTGGATTGCGACACCATGTTAAGGCATTAAAACAAACTGTAAGAGGGCACCAGTGTAAAGCAGTGAGAAATGGGAGCATCTGAGGTCTGGGTTTGTTAGACTGTGAGGTAGTTTTCCCAATGCTTTAGCCCCTAAAACAGTTTGG
This sequence comes from Diplodus puntazzo, assembly GCA_963678695.2. Taxonomy (NCBI): domain Eukaryota; kingdom Metazoa; phylum Chordata; class Actinopteri; order Spariformes; family Sparidae; genus Diplodus; species Diplodus puntazzo. The sequence continues at coordinate 12,042,962 of OZ023156.1, read as the reverse complement.
GTGGAGGAGTTGGGAGTCTCACACACATTTCTTCTAAACCATGTATGACTTGTACATGTGCTGACAGCAAAGCAAACTGCTTGAGTTTAAGGGCAGGATTGTCAATATGAAACTGCAGGTAATACTAATACTAATACTAATACTAATACTAATCTCTATCTCTGCCCCTGTGGTATATCATAGGCCTATAATATAGCACCGCAGCTTAAGAATACACATGCAAATGTCCCAAACGCAAGCAAATTAAGGACAACGAAGAGAAACACTGAACTTTGTACACAGACGCATGGATTTCCAAAACACGCAATTTGTTGAAGTTAACCACTTGTCAATGATCAAGTCAAGTCAAGCTTAAGTTATGACACATTTTGTATTCAGAGTGAAGTCCTTTATGCTCCCTTATGTTTTCAGATGGGTAAATATGTTTCTCAATTTGCTCAAAAAGTATCATTTACGTTACTACTATGTTAATACTACGTTATCAAAGTGGCAAATCTTTCACTCATTCACCTCAGTTTTCTCAAGTTGCAGTGTGCAGAGCTCTATCTGATACGTGTGCCAAGAGCTACACAGAGAGTCACGGAAAATATTAATGTGACTCAGGTGTTAAGAGTTAGAGATGGAGAAAAGGCACAAGAGGACAGAATAGATTGTTTGCCTCTGAAACAGCAGTGTCAGTATGTTGTAAAGACCAGAAACAACCAGAGGCGTGATTTGAATGTCAGCTGTACTGTGGTAAATGGTGAAAAGATGTGAAAATATGCTCTGTATATGTGTGAATGTGCCACTCTGAGCAGAATAATCATCAGAATAAATTAGCCTCTGTTCGTCAACTCAAAATAGTTTCATGTGATGTTACTCGTTAAAGTATACGACGCGTAACAAATCACATCAAAAGATCAAAAGCACCAATTAATCAATATTACTAACAAGTGCAGTTTGTGTATGAGAATGCATTCCTTGTTGTTGCCGTGGCACTGGCTCACATGCTCTTTTATTACGATTAACAAAGGCACTGTTGTTTATTTTAAACAAATCCCACACAGCCTTCACCATCCCACTGCCATAAATACTCACCAGTGCACCAAACAGGCATGAATCTGCAGCTGGGTTTGAGGCTGGGCGACACAGACACAGAGAATACTGTAATGTCAAACTTTTCTTTAGTCTTAGGAAAGTTTACTCTTGTCCCAAGAAGAAAGACTAATTTAGAGTTAGTTAGAAAAGATTCCTGTAAAATCAGGACAAAGTAAACATTTAATTACCAGTTATTCAATCTAATACAATCTGACTGAAATCAATTTTCCCCAGTCCTTTCACTATGGCTCTGGGATTTACATCTTGGACGTCGATATTAAACCACTTGCGCTAATTAACCTTATACGAGAAAGCCAATCAAATCACACCGCCGCCACTCAATAAGGAATAACCAGCACAACACAGAAGAAAGGAGTGAGTAGAAATGGTGTTGTCAGCAATTTATTGATATTTTGCAAGCAGAAAAACAAGACTTAAAATGAGCCACACAACCAGTAAGTGGGAGCTAACGAGCAGCAGGGCAATGGGGTAAAAGTGTCGTGACGCTGGTTTGTTCTCTGTCACGGCGCCAGCCTCAGGGTCCTCCCACTGCCCAACGTCTCCCTGGGTCAGCCGACTGCAGAGGCGCCGATCAGAGTGAAACAGAATGAACAAGACATAGATCAAAACACTGCGGTGTTAGAACAGCCCGGATGCAGTCCAAGTGCAACTTCTGGCACAGACTGACCACTCGAGGGCCAGTACAGGCTGCACCAGAGAGCCCACTGAGATACATCGCCATTAGTAGTTTTTTCCAGAGACAAGCACGGAGAAGAAAATGAGAGGAACGGCCTCACGAGAGGCTGAGATGGCAGAGGATGGAGAGAACAGGCATGCAGTTTCATGCATTAAAAAAGGGAGGAGGTTTGGTGCAATATGTGTTTTCATTACACCTGATCCAGCTGATAACGCACTCACTTCATGTCTGGTGCAGAAGACTCATCTTAGTGGGTTAACAGGTTTTTGTCAAACTTGACACTTTGCTCTACCGTATTGATTCCCCTTTGGATAAAATTTCACTTCATTCACACTGTTTTTGACTGAGTTGACTCGCTGTTCAGAGTACTGGAAAGGACGGACAAGCACATGCCTGAAGGTTTTAGTTGAGTCATAGAGACAGCATGCATGAAATACCTCATGGCTCTTCTGAAAAGAAGAATAGACTCAATTATTGGCACTTGATCTGTGTTTATTACTGCATGTACAGAATAGCAAGTTTGGTAAAAGACAGTCTTCATGATATTCAAACTTCTGACCACGTACAATCAAGCACAGCTGTATATGCAGCTATAACTGGTTCATAAAGGCTCATTTATTTCACAACTGGGAAAACAAACGCAACAAAGCCGCTGTTTAAAAAAACAGGTGAACTGGTTCAACCTGTCTTATTCCCGTCACCAAAGCCTCCCGCATTTCTGATTCAAGACACCTTCTGTCAAATCAATTAATGGACAAATATGAGGAACAGACTCTCAGCGTCTTCTCATGACAACAAGCACAGTTACCTTAAATATTCACTGAAGCCGCCGTTCATGTTAAATAAACGATATGAAACATTCCAACTGCTGCAAACTAAAGCTAATTACCGTACTTTCCGGACTATAAGCCGCTACTTTTTCCCCATGCTTTGAACCCTGCGGCCTATACAACGGTGCGGCTAATTTATGGATTTTTACAGCTAACGGCCACTAGGGGACCTCCTCAATCTATGGATTGTACAGGTTACGTCCCTCACCTTTAACGCCTGGTTTATTATTATGCTTCTGCGTCGCGGCGACAGCGTAGCTACGTCGTCGACCCTACACCGTCATTGAGCATTCAGAGTTCTGCGTCGAGGGAACGCGTTGTTCTGTCGGTGGACGTCATCGACGTCAGTGATTCAGGTTTGTTATGCTAACAACACATAGTCAGACAGGTGGCGGTGCTAACGGAGCTAACAGCTGTCTGTCAGTCTGACCGAGAAGTTTCTCACTTTACTTCGCTGTTAGTTGAATTAAATGACATTCATGTTGTCTTTAACTGTCCGTGCGAACCAGTCCGCAGCTTTGTGCGTCTGTTTGTGCGTCTGACTCTTGCGTGTTGACGTTTCCGTGGTCATAGGTTATGCAAATATGCAACTTGTTTGTTGAAATGTTAATAAAATGGAAGCTTCCCCAAACAGCAGTCTCTTTCCCGACAATCTCCTCTGTGCACGAGCCTTTACATATGGTAATTAAACGCTAAAACACCTGCGGCTTATAATCGGGTGCGGATTGTATATGTACACATTTGTGTTTTTCCCTAAAATTGGCTGGTGCGGCTTATATTCAGGTGTGCCTTATAGTCCGGAAATTACGGTAGTTCAACAAACATTACCGACACCGTCTTTAATCACGATAAAGCAGCTAATATTTTAGTAAGACAAATATAGTGTCAGACAGCCAAATGATGAAAATGAACGATAAAATCAACCAACTAAAATATTTGCTTATAATACTTTATTTTTGCTGATATGGGTCGCTTAATCAAAACAAAATAAAATATTGTTTCAAGTTGTTATCTTCATTGTTAAACAACCATCATTTCTGATGAAAATCTATCTTACGTGACACAGTAAGATAGTTTAGTCGCATTTGCCAATTTCCTTCCTCGCACTCTGACATCATCTGATGTTTTCCTGTAAATTATTGTTGTTGGAAAAATTCGGGAACGCACACAACCTCAAAATGTAGAAACAAAGGCGTAGCCATTTTTCAGCCTTTAAAAGAGAAAATGCTACATGTTATACATCCAAGATGAAGTGTGACTCCATTTTCCCCCTTTTAGCTAACACTATCTGTCTCACCTCACTTGAGTTAAGCCGTAAATTAATGTTAAATTCTTCTTCTTAAAAAGACTAATCATTCTACTGAGTATCAAGGTTTAATTAAGCCCACAGCTGTAGTTAATTTTGAATAAAATACAATTGTTTACTTTATTTAATGTGATGGTAAAATTGTTGCTGTTGCTCAATGATGAGCTGGTGTTAGTGTGGAATAAAAACTCAAGTTGAAGAGACTCACTTCATTGTTCCTGGAGGACATCATTGCAGATTAATGGACTGTACAAAGATACAGCTCCCTTTTATCCCTTTACAATACATCTTCATCACTAATCTCCCACCATCCTGTATTTACAAAAACTCAAACAAGGATTTTTACTACTCTATATCTGAATATGAAAGCAACCAGAAGAGGAAACCCAACGCATGCATTTTCATTTCAACACGTATAAAGCTACCGATGCAAATACAGTCGTCTTAGAAGTTCAACTTCTCACTGTAGGTACTGTATTCAAACTACTGTTTGAAAGCAGCTCCTGCAGTAAGACAGTGAGTTACTCTGGCACTTCTGCTTCAACTCCCTGTGGGGGCTGAAACGCATATGTCCACATTTCTCAGACATCAGGAAGTGATAATGATAGTCTGCCACAGTTAAATTCAGAGGAACGTTTTGGTATAACAATATCCTCATCACATTCTACCCGACGTTTACACACATGCTGAGAGCTACTTAAATGCTTTGCCAGCTGTAATTGTCCTGCCAACTAATGTAATTACAGGGATAAATAGTTGTTAATGTGACAGTTCTGGATACAAAAAAAACATCCAATCTATTAAGAAACACCACTTTCTGACACAAAAAAATGTTTGGGAATCTTTGTTATTAAGGTTATATTACTGAGAAAAGAAGATATGATAAACCTGTTACAACACTGCATAGTCTGAGATCATTTAGTAAAAGTTGACATAAAAAAAAGTGTTTTTTTGTGTTTTTGCAGTACACTGTTATTCATATATCAAACATTTGACTGGGTGAAGGATATTTGTCACCAATATGAAAACCCACCACCCTGGAGATAAAATGTTCCTCAGGTTTTAGTTGCTTACTGTGTTTTGCTTTGTACCTTTGATTATATTTTCAACAGTGTGCTCTTTTTGAAAATAGCCACAAAGATGGAAAAGACTAGATACTTATCCACCATCCATTTACTGGAAGTGATGTTTTCCTTGGCAACAGCACACTAATCCTCTTTCTTGGCTCTTGGGTACAGCTTATCATTATGAAGATTTAGATTAGCGACTGTATTGAGTGAACACTTCTATTATTGCTTAGGCCACTTAGCTAACGCTTCTGAAGCGCCGTCAGTGTGTCAAGTAATATGACTTTGTTACTTGCGATAGCTCTGCCAAGCGACAGTATCATCCATAACTCTTTTCCCAGTGAACTCCTCACTGATCTTCCAAGGAAACACAAGGATAAAGTCCTACATAATCCTACATAGTCCTAACCTGTAGCAGACAGGACAGTGAGGCGCGAAGGGTTAAACGTTTTGGGGTGACATTATTTTATGGCTTTGTGTGTGAATGTTGTATATCAGAAGGGTTTGTGTGTTTTAGTTGTTAATGTTTGTGAAAGGTAAAATGTCCATCACACCTGTTGGATTTATTACTTACTTTATAAAAACGGTCTATTTTGTAACTTAAAAGTATGACCAAGTTTATCAAATTACCAAGTCTAATGTATACCCAACACTATATTTGACCCTGATTAGTTGTAGAATATACTGAGTGATTGAGTCGTGGCCATTCATCTAACGCAGCTGCCATCAGCTGGCCTCTACAGGTCATTACCACAGGCACTTCAGATATGCACTTCTTGAAAATCGAACTTATCAGATCTAGACAGATGCAGATGTAGATGTTTACCCTGCCGGCAAACACAAACACTAAAGGCAGCAATGTCCCTGCAGCACTGATAGGAACATGCATGGTTGTCTCTGAGAGTGTGAGGGAAGGAGATGATGAAGGAGGGAACACATGATGATGTTTATACTGGCACGTCTAACAGGGATAAAGAGCAGACACAGTAACTGTGATGTGTGTGATGAAAGACGGCTTTTGCTCACATGACGTGCTGTGGGTGCAAGTTATTACTCTTGCCAGACAATTGTAATAACACTGGTTATCATTCTTATCATTATTTTACTGATTAATGGGTCAGTGTCCTCCAGTTGTATCTAGACATGCGGATTGTTTCGGTTTTAAGAGCTGAGATTCTGAGATATCCCTCCTGAAAACTCGCTGAGAGCCAAATACACTGACAACGAATGGTCTCTTTGTGTGGCTTTTGCTTGTTAATCTGGAAAATCCATAGATTTTATTGTCAATCACTTTAAATTGTAACAAGTTATTTTTCAGACCGAGTAGTTCAATTTTAAAGGTTCAGACTGAGGTCTGTGGATTATCCAGATTAACGAGGCCTTTTGTTTCTGGAAAGGCTCAAGTTTCTAATGTATTTCATTGTTCTGAGCACCCACTGTATTTGGGGGGGTGGCAGAAATCCAAGAGACAGATTTTGAGCAATTGAAACCAAAACAATCCATGGGGCCACATACTACTTAATCAAGGTCAAATAAAATTAGCCAGATTTCCATTCACATGTATAAAATTTTTTCACAGAATTTCAAGAAAATTGCACAGAGAAAACGCGAACAAGTGATTGTTTCCATCCATTATGGTTGTGATTATCTTCAGTGTTTCTTGATTGAAATACGTGAACAACAAGGAAAGTAAATGCGTTGAAAAACAATAGAACAATAGAGACATATGAAAATTCTCTTTTCTGTTTCATGTACCAATGTGTCGCAGGTTCCATAAGATCTGTGTGGAACGATGAGCGAACAGCTGATTGATCATGGGAATTAAATGTTCACTGCTCTTTCTTTTTAAAAAGGCAAAAACTATTTGTGCATAACAGTACATTGATGGAAACAAGGTTAATGTCTTAATGTTGTCTGGAGGACTGACTTTTTAAATGATAAATGTTTAGTATTGGTTGGAACAACAACTTTCACCCATAATAGTTTCATGTAGTGTTTTATTACAGTCTTACCTCCGCATACAGTCCAGAGCACGGATGAAGAAATCCTTGCTGAGCTGATGTTCATCGCGTAGGAGGGCACACTGCTCTAATGTGACAGACATGGATGTCCGGTCTTTGGCACTTTTACAGCTGGTAAACCTGATGCCATTTAACCTGCGGCAGATCTGGAGGAATATGAACAAATGCAATGTTTCCATGCATCATTAACACAACCTGATCCTTTTTTTTCTGACAAGGACTTGAAGGGTAATTCTGGTATTTTATACATGGGCCATATTTTTATTTTTATTTTTTATATTTTGGGGTCTAAATGATTAAAAGGTACAAAACAGTTTGTCATTGATTCAGCTTTGACTCAACCCTTAGAACACCAGTCACACAATAACACAAACAAACTAACTGATGAAGGCAGCAGTAGACCAGCAACTCCTTTTTTCTGCAAGGTAATATTATGTTTTTGTTGTCAGTGGAGTCTGGTGGTTTTGGATCTTACTCTTTCACGACAAGGTCTATCTCTGTAGCGTTACTATCCATAATATTGTCAGATACGGATACTGACAGAATAATCCAAGCTTTGTCAGAGGCAATAACTAAAAAGCACTTTTAGTGGACATCCTTAAATGGGCGCAGATGCACCAAAGGATTACTTTGCTGTCACTGCAGCCCGTTTTGCGGCCGCTGTCTTGTGTGATCTACAGCACCAATTACAAAATACAATATTCATATAAATCATTTAGACATCAAAATATGTAAAAATGGGACCCATGTTTATAAATACCATAATTACCCTTTAAAATTACACATCTTATTATAACATGAGAAAAAAAACTTTTACATTGACTAATCAAATAATAACACCGACTACCTTCAATTATACATGTTTCCTGACATGACTTGACACAATGTGCAAGTTTGACTCTTTTTTTTTTTTTTTTTATCTCAACAGCTATTGGATTGCCAAAAAGCTTTGTAGAGACACTCATGATCCCTGGAAAATTAACTACAATAACTTTGGTCATCAGCTCAAACTTTTTATCTGTTCAATACTTGGTTTTAACACCAAGTACATGCAAAACTAATGACAGTCCCATAAGCCTCTGCTGGACTTTGTGTTCAGTGCTTATGAGCAAATACGAGCATGGTAACTTGACAGAGCCACACCATGAGCACGTCTGTAGACTCACCTTGTTTTAACAGATTCTTGCAGTGAATTCTGTCACAAGCTCTGTGAGAACACGTATACCAGTTCATGGACAGATGCCGACATTTAGCCAAGCTGACAGTGTTTCAGTGTTTATACAGTATCATATTCCAAAGTCAATCCATCATCATGCTCAGGAAGTCATGTTTTGTTTGGCTTGTCACACTCATTAAAGCGGACCAAATATCAACATGCCGCAAACGTGATACTAGACTGCTGGAGAAAGTTCATTTATTCGTTGACAAGAACAGATGGGCACGGTTACAACGCTGCTGCTCACCGTTCCAGCAATCCATAGTATCTCCACATTCTTCTTCTTCTTTGTAACTACATTCTGGCCCAGGGTTTCAAGTAATTCCTTTATGTCAGTCTGTGTCTGAAAACATGGTAGACCTGTTCATAGGGATGACAAAACACATTGCCAGTAAGTGGTTCTGTTTCCTGTTTTGTTCTGGTAGAGATAAAAGCTTTTGACGTCAGGCTGCTACTCAAAGCAACATTCAGATTCTGTTAGATTAATGTGTGCAAGTAGACAAAACAACTCAGATCCTGCGCTGTCTTGATGTGGTAAACTTCATTAGATATCAATGCATACTAAAACAAATGAACAATTACGTACAAATCCTGCTTTCTACACATCTTTGTGACTGCGCATATGAGCTGCTTTGCTGCAACAGGAAAGACTTGCAAAGATAAAGAATATTTGCCGTTGGTAAAATAAATGAAAATGTTGTGCACTTACATTCTAGTGGCACCTTTTCACTTAATGATTTGTAATAGGCCTCTAACATCTCAAAGTTCCTCTGGTTTATTCTTTCTTGTAGAGAGATATCTCCAAACCTGAGAGGAACACACAGGGAATGAAGGCAGTTATGGTGCAGCATCAATGACACGCAGGAGTCTATCATTGTAACGAGGTGCTGTGAATGCTGCATTCGGTTAAAAACAATGTGATAAAACTGAAAATAACTTCTTCTGGATTCAGGATTTTTTTATTGCTTTAAGAGAAAACCTAAAACATTTTCGACCAGTTAACATTGATTAAATGCAATACAGTTACACATTTATGCCAGTGGAGTTCTGATTGCGCACTGCACAGAAGGATTATTTTGATCAATTTTCTAGATATAGATGCACATTATAAGAATTTGCAATAAAGAATATGCCATGCACAAATCAAGATCTCTATGTGATATTGATTACTTTGAGACCACACAGGTCTTGGTTAGCAAGCTCACAGAAAAAGACCGCTTGTCCTTAAGCGCAACAGATGAAGTACTTCAGAGTGGCTACAGTACCTCTCAGCTATAGTTTGCTGTTCATTGATGCCAACGTTAAACAGCACCGGGAATACTCGTAGAGGCTTGCCCCCCCTGATCTCCTCTGGCAAGGTCTGAAAAACCAGTCGTGGTAATGGCACTTCAACAGTGAAGTGGTCTCTGAATGCGGGGAGAGAGAAAGAGAAATGAAAGGTAAAAGAGAAAAGATGATTAAACTGGTATTTGATACGTTTTGCAATGCTGCGGAATTTGATACGTTTGGGCGGTTGTACAATTAGCCACTTAAGACAGGCCTGAGCAAGCTGTAAGAAGAGAGAAAGATGTGTGTGTATGTACATGAGCAAGAGAGATCAAATGTGTGCAAGACAGATTGCCTTACAGATTGACAAGGAGGGGAAGGGGTGGAGCAAGAGGAGTGTATCATCTTATTACATTTGGCATAACGTGCACATGACCAAGCTCAAATAAAGTGTCTTGACCTTGTCGTGGCAAATGTCCTAGAAGTGAATTCCTGATTTATGATTGCAGGGAGGAGTAGGGTGTAAGTGATCGTGACGTAAACACTACAAACTGCTGTGGTATGAGACTTCCTGAACAAATGATTTTAATCACGTGGATTAAAGTTCACCAACACTTAGAAGTCAGAGCTACTTCCTCGTGACCGTCAGCACAGTACAGCTGGGCTGCGCAGTGCACAAACACACTCATTTGTCAGTTTTGCAGCTCACTTGGGACTTTGTTTGGCCCAAACATTGCACACGATAACAGCCCTTAGTACCAGACTTTGCTTTAATTTTAGTGTCTGCAGAAACACACCCACTGTTGTTGGGAAATGCCACCCAAGAGCCCGATAAATCACCTATACCTGTAATAATTACAGTCAGACACTATATAGCAAGACAATATGTGAACCCATGCAAACCGAAGCTCAAGTTTATTGCAGTTCATTACAAATCCAGTGGTGGGTGATACTGTAGAGCCCAGAGCGCTCAAGGCTCTGCTAACAAAAACAATAACTGTTTCAACATGGAAAATAGATCAATAATTACAGTGGACAATCAGCACTGGATTTATCATGACAGATTTATATTACAAAGTCTCCAAAAAGACTTGTATATGACATATTTGATGTTGTATATGACATTGCTGATGAGCAGCTCGGGTGGTAACGCTTGTCCTGACATAGTTAATGTAATAATTTCACCCAAATCTGTTTAGTAATGTGTTAATATTATTTCTTTTACTGATAAAAGTGATACATCGCTGTAGCGCATTACTGACAGGATATCTTACAACCTTTAATGGCTTATGTATTATTATGTTCATATGTTGGAGTACTCAACTGCTTTGTCTTTAGGATATAGCAATTATCACACAGACTAACTGAATATGTGTAAGCAAAGAAAGCAGACAGGGATGGAGATAACGTCTTTTACCTTCGGCCACACACTAAAGGCTGGAGGTCACTGAGGTCATCTGTCTTGGCCTCTGTGATCTGGAACACGACTCTCTGAAGGTCTGAGATTCCAACCTCCATGTCCTCCAGCATCCCAATCTCTTCACCTTAAACAGTTCGATTCAACCAGATTAGCAGAGAATTGGTTCTTGCTCATCACACATCTATATAGCTACTCAAAACAGGGAGCTTGGTTAAGGAGATTTGAAAATGTCAGAGTAACCCTCTGACATTTCAGATTTCTCACCGTGTTTTGGATGATGAATGACCTTGAGCTTTAGCAAAAACCAGCATGAATGAGAGCTTTGATTATGTGTTACGGGTTACTAGTAAAGGTGTGCTCGTATTTTTCAAGGGCCTTCCCCTTAATTTACTTTCAAGTCAGCCTACTCCCCGAACATGTTGTATAAAACCTAATAAGTGCCTGTAGTAAAGTTGTTGTGCAATTGCAGTGACTCTTCACCTTGCAGCTTATTGTGATTTATTACAGCCTCAAAATCATTCATCACATTAGCCAGGCTCACCTAAACCAAAGCACTATATTAGTCTTTTTTCCTTCCTTGAAAGCAGATAAAGCTGACAGCTGTGCCTACTAGAGGTTTTGAGGTTGCCAGCTGTGATTTCACTCTTACACATTTACTCACTGTAGGTGCTGAGCAGGCTCTCAAACTGGGCCACCAGGCCAACCAGGTGGAGCTGCCTCAGGAAGCCTTTGTCCTGCATTCCTGCATATAGCCTCATGACAAACCCACAGGCTAAGGCTGCCAGCTGTTAAACAAACAAACAAAACACACACACACACACACACACACACATACTTGAACCACATCTCCTGTAAATTATCATTGGCAAAAACAGCTAAGCAGCCACAAACTGTATGCATGTAAATCAGGAAGCCCAGAATAATTGGAATAATTCAGCTACAACCCAAGAGAGAGAGAGGGAGGACAAACAGCTGGTGCAGCTGCAGCCTCACAGCTATATTCATACCGTGACAAGTTGTAATTCTCTACTCATGAGGAATGTTGTGACTGCTTTGGTAGTTGTTTGTTTTGAGTTTAGTGAAGTAATCTGTGTGGTATTTGCTACCTATTTTCTGGCTCACACACATCAGATAATAGTCTAGACACAATCTGATGAATCCACAGTCCTACCAAAGAAACATACTTCAAAAGGTGTTGTGAGTTTAAGTGTATATGAATATCCAATAATGTGAGGGAAAATGTCCAAATGCTGTTTGGATAAATGAGATTGGAGTTCGTACACCACTGATTGCTTTGCACTTTGAGCCACAAAGAACACACTATAAGATAACACAGTGCTTTACAGTTCAGCTGGCTACAGTTAAAAACATCCAAGTGATTCATACTAAAGAGAAACCTGTGATATGTTTGTGAACATAGGTGCGTTTACATTTACAACATTTTTGCACTCTTAAGACAAGAACAAAGGAGAACAACTTCAACCTCAGCTTAACTGAGACAAGTAGACTTCTACAGCAAGACAAGAGGATTTCTAAGGTGTGTTTATAAACTCAGTGTGGCCACCTACTGCCTGACTGAAGACCACGTCTCGCCTTTGCTGAAGGAAGAAGCCCTGTGGTATGCTGCAGGCCGCCTCCTGCAGGAGCACAAAGGTCATGGCTCTCTTCGCCTTCTCCACCACCTCCATCACACACTCCTTTAACCTGGTCACTGGCGGACGCAGCTGCTCCCTCCAGTCACCTGCAGAGAAAAGATTGGAATGGGGTCAAAGAAGGGTGTGGAAGTGTTGAGACAGATGGAGTGATAGTTATGATGGGGTTGCAGATCAAAAAAACTTTCTTCGCTTTGCTTGTGTTCTCAGCCAAAAGAAATACAATGTTTATCCGGGTGCCGAAAACCGGTTCAGCCATTCATGTTTGCTTGACAATGAAGAGGGTTTACAGGAAAGAACATTTGAAAACGGAACCAAAAACAAATTGCACGCTGTTTAAAGGAGAGCACGGGTCATCAAGTTTTATTGTCGGTACGTGGCCACATTTATTTGTTTGGCACATCAATAAATGGCAAATGTTTGGTCAATGCATGACATCACTTTTACATCTTTAATTCAGTAAATGCACTTCTTTTACTTTAAGTACTGCTGTTGTCTCAAGGGCAACACCTTGGACCTATTTAGATATATTTCATTTCATGTATGTGCAGCAGTGCAAAGTAGGAACGACTGAGGGAACTAGAAATATAGATCAGAGGGTGCGGTGATGATTATAAATAACGAGAACAAATTCAATCCCAACAAATCACATCACTGGTCTCATAGCTTTGAAAGGCCTGTACTTATCGGTGAAGTATGATAGTAATAACTCTCCTACAGGGAATCATATTATTGTGTTTGTGGCACAATGTTAACACAGAGCACCACAAATCTGCAGCCAAAGGCAGACGGTATGGGTTTGTCAACAGTCAATTACTAACATTACTAACAAAACAAATAAATAACAATAAAATATGTGTTTGTTGAAGCCACAGTTTATATGATTGCATTAATCTGGCGTTATTTCTGTCGGAATTCTACACATCAGGTCCTAAATAGATAACATCGTATCATAACTGATGTGACAAATAAGCATTTGCAGCATAATAACTATCAAGAAAAAAACATCAACGTTATGCTTGCTTTGGAAGGGAGACAATGATTTACATAATCAATGAGCTAAAAAACACATCATATATCAGTATAACTGACTGATCTGATGCGTGTACAGGTGTGCGTGGTTGTTTTGTAGCAGCCTGATGTTGTTCGCATGTAATTTAATGAAGGCAAACACTGTGAACAGCCGCATGTAATAGTGCTGCACTGTGTAATAGCATCGCGCTCTGTCTCGACATTTGTCACATCGGCGGGCTGCAGATTTATCAACTCATCTGTCCTGCTGCCTTCAGATGGCTGCAGGGATTTAATGAACTGAAGGAGAAGATTTTCATTCAGTATCACACAGCTGTGGACATCAGATACCGTTAGAATCATCCAAATGCAGATTTTTTTAATGGAGTTGCTGCTTAAACCACATCTAATGTTACATTTTTTAAAGACGATTAAACCCATTTGCTGGATGGTGATTGTTGAATGAAGATAGTTTGTTTACATTGTCAGTATTATTTTGATATTGCTGGCCATTTGTGCAAAAGGTTCGGTTTAGTCAAATGTCAACGCATTGACTGTGGCAAGACTTTTGTTCAGAAACAGATGTGGCTCTGACATGTTGTGACGTCAAAAAGTCGACCACCATACCCATAACTCGCTTTGTTTCATGCTGTCTAATTTGAATGAACCTCCCACCTGTGCCCTGTGTGCTCTGCGCTGGTCATCAAAATACCACACAGTGGTAGACGAAGAAAATTTCAAGGTCAGGAAAATAACTGAGTGCACTAAAAAAGAAAGAAAAAAAGAATGAAACGAGAACAAGGACTGCATGGTTTTGGAAAAAAAATGGAAAAGAAAAGAAAGAAAGAAAGACAAAAAGTACCACATCACATTTTTCCATCGACATTTTCATTTTCACTACCAAATATTAAAACCAGGATGGTGTGACATTTGTTGGGGTCATGAATGTGTTTTAATGCTGCTTTGTCACACATTTGACTTTGATTCATTTAATTTGCAGCCCTATTAGGAACCCGTCCTGCCCAAATGCCCAATAAATACCTCACACTTAACTGTAGGTCATTAAAAACCCCATTGCTAACACTTATCTACTTCCATGCTGTTGTATAATTCCTTGTGAAACAGGAACAAGGTAAGATTACTCAGAACTGAAAGTTGATGATTGTGCTCCATTTGGCAGTGGCAGTGCACCAATTGTAAGGTTTCGGCAATATTAGCAATTTACACAACCTTTTACACATGTACTTTAACCCGCTATTCCAACTCCTGTAATCTCTTGTTAAATAGAAATCTCTTACTCAGTTGAAACACTTGGTGCTGATGTGTTATTACAAGCTCTGGTTGATGAGCAGCTATCTGTTTTTTTTTGTCGATCGGCATCACGTCAAGCTATAATCATATTTGTTTACGGTCCTATTTGACTCGAATAAATCAGGGCTTAACAATAAGTACTGCCCAGGAACAAGAAAAAAGCCACGTTGTTGTCGTTCAAACACGCAACAAAGCAGCAGCGGGTAAAGACATTTCCGTTATACTTGAAACATAGGATAGTTGAGTGGCATTAAGAGGAAGTGGGCAAAACTCCAACTATGTACTTCTCAGTTGGAGAGCAAGGCAGTTAGGATTAAACATGTCAATTAACTTCTGCCTTTGTTGTTGTTTGATAACCACTAATACGCAATTTGTTTAGGGTTAAGTAAAACTTGACTTCAGGCAAGGAGACTTCTTGACTGACTTGGCAAGTGAGAAAAAAAAGATAGATTAATGCTGAAGCCTGGAAATAGATATATCTTGTAATTAAATCAAGGTGCTTGATTTAGTTTGGTTAATTAGTTGAGCTTTCCATTTATGCCCTAACAACTGCAGAGGGTACAACAGCTCCATCAAGCTACATCAAAGCTTTATCAACTTTTGCAGCTGTGTTTAGCTGCTTTGTTGCCTTTGTGTATTCCATTGTGAGACAATAAAGGTGTATAGCCACAGTACATACAGAGATTAAGCAGATTCAGTATGTGCACTGGCTTCTTTGAGTATACTTTGTTTCATCACCCTGCATAATCAAACCCTGCCTAGAAACAGCATGTAGGAATAAGAACACAGCTGTATCCTGATTTCATGGTGCGTTATGCTTTTCCTCCATCCAAAACCAGTTTTTCTGACGAGCTCCTCACTAGCCAGCAGGGGGCAGTGTTGATTAACTAAAGTCCAAAATGAGTTTTTCACCATGTATTCTGTTCAGCCTCAACACGTTGAAAAGTTCTTGGGAGAAAAGTAAGGATATGCACACTCAAACACACAAGCACAGTTGGGTACGACCGAGAATGTATAGCACATCAGCCTTGTCCTTGCCTTGTCAGAGAAATCATGTCTTATCTCGTTCTGCAAATACCGCCTCTGCATGGAGAAGGGGGAAACAGAACTCCAGCTGTCATCTCTTCGCCAGCCCACCTGTCCAAACATCCAAACCCCCACAACGCCTTGTCATCAAAAGCCAGGGCTTCAACGGTCTCCGCAAGGAGATAAAGCCTCTCTCATTATTCCATCCATGTTTGTATTTAGACAAGCAGATGACCACTTGCTCTGAGCCTGTTCTGCGTCTTAATAAAGGTGCTTGGGGGGGGGCTGAGCTTATCTTTCAGACTGAACACTGGGTGGATGGCCTTGTTCTTACCTGCCAGCTCACTTGGACAGACAGACCCACACATGCAGACACACTTGCACATGCAGTCACAAAATGTTACAAATGCAGCAACACTCAGGCACAGACACAGATGCCGGAGTGTGCATTTGACTGTGACTACACACACACACACACACACACACACACACACACACACACACACACACACACACACACACACACACACACACACCTAAACACACACGCAGAGCCTCTCCCTGTCGCTCAGTCAGAATAATACTACTGCTCTGTGTGCCAGTTGGCAGTTGCAGCAGGCTGGGCACTTGTCTGGACACAAGCTTGAGGCAGGATTTCATTGGACGTAAGAGGAAACTGGGCAGCTTGTGGTCAACAGTGAATGGCTCTGCATATCAAATATTGCTTTCATCCACTTCTCTGGCAACAATTTAAGTTTCTCTTTTGCTAATGCTTAAACAGCAGGGAGCCGCTAAGTTGGACCAGAGTCTCGTCTCACTGCTTTCAACTGACGCTACAGAAACACTGAAAAACACTGACTGCTCAGTATAATTTCCCTCACAGTGAAATTATATTTGATTTAAATTACTTACATAATTTCTTAGCCAGAAA
Organism: Diplodus puntazzo; assembly: GCA_963678695.2. Lineage (NCBI taxonomy): Eukaryota > Metazoa > Chordata > Actinopteri > Spariformes > Sparidae > Diplodus > Diplodus puntazzo. Next base: position 12,026,131 of record OZ023156.1, on the reverse strand, counting down.
GCCAAAGCTTATTAAACTAAAATAAGCTGCTGTTTTGTGGACCAGAAAGGGTACTCTCAGATATGTCACAATTCGATCGCAATATGTTGCCAGTGATAATGAAGGATAGCTAATTCTGCATTATGCAACACATGGAGTCACTTATACTCGAAGTTTGTGTTGAACTAAGGAGAAACAAGATTCTCCAAAGTGAGAAGATATGTGTTTAATAAACAGTAATCAATTATAAACTCCGGTTTTGACTTTGATATATAAATGAGATAAAACAGTTGATGTCTAAATCCTCACAGGACGAAGCATTTTTACACACAGCAGGTCGTCTGCATATCAAAGAGTTTAATTAATAGCTTTAATTACCACATATGAAGACATTTAATTCCAATTTTTTTCATGCAGAAAGCTATAACTACAACAATTAAATCTACAATAAGCACCTTGCTGTGCCGCCCGTTGGTGCAGTTGTAGGATGTTTTATTCCAGAAAGATTTTGAGATTACTCTGCAGGTAAGTACAAAGGCTGCAAGGTGTATCTAGGACAGATTTTTTTCTTAAGTATGTAAAAAAATAAGTGTATTTGATTCCACATAAGAATTAGGCTTTGCCTGATATCAGACTCAATTGTTAACTTGACTCACACTGCATTTCCATCTTCAGTCTGCCTCCACTCTAACCAGGGAGCACCTGACAATTTCAAAATTTCAAGGTTGACTCTCATGCCAACGTACTGGGTCTGCCAGGGTTTTAAGAGCGAAGTAAAAACATACTAAATGTTAGCTGGTATTGATAATACATGCTGTCTATGAAAAAGCAGCGTCTATCTTGTCCATAGTGGTCACCATCGTTGTCATTACTCATCCTTGGTTCCAGTGCACAGCGGCTTGCGAGCGATGTAGACTTATGTCATTGTTATTTTGAAACAAATTGACTCAAGTCACTGTTTTGATAACTTCCAACTTGATTCAACAGAAAATAGGTAACTTGACTGGAAGACATATGACTTAACTTGATTTCAGGCAAGATGCCTCGAATGACTTGTGTTCATTTTATGATTTCAGCTACATTTTTTTTTACGTCTGGCTTCAGTATATTACTCTTTGAAGTGATCAGAAGAGAATGTTTTTGATTTTTTTTTATAACTATCTCATAGTCTCAATCTTAATAAGCAAATTCAATTAATTATAATAATTTTAAACAGGTTGGATAAATTGGTCAATAGCATCATTAATGGACAGGTACTAGTGCCTTGTCTTTTCTCGTTATAATGACCAGACACTGCAGGTAAGACTGAAATTCGTTGGGTGAGAAAAAAGTGACTTGACCTGCCTTAAGTAGACGTAGGCCTGGTCACAACCTGTGACCTGTCGGTACTTACTTCAGACTAACTGACTTGAGTCACATGTTTGTCATTAGCTAATTGTAAGTCCCCCTCAGCGCTCATTGGACAGTGTGCTTTTTTTTAGACAAGAAAATCGTTTTATGTCACATTGCCAGATGAATCTCTCAAATCGATGGAGGGCACAAATTCAAGGGTCTGGGTTCAGGTAACACTAGGTTGGCTTTAGGTACTGATTCTGACTGCGAAGACACTGACCAACTATGAAACAACAACAAAAGAAAACTGAATCAGATAAGCATGTTATACTAAAGTGAAAATCTGATAAAGTCAGACGTAAAAAACAATAACAGCAAGTTAAAAAGCTGATTCATGGAGCTGAAAGTAAAGGGGAGGATGGACGTCCATTATAGTAAAACATAACCTTCATTTTCTCGGGCTATAATCAGGTGAGCAATGTTTTTGTCCGGCGGCTGGAGAGGATTGCAGATTTCAACCAGCCAACATCAGACAACAAGTGTAATAATATAACAGGCTTCACTGTAATTCTCAGTTAACTGCCAATGTGCCAAATCACATCCATTTACCGCACAAACAAACCCACATTTAACAGAGATGATCGGGCTTCACAAAAACAGTCATTTACCAGGGTTGTGTGAGGTGATAACATCAGCTAGCTGCTGCTGCTCGGGGACAGGCTCCTGCTTGCTGTTGTCTTCCTCCTGGAGTTTATCCACCATGGCGATTACACCGTTGAGACATTTGGCCACGTTGGCCCACACCCTGTCCTAAAGGAGACCAACACACAATCAACCGTCAGATCAGCCTCACTCATTGGATCTCACTCTTTGTCACTGTGTTTCAGACCGTGAAATAAAGGGAAACCAAAATGTGTAATACAAACTGAAAGAGAAGCAGCCTAAGCCATAAAAATAACTCCCTTGTGTCTAGAAAACAGAACAAAAAGGTGTTTCCCTTCACAGGCTGAACTGGCTTTAAGTCCAAAAGGTCAAAAAGGAAATTGCTTTCTGGATATTCTGAGATTACTTTTTAAAGTGTTTGGATTGTTTCCAGCTTTGATTTTCTTCTCCTGAATTCCAACGGTTAGCCGTGCTTTCACGTTTTTGTGTCTGTCCAAAAATGACAATCCAAGTGTGTGTGTGTGTGTGTACAGTAAGTGGCGGGGTGTATTTTGGTCTTTGTTGCTTGGCTCGAACATGTTATAATGGGAGGAATATTTTGAGAGATAATTAGTCACTGGTGTGCAGAAATCATGATAAACTCCTGCTGTCATTGTGGCAAACAAACCAACAAACAGTCGCACACACTTCAATGAAAAAACCCATCATGGCTTAGATTCAGTTGAAAGATACTACAAAATAATCTTCTGCAGTCAGTTTGTCATGATGAAATGTTGAAAGCCCTGAGAGAAGCTGTCATCAAAAGCAAAGAGATTTTTTTGGTCTGGAGTCTAATTTAGCAAGTAATTATTATCTGGAATACAGTAATAGTTGATCTCCTTGTGTGTGCTCTATTCTGAGGACCATCAGTAAAAATACCTGTTTGTCATGTTGAACTTAAAATAGATAAAACCATAACAAAGATTTGAAAGTCTTCTTAATGACTTAGAAAAGTTTTACTACCTACCCATTCCTCCTCGTCGTACTCTTTATGGTGTGGAATGGAGTCTTGGTGCTTCAGCCCACCATCTCCTCTAGTCGTGGTCTGTGACCCGTCCACATTGTTACACACAGCTGTGCTCTCAGCGACCGATGTGGCCGGACTGTGGCCTGGAAGGCCCTGGACTGGGCTCTGATTTTGGTCACTGCCCTGATGGATGTGACCTTGATGTTGGCCTCCCTGCACCGGGGTCTGCTTCTGGTTCTTGGAAACGTAGCCGGGCCGCGCCGCGTGTAGTGCTAGCAGTGCACTCTTGACCAATTCATCCTTAAGTGTGTGAACAAATTGTTCTGTCTGTAGCAAAGAGTGAATGGGGAAAAAAGAGAGACACTGAGAGTTATTGTGGGATGGCAAAACAAATGAAAATGTAAGCGGCGAAAAAGTAAAAGAGACAGAGTAAGTGAGAGGGATAGAGAGATATTGTCACATTGGCGGAGTGAGTGGGTAGAAGAAAAATACCGGTGGTAGTGAGGTTGGAAGCGGGTAAGTATTTACAGAGGAAGTGAGAAGAAACAGGGAAAATGAACACACTCCTTCACCATAAAGTAGCTGCTCTCCATTACCGCAGCACAGCCGGTGAGCAACAAAAACAGCAACAAACAACAAACAATTCAATTACTCCTCCTCCAGCCTGCTTCTCCGAGGAGTACACCTCTTTTGATCTCAAATTCACCAGCTACTGTAGGTTGATGATGATCCCGGCACCGAGCAGCCGCGCACTCGCTGCTGCCACCGCGTAAGTAATGATAAGGGCTCTCGAGAGTAATTGAGTTAGCACAGCAATAAGCAATTTTATTACCATGGCAAACAAAACACGAGCCAAGCCCTCCGTGAAAAGAAGCCTGCGAGGTCATTCTATACATGTATTTGTCAAACAAGCACCCATCTCCAGCTCTACGATGTGGACTGAATAGTGAGAGTGTTGAGGCTGCCACAAGATGAAGAGACGACTTAGCCCGCAAAGAGATAACTGTGCAGCAGATGTCTTTCCCTGGTACCACAGAGGCTTTGTGCAGACGTCATGAGGAACTGTTTTTGGCTTGTGACACCTGAAGCACCGATGACTCTTGACCCCCCTTCAACAAGCTGCTTGTGTAAATGACATGCAAGCAGTTTTACAGATTTTCAATCACTCTGATTGTTCCATTTACATCATCCAACCACCCAGCACAACAGAGGCTGTAACAGGCATAAACTAAAAACTCAAAAACACAATTTGTCTAGCAGATTTTTACATGCATTTACATATATCTTGAATTTTAGGGCGGCTGTGGCTCAGGGGTAGACCAGCTTCTTGCTATTGTAAGGTTGCTGGTTCGATGCTCCTGGTCTGCATGTCGAAGTGTCCTTGGCAAGATACTGAACCCCAAACTGCTCCTGATGCTGGTTGGCACCTAGCATGGCAGCCTCCGCCATCAGTGTTTGAATGCATGTATGAAATGAGTCACTTTGGACAAAAGCGTCTGAGGTCTCTCTCTTGAGCCCTACTGGGACAATCAAGATAAAAAAAGAGAGGACATAATGATTCAAGGTTGTTTTATTCAGTTCCGTTTATTCAAAGATTGTCAATCTGAGTATATTGTTCATTTTTCTCTCTGCAAAGTGATTCATTGTCATACTGACATTAGTAAGTTAATGTTCACACTGTGATGCCGTGACGTTTGGTGTTAATTCAGCTGCATTTTCAGTCTGTTATTGTAACACTCCGATCAGTACAAAACTACGCCTACACAAGCACTGTTTACATAGATAATAGCTCAATAGCCAACTATCTGCAACAGAGTTGCCACATCACGATTGTTTTTGTGGCTTTATGCTGTCTTTCAGTAACCAGGAAGTAATCATAGTCAAGCTGATATTGGTGTTTCTAGTCACATATATGTAATTATTTTTTTTTTACTATTCTTTTTTTAAACAGATTTGTAATGTGTATTTATTCAATTTATTTTTCTTAAGCCCAATAAGTCCCCATTAATTCAATCAAGCTTTATCCAATATTAAACCTGACAGGCTTGTATCACTAAATTTAAACCATATTTTTAGCTCACTAGATCTATGATTTTCCTCTCTTATAGATACCGGCCACCTAAATACACTTGATTTTTTCCATCAAGATTTGTGCATTACTATTCTGGGCCAAGATCCATCCTCCATCCAAGTTTTATGGAAATCCGTTTAGTATTTTTTTGTGTGGGTCATGATCTCCTATCCTTATATTGCCCAGTGCTTGACGAAGCTGCTTCACATCCATTAGGAACGATCCATCTTTTGTCAAAGAATTCTGATTGATCTCTCCTTATTCAACTGTTGCTCCTAACTCTGACATGCCACGTCTGTCACCTTGACTATCTTTCACATTAAGAGTGTATCTTTAACAGCGTTTTCTCTTGCAGTATGATGCATTCAACTCCGTTTCAGTCATTAAGAAAGCACAACTGTCCCATCTGAGCCCGGTTTAACTGTTCTGCTCTTGCAATGTCCACAGAAATGGTGTATTTAATGAATGTATGAGTAGAAAAAGCAAATTATGACTACACTGAACACACCATTGTATTCAATTCATATCCATTTTAATTGCCTTGCATGGATCCAAATGAGTTCCGTCACTTTAAGTCAATGATGTGAGAGCTGAAATCTATGGATAAGACTATGTGTGTAATTGCCTGAGAACAAGCATTTCTGCTGGAATACTATTCTGTAACACACACAATTGAATACAAAGCAAACATCGTTTTAAAAGATAAATATTGTCCAAATGACTAAAAAATGAGCCATGCTTCATACAGAAACCAAAACACTTAACAGGAGCGGGGATTTCAAAAATGTAAATTCATATTCAAATTGAACTCTGCTTATCTGACCTCAATGTTAATTTGCAATCTATGAGAACATGTATTATTCATTATCTTTTCTGAGATGAGTGAACAAAGACACACACTGTATTTAACACAATCCGGAGCATATTTGCACTTAACGACAGAGTCACAGAACTCATGTATTTGACTGAATCGGTGCTCATACATTAAATTTTGATTAAAAAAAATAATCATTCATTCGTATTCATAGCTAGAAGTTTAGCACATACCTCTGCTGAGACCCAACAGTCCCCATTGTACTCACGTACAGATACCTGCCACCTAAATAAGCCGGACTTTTCATGTATCATTCCCTGAAAATTAACAAAATATCAAATAAACGCCCTATCTCGCAATGTAAAATTCATGTATCCGTCCCTTATTTGGATTTGCAACTAAAATGTTAATGGGTCCATTTTGGGTTGATCATCCTCCTTCCATCTCTTTTGGAAATCCCCTCACTAGTTTTTGTGTAATCCTGCTGCCAAACCAACCAACTAACAAACGGACGAGGTTGAGAATGACACCAGGGCTTGTACCCTCAAAGCATTATTAAAGAACAGCTGTGAATCCCACGTGCTCTGCATCTCAGCCCTAAAGCTACGCTTGAACACAACGCAAAGACAACAGCCGACAGCCAACTAGCTTGTGCATTCTGCGCCTGCATGAGAAGAAATCAGGATCATAGATTTAGAACCATTGTTGTGATCATTATGACTAAACAGGCGTTTGCCTACCAGTTTTGCACCACTCACGCTAATTTAGCCACTTCTAATTGAGAATACGTCTAATACTGCGGCTGCACTGCTGGTGAAAAGCCTCAAGAAGGATTTCCTTTTCTTGTTCCATTACTCTCCTCATGCACAGGTTTGCAATGCTGAATCGGTGAGATTTCTCTCGGCAGATTCAGCCTTCTCAACTGCCCAAAAGCCCTGAAAAAGGGATGACAAGTGTTAACAGTGCAGGGTGCATCGCCCTGCAAAAAGCTAGGGCCACTGATGCTCCTGGCACTGACTGACGGCTGACCGTTGCCCTGGTGTGTCAGGGCCCTAAGATCAGGACTACAGCTAGGTGCATAACATTTTAATGATACTCTGTACTGCAGGATCCATATGGATATTATCTTCAAAGTGTGGTATCAGAGGTGCACCCCTTTAGGCAAAGGATAAAAGCACTGCACCTTTATTCTCTTACTAAGGCTAAACTAAAGCAACTTTGCTCCATGACGACTCCTTGGTGTAACTCATCCACACCTACCTGTTTTAGAGATCTGAAACACATAAAATCCTGAGGGAGAAATTCTGCTGCTAGTCTTTCTTCAATCTATCTGCTGATATGATCTCTACTGAGCAGAAGTGCAAGTCAGAAAATGCCTCTGTGGACTGCAACTGCTAAAAAATAATTCACGTTTGATCTAAAGAAGAAGAAGAAGAAAACTGTAGGAATCTATTCACCCGAATGGTTTCGAATGGTTTTACCCTGAAGGATGAGCGGATTTTTGGCTGAGTTAAGAATAGAGCTTTTTCACTCAATGTAACTTCACTTGGGAGGTGAAGGCAGGCTGAATGGATAGAGCTGGTCAGATTCCAACAGCACTTGGCTGTGAGGACACTTACTCACTATTGCGTATATGACCTCTATACACCGTATAATTTAACATAATCACGCATAGACGATCAAACCCACAGCTCGTCTCAGGTAACTGCTACACAGTGGAGACATATCACTTATCCTAGGACACAGCTGGAGGGAGGGGAGATGCATTGCAACTGGCTTTACACTGTGATTATCATCAGAGTGAAATTATTATTATCATCATCAACAGAATCATCACCTTAGAGAAGCAACAGCGCATCTGCCGTGTCCAAGGCTAATCAAAATGTGCCCAGGAAATGTTTTCAGGAATGAAATATTACATTAGGCCTTGAGTTGGGTGGTCTGAACTAAACAGGGAAAAAGTCAGAGGCAGCGAGTACTTGATGAAAAAGGTTCTTACATCCCCCCGATTCTCTCTGCAGGTGTCTCATCTTTCCCAGAGTCTCTGAAGGTGTGACTCACCATCTTTATTGAAGACTCTTTACACACACACACACGGCAGAGACGCATTCTCAAATGCATCCACCTTTATTTATAAGTCTGTACAAAGGATATCAAATACCTGTCTGATGATATGTGTGAGTGTGTGTGTGTGTGTGTGTGGGGGGGGTCCTTTATCCCTTTTTGTCCCATTTTAGATGTTTTTGGATTGGATTCACTGGCCAATCAAAGGCCTCAAGATGAATGGTGTTGTGGGCTGCGACTAATGATTATTTAATGATGAAATAATCTGCCAATTCCTTCGTTGTTTAATCAATCAATCAATCAATAAATAAATGAATAGAGAATAAAAAATTCCATTAGTATTTTCCAGGTTTTCAATAGCTTATTCAATTCAACCAGCAGTCTTAATCTCAAAAACAGTTGGTGTATAAAAGAAGACGAGCTTTAACACATTTGAGGGACCAGGGATATTGGCATTTGAGTAAACAAAACGATGAATTAATTCTCAAATTGTTGCAGATTCCTTTTTTTCTTTTTTTATGAATCTGATGTCTTGTTAATCTTTACTGCTCTGGTATGTTCTACATAATGTTAACAATAATTCAACATTTTTGCAAAACTATCTTGTTAGGAGTTTGATGTGAAGATTGACTGAACTCTCACGTCTATCCAGTAAATAAACAGAAAATTGTCTTTGGTCAAGGGAACTGCTGCATCAAAAGCAAACGTGACAATAAAAACAAATAGCATGAGAACACATACAAACATTAGTCTTTGATAAAACAACAAAGAAATTAAGTCACAATGTCCGAAATTGGCTAACCGGCTGCAGCTTTACATCCAGTGGTGACATACTGTATGCGCGGGGAATCTAACTTCTAACCTAATTCTCAATGAGAAAAGACTTGCTTATTTCTTAAATTGTCAAACAATTCCTTTTGAAGAAAATTGTGATTTTTGGGTATTTAAAATGTCAACAGACAAAGCGTGAGTTTATTCTACCATTTAGTCTATAATAGAAATGGATCGGCAGGTAACCTTCCTTTCCATTTAACAGGCTAAATGATGTAGTGATAGCAATGTTTATAGGGAACCAGTGTAAATACTGATGGTTTCATTATTCTAGATGTCATTATTCTACATCTCATCACGTTGTGCCAACGTGATGAGATGTTGAAGCAGAAAACTTGCCAGTTTATATATAACTGACAGGGCTTCACTTGTGTGTGCACAGATGTGTATTGTACATATTTGTGACTGTAGAAAAAAGTTGATTTCTGTGATGGAAGACCAGATGCGAAGAAAGAAATAATGATACACACCGTGCGACGGTTGGTTGCTTTGGGGCTTGAAGACAGTGATGTCACATCAGCATTCAAACACACACACATCCATAGTTTCACACCTCCTCTTCCCCTCAACCACACACACATATACACACAAACGCAGCTTGAGATTTTAATCAGAGAGCAGTCCTGCTTGTGCTGACCAGGCCAGGGGTTTGCTTGGCCAGTGTGTGCGTGTCTAATCAAGGATGAGAGGAAGTGGTGACAGAGCGAATGTACCAATTAAGCAGGCTGATTGGGCTCTATTCCACTGTGGCAAAAACAATCTCTCCCACAACAGATTGCAATCTGACAGCACCAGATGTAATTCATTAATTATACTGATAAAAACGCCCCAACTCCATAAACCTCCATGCTGCTCTTCACTTTTGTTAGTTTGGCATTTTTATGATGAGTTATGGGTTTTTCCTGAGATTGTCTGTTTAGGGTGTAACTGTAACTGTGTTTCAGCAACTGCTTGATTTAAAGTTTTGAACTTTTTCTGACAATTCAGACATTTTGCAGTTTTGTTTGCGATGAAACTAGCCTAGTAATATTTACCAGGGCTGGTACAAAGTCACTCTCAGAGGATAACACCTCTGACAGGGTAAATATTTAGATTGTTGCAGTCAGTTTAGCCTGAATAGACTTTAGATTCCAACTCTAATGGGAAAACCTTTGGTTATGGGCTTAGAAGCAAAACACCTGAGCAAATAATGAGATTGTTTTTAGAGGAATGTGGTCTTAAAAAAAACTTTTCACCATAGTTAACTATTAATCTAAAAGGCTTTTCAGTCTGAGGTATGTTTAGTAATATACTCAAAGAATAGAAGAGGTGGTCTATGTTTTGCAGCAACTTGGGCCAAGAGGGATAAAGTGACTGTTTAGAGAGAAGTGAGGGTGGGTAGAGGGTTTGGGGGCTGCCTCACCTTGTCAGAAAGGTTCTTGAGTGCATCCCTCAGTCCAGGGGATGAGTGCTCCTGGGCAGCCTGGAGGAGCTGGTCTGCTAAGCTTGTGATGAGGGGCTGGAGGAGGCTCACGGTACTGAGTACTTCCTGAGCTTTGGCTGTGTGCTCTGGAGAGTAGTAGATACACTGGTAGGCAGTGCTGAAGCTGTGGTGAAAAAAAAATAACACATCAATTCACATTTGACAGATCAGCAGCTTCATGGTCAAGGACTGGATACAATTTTGAGATCACATATGGACGTGGCCAAAATCTGATTGAAAAAGAACTGGGCCACAGCTGCTTGTAGTGAGACTGAAGCCACCCTGGACTGAGCTGTCAGCGCTTTGCTAGCATAGTCGGTAAAAACTGGATGCGTTGACGATTTATGTCTTAATGTCTCTGCAATAAAAAATTTTAATTTGAAATTGAATCATCATATATTATGGCGGCGTATTATTAGCGGCCACAGGGCTGCGCTCTTGGTACCATTACCTGTTGGTAATACCTTGTGTGCATGCTCATAAAAAAACACAGTTGCAGAAATATCAGATTTATATTGTTACTGTAGAATCGTACACAATTTTACACCAACGTGAAGTGAAAGGACATGTACAACATTCCTAAATTTGGTCTGAATAGGCCTTAGTATTGAAGAATTATGGCCTGTCAAGAGCATCAGGCCAGACACTCAATTGATAAGCAGTTAAACTGGAATGATTTGTCAATCTGCAAAAATGTGGGAGAGGAAGCAAACTAATGGAAGGAAGCTTGGAGGAAGAAAAAGAGTAAATATGATGTAGAAAAGAATAACATGCTGATATTGAACACATCGAATATGACGTCAAAATGGTTTCTTTTGATAGTTGTTGTGGAGCATGCTTAGATCCTTTGTGCACTAAGCTGCAGCAGCTCTAAACGCCACTTATGACACGCAAATTAAGCTTGAATGCCCCACTGAGAATAACAAATGCAACCTTTCCTAGCAGCTAGCAAATGCAACTAATTATATTTAGCTTGCATCACAGGTGTAAATCAGTGCCTGACAGCATGGATACAAATTAGACACAGTGTGGCTCTGGATCTTCACGAAAGGGACAGAAATATAACTGGTGTTGTCATGACAGCAGAAATGCTTCACAAAAACTTACCCGATCAAAAAATGTGTTACAGATGGGGATCATCACATAACAATGTCAACTGGATATTATTGATAGTACTGTGAGACGAATAATGGGGTTTTATTTACTATAAACATCACAAAGTGGTGCATTGATTTTCTGAGCGCTTTTTTTTTTATGTCTTGCTACTTTTGCTGCGTTGAAAATGTACAACGGCAACGCTTTCCAGGTACTCTGCCTGAACTGTCAAAATGGACCTGCAGTCCAATGTCAACCCTATTTCGCTTTATGAATAATTAATCCCTTCCTCATTTCCAGGGGAGCTATTTAATCTCAGACAAAAACACCTTTTGTCAGTTCCTAGATTCAGGGCAAATCACTCCAATCAAACATTCTCCTCGGGTAAAGTTCCAGTGACTTTCAATGAGTTTCAACTGACTTCCCGCCATCAGATGTAGCACGGAGCGAGGCAGTCATTTGCAACCCTCCCAGCTAGTTTAGAGTCAGCTCTGCAAGCCTCTATGTAGGCCAGACCCTAGAGCCAGATCCTAAGGCATAATTGACATAAGAGATAGAGAGAGAGCGAGATAGAGAAAGAGAGAGAGAGAGGGGGGGAGAAAGGGAGGAAGGAAGGAAGGGAGGAGCACATACAAAAGGCTGGCAAAATACAGTATTCTCTGCAGCGCTCCTAATACTTTGCAGCGATGGAAAAAGAGTCAGTGCTTCTTTAGAAGTCGCCCTGCGAGGAACAGCACTACCTGATGTATCAGTAAGTATGAAAAATCTGGAGGCCTGAAGAAATTAGCCTTGCTGTAGTAGTTACTAGCCACTTACTATGTCTTTGACTGGCTGACTTTAAAATCGTGGCCTTGTCATTACAGCTAATGAGCCCCCCAGAGAATTACCACCCACAAACTCAAAGCTTATCAAAGGAATCACTAAGTGAGCGAGACATAGGGCAAACAGTTCGAAAACTCAACCCATACCGAACACCAACACTGCTTCCTAACATGAAAAATTCTGTTATGCCCACTTCCATAACCATACCTTTAAATGAAACAAGATTACAGGCACAGAGATGACTGTAATTGAATAATCTACTGCAACAAAGTAAAGTCACTAAAGCCGCTTACATCCTCTGTGTGCTCACATTCATATTATTACGTTATGCAGAACTAAAGACAAAAAAAAGGGAAAAAAAATCCCGCAGGTCTGCAACAATAGAAATACTCTAGAAAAGAGGCAAAGGAGAAAGTTATTGGAAGAGCATAATTGCTTCAGCCACTGAGATTCAATAACAGCTCTGTTGACTCATAAGTACAAATCCAATCCCATTAGGGAGCCTATGCAGGAAATAATGAATGTTGGGACCTGCCACCTGATGCTAGAGGACAGAATTGATCCCCTCTAAGGCTGGCTAAGGCAAAGAACTTTAATTGCCTCATCAGCATTGCTGTCAGTCCAAACGGGTCTACCATGACAGCAAACCATGCAGAGGTAAAACAGCATAAATCTGTGAAAGCAACCTTGATGAAAGGCCAAAGGGGATGATCATAGGATCTGATTGTCATTTCAAGCCTCGGGTATGTCTTCCATTCCTGATGTAATATGGGAGTGCTGTGTGCCAACCTTTTAAAACGTGATGCCAATAAAACTGCTGTTGAGCACAAAATTATAAAATACAAGAAAAATACAGCAGTGCTGCAAAAGTATCTGTTGTAGAATATGTGACAGACAGGTGGTGATTGAACCCTCGGGTAATGTCTTAATCTACAGTCTTTGCTGTCATTGGAGTGCGTGATCTCCAGTATTAATAAATAAATAAATAAATACAGGAGCAGAAAATCCACCCACCTGTCTGTCTAGGTTCTACGTTGGCAGAACTTAGCCTCAAGTGAACTCACAGCATGTGTGAACTCATGAAAGGCCTCCTTCTCTTCACTCATGATTAAAGCAGCCCCAAAAGAGGAACTTGTTATTTACTGCTTGTTTAAATACTAATTTCATGCTGAAATCTTGGTGAATTGCTTTCAAGCTAAACATTTTGTTCTTATGCAGTTTGATCAAACCAATTGGAGTGTTTGATACCAATAGTATTGTTGTGGCGTGTAGCGCTATATTATCTATGACGATCCTAGAGGAAGCGGAAAATCCGAAAAGAAAAGGTTTGGGGGCTCTCTGAACTTCATGTATAAGTCCCTATAAGAGAAGCAGTGCTAGGAAATGTTACGCAAAGCACTGCTTTGAATGCATACAATCTCTGCTTACGCTATACAAATGTTCACATACGTATATATATAATGTGAATGTGAGTCGTTTATCCAGCAACCATGAAAACTATTTCATCATCATGCTATTCATGGATATTTATATGTACTTCATGTTAGACCTAAGAGACTCATTAGAGTACAGTTCCACATATGCACTATAGAGCATGTCACGTGAACTGGTTGCTTACATGTATGATGAAATGCTTTATGAGAAGAGCTTGCTAATGCCCACAAATGGTAATTTATTTCAATTATCTCAAAATTGGAGCACCACTACATGAAAGAGGCTTAGTTGCACATATTCCATTAAACAGCACATGTACAGTTAATTATAAACAAGGACTAATGACTCGTTATCATAATAGTGGCCAGGAAACCATTTTGTATATTCTTACTTCTACTCCTTATCGTAAATGTAAATGACGTTGTTTTTTGGAGCATTTCCTTCTTGAATTTGTTGTATAGCTTTTCTGTTTTGATTTTTTATTTTGTTCTGTACTCTTACAAAAAAAGCTTTTGTTTTTACATGTTCCAAATAAAATATATCAATCAATCTAGGTCCGAGGTCTCCTTTTAAATCATGAAAACCTGTTTTACTCATGTTTTACTTGTCCGTCTCTTTCCTGGCTTTACAAAATCTAATCTCCGACACATCTAATTGCACACAAATATACAATTATACTAAAAATTTGTAACCATATTAGGATGAAGATTGGGTTTGAATACTTTAATTGTATCAGGATCAACCAAAACAGCTCGCAATTCCCATCAAGCTGACAAAGTTTACATGAGTGTCAGGTTTGCTTTTCATCTGTGTGACACACTTTGTCTAACTTTAATTTCATGAGCCAGATCTACACAGCTCCTCAATGCAGCGAGGGCAGCGCACAGTCCTCAAGACACGTGCAGCAGAGGTTACCCTGAGGCCGTGACAAACAGCATGATGTGGAACAGTAGAGCGGAATCATGACTGGTCATGTAACTGTGGCTGGCTAAGTTTTCAGAATTGCGTGACTAAAGAGAAGCATTTGTTGCAAAAACTCCACAATAACTGCTTGTGGCTCACATTCAGTTTCATTATGGTCATTTTTAGTCAACAAAAAAAATGTCAAGACCTGCACAGAAAAATGGTTTTGTTTGCGTTTGGCAGCTGTGACTTTAGTGGTGTATGTTAGCTAATAAAATGCAACCATTTCTGATTCTAAATTAAGTTGTGCATTATGACAGAAAACAATACTAAATGTCCCGTATGTTCAGACACAAGAATTTAAATCAACTGTATTTGTCTGTATTCTCCTCCCATAGAATATTAGTTTCCGCTTAGGTGAAGCTCCTTCAGACTCCATTACATCAGTACGTCATAATGCTTTTAGAAGGAATTGCTGTCAGACCCCAACATATTCACTGAAAATGTATGATAATGTATTCTTCTTAATCCCGACTCATTTCCATGTGCACTCTGGGTACACGACGCGCCTCCAGCCATGAAAATACCGAAGGTGTGCTGCCACTCCCTCAGCACAATATGCTCACTGCCCTTTGACTCATGAAATGATTACCCTTAATTTTCTCATGATTCAAGTTTAACTCAACAAACAGAACTGGATCTCCAGGAAAAAGTATCCATGCTGACACGTTTGTGGCTCAACTGTTCATCAGGTAAACCAGAGACAATGAGGAGACTACAGTCAACTAACAGATTACTTAAACCAGCAGCTTTGTCCAGGATGAACTTAATCTTTGGTTTACCTAAATTATCAATAGGAATTGGTTATAACAGTAATGAGAGGGTGGAAACCGCTGGGCCCAGCAGTCTAATTAAGCCAGCATCTCCAGTGCATGCTAATTAATAGTCGAGGGGAAATTAATGAAAAGCTTGTGGCTTGCTGCTGACAGCCAGCAGGAGTAAAATGCAGCTACGTCAGCAGAGAGCCCTGCAGCACTCCAGGTGACTGCCAAAGCCTCCTTCGTCATTTAGACAGCACGCTTTAATCAAGGTTCTAGCACCAGGCCACTGCCATACCACAGTGAAAATATAGTCTGCTGCTATAGATACATGCTGGAGAATCTGATCTGAACAAACTCCATCTGTTGCTGAATCCTCCACTGGGCACTGATCTCACATCAGTTTTCAGAATCACAGCCAAAGTTTTCTTCAGTGACTCAGACACAAGCGAGAAACCCTGATCTAAGACCAGATAAGTCTCAGGGCTGCTGCCAGCGTCCCTCGCCATCACAAACAGAACCTGGAGCAGGCTGACTCCAGAGTCGGCAAAGAACTAACAAGCTGCTGTCCATCAGCATGGTGTCCAAGCTACTGCCAATGTCCTGTCACTGAACACACACAGTAATCCTGGGAGGAAGTTATTTTGTTGGACAACATGCTGCTAGTCACATTAAATCTGAACACAGGCCCCAAGAGACTCTATTAAGTGTGCGCAATGTCATTTCAACCACTCCGAGTGTCCCAGAAATGTGTCATTGGGCTGTTCTGCTTGACCAGGACGCCTGGCAAAATGACAAAGCTTCCTTCCTCTCATTTAAGGCGGACAGGATTCGAGGAGCTCCACTAAACAGCTTCTGCACCTACTAAATACAGCTGACCTTACAAACAGGACTTAGCAAACATTTCACAGGAAAACTACCATACATACCTCCTTCTCCCACACATTTGCAATGAAACGACACAGACGCAGTATCAGTCCAAGCAGGAAAAGATTGTCAACGCTCAGATTCAATAAAAACCTGTGTCCAAAAAAAAAGGGGGGTTGCATCGTTATGCAGATTAGCTGAATAATTCAGAAGAGGCTGTTAATGAAAGATTAGGCCACCTCAGCAAATCCACAGCTCTGTCTACAGGGTTCAATTAAAAACGGATAAAAATCCAGTGACTTTTAAAACAGCCATTTAAGTGGGACTGCATGCATTAATGAAAGATAAATGCTCTTGCCCTGTGTGTACATGTGCGGGGTTTCTGAAGGAATACTAAGTGTAGCTATTGATTAAACTCTTTCCTGGCCCATCCTGAGAGACAAACTACATTGCATACTCTGGTCATTGCCAAGTTTGGCCAATGCAGGTTTTTAATGGATCCGGAAAGAACCCCCCCTCCCTCTCTTCCAGTGTCCAGGGAACAAAGACGAATAGCTCTTTTATTGCCCTCCTGGTAACACCTCTGTGCGCAGGTTTTCCTTTTTTTCCCCGCCTTCCTCAATCCCTTTCCATATTCTCTTTGATGAATTAATATCACAATGAATAGCCAAGTCTCACATCTCACCAATTGTTCCGTTTTTAATGAAATGTGATTACAAAAGGCTGCTTCTGAAAGGCGAGACGACGATAATGAGTGACTGTCTCTGTGTGCGCGCACACGTGTATCTTTGCTCTGCTAAAATAAGCTGACTTTCCATCCAATTAAGTGACTCTCGACTGAACACGCACACACGACTACAGTGTTACACATTCAAACACAACTGAGAAACCCTGTTCGGGTCGTTCTAGGCTAAAAGCTTGGTCAGATGTTTAGTGCTTGCACTATAAAAGCAAGTGAAACCATGACATAATGAATGTTCCTCATTTAAACAAACATGCACCTTCATTAAAATGACCACCGCGAAAACTGCAAAATCGCAGACAAGCGGACTTTATTCCAATTTCTGACGCCGACTGACAAATGACTGCATTCCAGGTCAAACATGGATAAGGCTCAGCGCAGACCGTAGTCAGTTAGCCAGGCGGAAAATTGGAAAATTTAAGCTACAGTGAGTCATTAGCTAAGTCAAATATGAAACAAAAAGCTCTGTCTCCCTGGAGAATTCTTTCTGAAGTCTAATCTTTCATTCAAAGGAAATGATTTCACTTCAGTGGATTCTCGAAAATATGCTAACCTTATCATAGTTCATGCTAGCAGATAAAGCTGACCATCTTCAGCAAAGTCACTTGTGCACTTTAGCGTAAAGAAGCCCTTTCTTTATATTTTATTATCAGCACAGGCCCCCAACTATTTTCCCATCAACTTATCCATTTCATACCCACACCTCAGCCCTCATCCCTCTTGCCTCTCTTTCCCTCTTTCTTGAGCTGCAAACTCTGTAACTAATTGGATCTGGCATGGTCTGTAATGACTTTGCACTCTATGGGGAGCTTTGGGAAAAATCACCCTTCATTTCTTCTGGCATCACTCAACTGACCACATACTGAACTCCAGTGACATATACCTCCAGCCTGCATCCAAAGGGCAAAGACAGCAAAAATTTACAGGATACTGCTGATCTCAGGCTTAAGGAAGTCACACAGGTATGTTGCCTCAGTGCACATTTAGTCAGTGCATTTACATTAACCTTTGTTTTCTCTGTGTGTAAATACAATCTCAGTAGCATGGTTTTTCATTTTATTTCAATTTTAGTCAGTCAACCCTGAGTGTACGTGCAGCGAGCAGCTTTGGTCAGTAAAGGAAACACTCAAGACATATTTCTTTCATTAAGTGATCAAGCAGAGAGCTGGTTCACAGCCACAGAGTGAACTCAATCTAACACAAAGCTCAATATGATGCTCCCTGTGTGTCATTGACAACAGCTCACAAATATCTCTAGACTGAGCACTGGTCTGAGCAAAACCATCATATTACATCTTAGAAGTGACAGTTATTTTTTCTTGTTAAATATTTAACAGAAAAATTGATTGATCCTTGCAGAGCTTATTGTAGACACGTACATTTCAGACTTTTTCTATTAACAATATTGATGACTTAGTTGACTCACTTGGTTTTGAATTCAAGAGCATTTTATGAGTGAGCTGGGAAGTTGCAGTGAATTGTTTGGCTCTTCAGTGACAAGTTAACATTCAACTTCAGAAGGAAGAATAAAAAATGCTTGCTTGGGAAAAGAAGCAGTACAGAGGAACTTCTGACTCACCAAACCTATTCCATCATGCCTGTTGCCTCCAGTCAAATTGAGCTGTCAGAGGCAGTGGCGTTCCAGTCTAAATTCAGCATTGCTCGGCTGTAAGTAACTGTATGGAGCTTGGAAAATCAAGTCCACAGGCCAGGGACAAATTTGTTTGTCACTATCAATTATGCCCAAGTTAAATTCTTTTGTCGATACAAGCCGGTTTCCACCCCAGCATGTGTCTTGTATTAAATCACCCATGCTCCCTCGAAAACACCACGGTGCACCTGTTTGCAAGGAATTTAATGTCTTACCTCTTTTTCTCTGCTTCATATCTGCTAAGGAGACGCTGCAGACCACCACATTTGAAGCCCTGGAAGTGGGCTGCAGGCGCACCGACCGTGACAATGTCATAGAATGCATCTGTAGAGAGAAAAAATAGATTTGACAGGTTAAAATCCAGGACATGTATAAAACAGCACCTTGGAAACATTGGCGCTAAATAGACCTTGAGGTGAGGAAATTAGATTAAAACAATAAATTATCCAAGTCAAAGTGTGTTTATTTTTTATTCTAAATAGACTTCAACTTCATTAAATCAGTTGGGTTTATTGTAAAATCCTTCTCCACAGGGATACTTTTATCAACAGTTAGTTGTATCTGACATGTGGATTGATTCAATATTCATGAAGATACCATGCAGCTGTTCCTGGGCATTAGTACACATTAGAATTTTAAAGTTATATGGTGAGGTTACCTTTTGTAACCTGCACACAGTACTTTTAAGCCCACACTATATTTATGCAAAGAAATGAGGCATGACATTATTATGCACTGTGCCAGTAAATGTGCTTTTTTTGGCGTACGTATTTCAGGTTCATTTATATTGTGTCTACATCAGTCTATTACTAGTCATCTCTCTCCAGCCATCTTTCGCTCTTAATGTAGTGTTGGTCCCATGTTAAACCAGAAGGACGGCCAATGTCACAGCGCTTCATTCCAATTTGCACACCGTCGTCAAAAGTAAATAAACACTTCACAGACGGCTAGGCGGGCACAGAGGTGCTTACAACAGGCCTTGTTTTGAATGAGTAATGGATGAGCTGACAATTAAATCCAAAAAAACAGGGAGGAGAGGGGGTGGACAGGGGTTTATAGGGTTGAATATTTTGGTGTGGTTGAGAGCCAGGTCAGCTAATGAACACCCCCGGGAAGGCAGCAGTGCACGGCTCTACCATAGGAAAAAACAATGCTTGAAAAATTGTTGAAAATAGAAATTAATGACAAAACGTAGCTCCGAGCAGTGTCACAGAAATGTGAATGACAGTGTGGCCATCCCCTAACGACACCACAATAGACCAATGGTGGCTTGATGTAGGGGCTTCACTCCTACCCACTGCTTCTACCATTAATTATCCCTGCGCCTGACCATGAGGCTCCCTGTCCGACACGCGTTTGGCCCTGGGAGTTTTCAGATGTCCAAGTTCCCTTAATTGGTTTTCCCACACCAGAAGAACACTGAAATACAATTGCGGGTGTTAAAACATCAAGCACGATGACCAATTTGTGCTTGATCTGCCCACTCTTCCTCTCACACCATCCTTTTCTCAGTAAATCAACAGCCGAACAAGCTGTTTAAGTAGTGAGAGGACAGGTGCTTTCTATAACAGGACTCTGGTTGTGGTAGTCTGGATGAGTGGTTATTATTCATACCTAACCCACTCCACAATCCTGTTTAACAATGACAAAGTATCCTTTTACATGACCCAAATGAATGCTGAACAATACTTTCAATTCAGCTTTGCCAAGCTGAGCATTTTAGGCAGTAAATATTTTGCAGTTGTCATTTTGGAGACAGAAGAAAGCCATTCACAGCAAAACAAATGAATACAGTTTGAGCTCAAAGTGTTTTTTTTTCTCCTCTCGATTTCCTCTTCTTGCTGGATGATAAATAGACAAAATGAAAATGAATGGTTTAGCATTGTCGACTGGATTGCATACCCAAGCTCAATGAAATGCATCGCTTCAGAAAATCAAATGGAACAATAAAGCAATTGACCACAGTTGGAGACTGAGACTCGACTCCATTAAGGAGCAAGTTGCAGTGTTTCCTGAGCGTGACTGACTGCAATCGTTTTCTTCCTTTTTAAAGCGAACAAAATGCGCAACGTAATAGTAATTCACTAACAAACAAGGTTATTACAGTGAATTACACCAGAAGGTGGACAGATATTCAGACTAAATGGTCATTTTGTAACAACATTCTTGTTGGATGAGGCTTTAATTTTAGCAAAACCATTTAGCAAATTTCACATTAACATTTGAGTGACCAGATCCCAACAAACCAAACGTGGAACAAAGAAGGTATATATGTGGGACAATGTTGGACAGGCTATCAATGGTGAGAGGTAGTCTTAAGTTTTGTCCAATGCAATCTCCAAGTGTGGAAAAATGACAAGTCCTAACTTACTACCACAGTTTGCTGAGGAAAAAGTATTCCCAGCCTTTCCTTTGATCACTAATCAAGACAAGTGACCCGTTAGTTGAAGACGCACCTCCAAGCAGGGATCCCTGTACTAAGAGAGTTGCAAATTCCTTGCAGTGCTGTACCGAGTCAAACCGAGTCGAGTCGAGCAAGCACACGTGTTTGAAAAGGCCCAACATTGTATAAAGTGAGAGGGGAAATGACATGCAACCGTGGCATGAAATGTGTCTCAGCCACTATATCACATGGATACCCCTGTGTTCCCATTTAACCCATAAGAACCCAGACCCATTTTAGGACATTTAAAATAGGACATTTAAAGATTTTCGGACATATAAAGTGTTTATCACAAGCATGTCACCATGGGTTCTTATGGGTTAATACGGAAAAAAAAAAAAAAAAAAAACATTTTGAGAAATTTCAGTTAGGTATTCAAAAATTCTGATGTTAATGTTTTTTCCTCAAAACACCATTAATATATGCACCAGATGCACCAGACTTCTTAATTAGCATCATGAAGCCGATGGGAGCTGCGTGTATCCTGCAGGTCCTACTTTAGTGTACAACGTGCAGATCAGCTAAAGCACCACTGCCTGGAACTCAGTCAAGGTGTGAATTGGGCCCACAGAGGGTAATTATCACCATGTCTATCAATCAATTGAAAAACTCCTCTAAGGCTCCTTTCATCTAGATTTTTTCACCTCCTCTTCCCTGCCAGTGCCAGATAGTTGCAGGGTTGTATGATGACTTGATTTTACGTATTTTAACTGTCATCCCTGATGTCTTCACTGGAAAAAACTCAGCTTATGTCAAGGTTTGTCTCTCTTCAAGTTTTCATCAATCATCGAGTCTATAGTTGAAATAGAGCCCACTCACAGATAGTGAGGCAGCAGTTAGTCGCCTTAATAGACTGAGACAGTTCCAGGGCAATAACAGCCCTGCCAGCTAGAGAGCAGCGGTGGAGGAGACAGGCTCGTCTCCCTCTCCGGAGATACGCAAAGGGCTTAATTAGTGTTTTGTCTATTCTTTCTCAGGCCAAGTTAATTCTCACCTTTCAGCCCGGGTGATGATCTAGAACCACCCTGTCTGAGCCCTCTGAGTGTCTCTGACAGATGGAGAAGTGAGGCACAGAAAGACAGTAGGTGACAACCGCAGCAGCTTGTGGGAATCTGTGTCATATGAAACCACCTGTCTGAAATAGCTGCATTTTCTGTCCAGACGTTTCTGGTCAAA
Source organism: Diplodus puntazzo (assembly GCA_963678695.2). Taxonomy (NCBI): domain Eukaryota; kingdom Metazoa; phylum Chordata; class Actinopteri; order Spariformes; family Sparidae; genus Diplodus; species Diplodus puntazzo. Next base: position 12,003,958 of record OZ023156.1, on the reverse strand, counting down.
ACGCTTTTGAACCATGTTTCTTATGAGCAAGTTTCTACATTTTAAAGTAAATCAACTTTAATAGCTTTAATTATTTTTAAATGTACAATGTATGAAACGACAATTAAAAACAGTGTGACGATGTGAAAGGAAACGCATGTAGTGATAAATCTACAGAGAATTAAAACCTCAATCTGCTGTTTCCCATTATGGAGTTTCATAGCATGATTCAGCTCATTGTTCAGCTGTCTGGCCAACAACTTGCTCCCATAGTGTCATTTCCCGCCTTAGCAGGCAGTCAGTTTCACTGAAAAGACTCTAAAAAACCCACTATAAATGCAATGTTCAGCCACAAATGGCAGACAAAGTTAGCGACTAGGTGATTTGGCATTGGCAGCTAAAGAGTCCGATATTTCTCCCAGAGCAAAAAGAGAGTATATACTGGACTGACATCTGATAATGTTATTTAGTAACTGCATGAAGCAACTGTTTCACCATATCAAATTGAAAGCTGACGGTATGTCAATGCTGTGTCTGCAACTAGTTTCCACTTTTCCCAAAATAGCCCAAAAAAGCAGCTACTGCTACTCGGTTTCAGTGTGCGAGATGCAATAATAGGTCTAAAAAGAGTGTAATACCTGTTTTTCTGGGGCACGTCACCCTCATCCTCTGGGTGTGCAAGTTTATTGGGATGAACTCCAGAGATTTCTGGGCTTTGCAGCAGCTTGGCTTGAATGAACGACCTGGAAAAAGAAACCAAAACAAATATAAGTCATATTGTCATAAACACACTGGATGGAAGTTTCCAAGATAAAAACATCACAAGGAAGGCCGACTGTGTTAACGAAAGGCCTCAGCGTCTGCTACAGCTATACTCTTAACAACATGACTGCTTTATATGGCTATTCTCCTAATCACCGTGTTTATGAGCTTATATAGAGTAAGACACAGGAACAGATAAGGACAGATAAGACTATAAATTGGATTGATGTTCAAATGTTCTCTTTGATTTTCCAATGAAACAAAAAAGCCTTGAATGAATCCCAAGTCAACTGAATGACTTGGGATCTATTTAATGAACAACTGAGCGACAACAGGGAATACATCGCACCAAATTAAAATCCATTTAAATTGGAGATTGCAGAAGTAGCTGCAGTGCAGATTCAATTATGCATTGGAAGGATGTGGGGGTATTCACAACTTGATTGTGACAATATTCAAAGAAAAATGTTGGGAAAGAATGTAACACTATCTTATATTGTCTCCACTGAGTGGGCGCTTTTGACCATGGTTTTAGACTACAATAAAAAAATTACAGTACAAAGTTTCAAGTTAATAAATCCAAATGTTCCCAAAGAAAATTCTTTGCCATTGGCTTAAGATTAAAAGGATGTTAAACTTCCAAACCATTCCACTTTTACATGCCCATGCAAGACCATTTAACACTCATCTACACATGTCAGACTGATAATGTATCAATTAGAGCGCTACAATTATCTCAAGTTTTTGTTTCAATCAGCTGCTTATGACATCTTCTAAAGTGCGATGTAATCCTTTAAGCACAGAATTTTATGCCCTTTGCAGTCGTTACTTTGCTCAAAACGTCCAATTAAAATGTTCTGCCAAATGATATTCTTTGTTTGTGGCTTATAGTTAAGCTCAAAATCACAAACTGACACTCCATGTTGGCTGCTCCAATCTCAAATATGTAAATAGGGTTGATGGGCCTCTTTGAAATGAGGCTAGGCTTTCAAGAACAATCACGCAACAGAGGCAATTTAGAAGTGTTGTGATGTTTGCCAGCGGAGGTAAGTCACTAAAAAAAGGAAGATATTCAGAACAGACTGAACAGAGGAACAAAAATTCTTATATAACAAAGATTCATAATCAAGTCTGGCATCGAAGCTTTTAATTAAATCCTCTTTTAAGAAACCTGACTTTGAATTTTCTATCTAAAGCATTAAGCTCGAGTTACAAAACCGGTCAAAACTGCTCTAGTGGTGGTCACAGAGGATGATGGTGTATGATGAACATGTTGATGTAATTCATTAACCTAGATTGTAATGTAACAAATGTAAATTTGTTTCATAGAAGTGAAGGAAATATTAAAACATGCATGTGTGGATCTATACATTTTCATTATAAGGTAACTATTTTGTATAACTAACTAATTTATTAGGCCTATCAGACATGTTTAATAGCTGTTTAGTAAAAGATTACTTGAGTCTTTTAATTATCTTGCATTTTAATACTGTTCTTCTATCTCTTTGTAACACAACTGTGGTCGGCAAGATTTCCTTTTCTTTGTTTTTGGCATTATCTTTTGTGATGTGTTGTCAGCTGTGCTGTGATCACTTGACACACACCATTGTTACCATTAGTGTGACGCCTTTTCCTTGAATTGTCTGTAGATAATCTTTTGTTGGCAATGGTCTTCTGTCATCTGGCTTATCATAATATCCATCCCGTTTTTTTTCTTTCCAGACAACATGCTTTTGCTGATGTGGAAAACACATCACAACATTCCTTTCAACCAGAGGTAATGAATCTTTCTCAACAGGAAAAACCTGATGGATAAAAATTTTAATGAGGAAAGATGTATCAATTACGATTCTCTAAAAGACTGATATGCAATTTCTTGACTAAAGCAATTCATTACTTATTTGGACCACAGTGAAAATGAAAAAAAAAGACTGACATTCTGCTACTATTTAGATTTAAATATCATGACTAGCAATTTTGCAATCATAATGAATTACTATTATGTCACCGATTATTGCATACAGCATACGTCCAAGTTCACAATACATGTTCATTACCTGACTTTCATATTGGGGGACAGAGAGGAGTTACAGGCGACCTTTGACCTTTGAGTCCTTGTTATCCGCATTTGTACACATGAAACCACTGGACATCTTTAATGAGGCACCACCACATTTAAGCATTTGTGAAAGTAACACAACTGGTTATTCATAAAGCAGGACTCAAGACAGTTTCCAGCTGTGTTTGTAGCGAAAAATGGTGTTTGCATGTGATAATGTTTCCCTGACCCTAATTAAGTAGTTTCTGTGCCTAAACCTAAGCAGAGCACAAGCACAGCGTTGTGACAAGAGAGAAATTGAAAACTGAACCTAAAGAAATGTTGCATCATAAACAAATGTTAAGTTTTAACTTATCTGTGGTTTTACAGAAACATACTTAGCGTATGTTCCCTGCAACGGAGCTCACAAAGTATGTTCATTGCAGCATAATGACAAAAAGACAAAATCAGTATGTACACCTTCCATGCCTTCCATCTGATTTGTGGTGTAAGTCAGACAAACTCAGGCATTGGAGATAAGCTACAAACAGAGCAGTAAACACTCTTTTACGTCCTGTTCTTAATTACAATTGAAGCAACAGACCAGTTTGCATCAATCAAAGCTTCAGTGTTGCAGAAGGGTTATTTTCACATATCACCCAGGTGAGAAAAAATATTTTGGCAAGTTGGCTAAAACAACTGCAACTCCATTACCTGAAGCTGCTGTGAAATGGATAACACTTTTGACAGTGATGTGGCTTATTATTCTCAAGCACTGGAAATCAATCATGTCATCTTCCTAAGGTGGTAACAGATTTGCTGCTGCTTATCAACGTGTAAATGTAAACAGATGCCATTTCTAACCACTGAATATACAATCTGAGCGTCTGGAGGTTCAGTATCAGGCACAGACCAGGAGCTGACTGCCTAATTAGCTGCTGCCTTAGAAACCAGACAAATGCACACAGATTGCAGCTGCAAACTCAATGAAAACCACAGTTCACTTTTGTCTGCCGTTTTCGTAAATAATTTTCTTAGTCAGTGCACTCAATATGAGCACCAGAGAAACATTAAGACGTTCAATAATTCATACAGTCCTAAGTACACCTTTGTACCATTAGCACATATGATGTCAACTAGCCAAGTCATGCATCCTATAAGAGGTCCCAGAGGGTAAGCGATGTGATCATTTGCTTAACATGACTAACAGTTTACAGGCATGCCACTGGCTCCATGATGCTCCACTTAAGCACAATGTGCTGTGAGCTAATATCTAATGCTAATGCTAATATCAGCATGCTAACATGCGCACAGCGACATGTTAATGTTTAGTAGGTAATATTAACTAGGTTCACCACCTCAGTTGAGCATGTTAGCACTTGCTAATTACCATTAAACACAAAGTACAGTTGAGACTGAAGGGAATGTAATCAATTTTGCATGTATCTGGCCTGGAATCTGAATGTGATGATGGCGCTAGATAAAATGAGAGGATTACAAAGTTGTTAAAATGGGTCTTCTAGGGACAGGGTAAACAAATTATTTTATTGTCCAATGGCCAAATGAAAAGTGAATGTTCAAATTTTACCACCAATATATCACTTTTGCTTTTCTGGCTGGGAAGAGAAGGAAATCTCCCAGCCACTTGCATATTTTCCCAGCAATTGGCTGGAGGCTGGTGCTATTTTTGCGTCCTGTCTAGGGAACTCAAATATCCGTTGAAAAATAAAAAACAGAAACATCAATGTCAGGCCAAGTCAATAGTCTTCATCCGCTGGTGACCATGAATGTTTAATATGATATAATCCATCTTCAACTGTTTTTCAAGATCAGCTGTTTTTTTCTGATTTTTCAATCTGCAGACCTACATTTCCATCCATTGTGCCAAACCTCTAGTGTGAAGTAAACTGTTAACTGTATAACTGTATTCACTCAATTAGAATTAAACTATAGTCTTCAGTGTACGCCAACACATTTATTTGCTCGGAGAAGGATGAGCTCTTTCCAAAGGTTAACAATGAAGTCACTGGTCAGGCTGTCAACGCTTCTCAGTGGGCTTCCACAGTTGGCCGTAGAGCTCTGGGGACCAGGCTAATCGAGCTAGTGACCGTTGTCGGTTAGATGAATTAGTCATATCAGATTCCCATCTGTTTGCCCAGGTGGGCTGGCTATGTGACAGAAGGGCTGGTTGCCAGCAGGCCTGACCAACATCTGCCCACTATCTCTTCTTTTAATTTTTTCCTGTCATTTCTTTGCTCTTAGTCACTTTTATCTAGTCCTTTAAAACCTTCAGAAGTTGGGTAACCAATATCCTATGCTTTTAGATATTTCTGCCTGGGTGCCTGAGGACAAGCTGAGAGGAAAAAACAAGATCAAGAACTACAGCATCCAAAAATTGTATGTAAGGTCTGTCAGATCAGTGCGGGTCTGTTTAACTATGTACAGAGTTTCATCTTCTTGGTCCTGTGGCAATAAAAGCACAGCAGGCTTTTTTTTTTAATGAATTCACAGTTAGATATGTTGTAGACATAGAGGAGGACTGGACACATGCTGTGTGAGCAGCCAGTGAGTCATGTTTAGAAGTACAATGCCCTTTAATCAACGTCTAAATTGTCTTCAGTAATTATTTTTAAGGGCCTTTCTTTTCTATTAATATGTTTGGATGCTTACTGTAGTAACCTGCAACATATCTGTGCAGACCACATCTGAACATCCTCTCCTGGAGGCAACATACTGCAGAGACTACAGTTCTAATACAGATACTAAAGAGAGAAAGTAAGATATGAGCGTTAATCTACAATACGAAGCTCTGGGCCTTAAGCTGTAGTTATCCCATAAGTGGAGTTTAAGAGTGACTGACAGTTTTGTGCAGAGAAGTGCCGGCAGTATCGGAGGTCCAACAAACACCACGCTAACAGGATTACGCCTGTGCCTTTAATTCGCGGGGTGGTAAACAATGAAAGCGGGGATGATTAATTTATGAATGGAATACAGTTATTAGAGCATTTGAAGTGTTTGCTGAGGTCAGCTCATCATTAAAAATGGATAAAATGGAATCAGTGAGGGTGCTGAAACTGAACATGGGGACGCTATCATCCTCCCAACGGACTGCTTCTCTTCCTCTTAATCTTATTCTACTACCTGCAGTTTCTCCAGCTTTATTGTTCTTATGAAAACAAATTGAATAACAGCAAACAGCAAGGAAAAACCGACAGCTGACCCCTGAAATGTGCACAGACCACTTCTTTTGCGCATGAAAATCCCTCTGATTCAGGTTTGACCTTAAATTATACATGCATTAGCCAGCCTCTAATATAAATGCATAAATAATCCTATTTAAGAACAGAAATCCTCAGAGCCACATGAAGTCTGCAAAACGAGCTACATCGAAAACATAATTCAAAATTTAAAAGACACTAACTCCTTGTATTTTGTGTCCTTTTTGTGATTTCAAAGCATTTGCATAAAACATCATTTTAAAGGACTTATTCGTGTATAACAGTTAAGAGAACAGTGATGTTTTTGTTTCAACTGTTTTGACTCAGCTTGGGATATTAGATATTAACAAATATTGCAACATTTTTGCCATCATATGCAATATTTTCCCCAATACTGAATAGTCTTTATGGCATCTTTAGGGTTTTATTTTGAAATTAAAATGCATGGCTGCCTTTGTGGCAGCTGAGGCGATGATATTTGAGAGGGTGCGACAGGTTAATTAGCTGCATGCATGCAGCGCTTTAATATACAGACATGAAGGACTTTTCAGAGGGAGCAAATGGGAGAAAATGGACAGCCAAGGAATTTTACTGACACTACATGTCGTCTTTGTTGTTAACTTAACAGGGCAACACGACACATTTCTGGTCTTACCTCAGTGTCCATCACCCCAGTGCCGTTTGCTGGACGCTCCAAGCGAATGAGTGTCTATAATATAAAGCGCAATATATATTTTCTAAGCCTAGTTCTTACACAAATGCCACTCACTGCTTTTTTTTCGGTCACCATTTGTGGTGTTTCAGTTATCATCTTGTGCGTGTCTCCCCTGATCCTTCCCTACTCCCTTTCCTGGTCTTCAAAATCGAACCACCTCCACACTTTGCTTTATTCCAACTTTATTCTTCACCTTTGTTTTAATGATATTACTTATCAATAATTAATCGAGCAGCAGCCTGCCAGCCTTGTTTTAGCAGCGTCTATCATCCCGTTAAGTAAATGCAGGGCTGGATTAGATTGGTGAGTCAGACAGGGGCTCCTACATGTATTGCAGCATCTGGGACACACATGGGACTTGTCAGGAACCATAATGACCAAGACCACATTATCCATTTCCCCTCGTCCTTAACTCCCTCCCTCAGAGCTCAGGCAGGCAGTGCAGAGGCTTAGCCACCATCATCTCTTATCAGCTGTGCAAAGCAAAAAGCAGCAGAGACAATTATCTCATTATAGGGATGAGAGTAAATCAGAGTAAAATTAATCAGTAGCCATAATGTTCCTATGTCCACAGCAAGTTAATATATGAATTGGAAGAGATTGTAGAGAGGAAAAGGAACAAATACAGAGTGATCGATCAGTGTATGAGCTTTTTAATGTCTGTTTTGTTGTTCCTGCTAAGATTTTCATTAGTAACAATTTAATGAGTTAAGTTGAGGACAACGACAGATAATTACGGTACAGTAATACAATGCCTACTGTATACATAGGATGTACCCTGTTGGTATGTAGTATGAGTGTTCCTCTTGCTTTTGAGTGATAAATAAACACAACAAAAACATCACCTACATATTTCTAAATACATCTCAAACACCTGCTCATCAGTGGCATTCTGTGGTTAAATCACACGTCTGATGTTTTCTTGTTCAATGACAGCGGCAAAACAGGAACAGCCTAATTACTTTCTGTGTTCACATTAGAGTTAACTGAGTTGATTCATTTTATTATGTAAAACATCTGCAGAAAGTGTGCAAAAGATATCTGCATACCGAGTAGAACACTGAATATTTCTAAATGAGATGCAAGACTCATGTCTGTGAGATGCGTGTCAGTTTTTATGTGCTCTAGAAACGGTTAATTTCACAAAATGCAGAAGAGCACATGGGCACACACATTTCAATTGCCCCTGAAGAAACTTGTGTTGCTATGGAAACTCTTTAACAGAAAATAGATAAATGAAACAACCTCTCGCTAAGCTCTGCTATTGACTGAAATCAGCCAGAATCCATATTTCAACTTAAAGTTCTCTTTTTGGACAGATCAGGTTGATCGCGTTACAACAGAATCAACACAGGGGCAAATCAGGCCATATTACAGACCTAACCCACTCTTTATTACCCCTGTATAACCCTCTGTATTTATGGATGACACATACAGTAGGAGACTACTTTAACCACTACAAACATTTGTTTTTTTCAACAGAATTTTACTTATGAAAAGTGAGTTGGTCGATTGATAGGACATGTAGTGACATCTGCACAACTTGGCCTCTACTTCCATTTCCGCTCACAGTACAACAATGTATTGACTTTCAATCCTTTGGAGAGATTAAAAAAAAAAAAAAAAAAATTTCCTGAACATCCAAGGACAAACGATGATTGGAAGAGAACAAAACGATTTTTATCTGCTGGAGCAGAATCATATCTGAACGACTCCCACGCACTAAACATCTCCAATTTCATAACCATGTGTGTTTGTGTGATTCAGGGCAAAACACCTTTGTACAATACAAACACAGAGTCTGCACGTTAGATAATGCTCCTATTAACACATATTACTTCCATTCAATGTTTTGTGTGGGAAGGGAGCATTATCTATTGTCACTAGTGCTTCTGTCGAGCCCCTATTATTTAAGGTGCTTGGATGTGCACAGTAAACTTTTTCTTTAAAAAAAAACACCTTTGTGCACATGTGCATGAGAGCATTTGTCGATACAGCTATGAATGGAAAGGTTAGCAGCAGGTGCAGTCGTACCAGTAATCTTGTCCAGTTCAGCCAGAGTCTCCTGGTAGGAGTTGATGATTCCTCCATATCGTGTCATCACCTCTTTTCTTAAGTTGTCCCAGTGAGGAGACAGCTCCCCCAGCTCCCTCAGGTCCTGCACCCTACAGATAAGCACAGATCCATTAGGACCTCGGTGGTGTTAATGGCTGTTAAACAGATCATTGATGAAGTCCACAAATCTTGGCTTGCTTCTGTGTTTAAAACAGTATACATTACATTCACATTTACATAAAACAAAAGACATAAAACAATCTTATTTAATGGCGAGTATTTAACTATTGAGTGTAATGTAATGCTACATCTAGTTTTTTGGTCACACATGCTTCCCAAAACTTGCACACACTGAACCAGACACACATGCAACACACAGTTACATCCTGAAGCACCCTGTGCTGAGCCAGATAAACACATTTCTGAACCTCAGGCTAGTAGCTGGTGCCCACTTATCCACTCTGCCCTATCAAATTCCTCCCTTGCTCATACCATTCTTCTGCCATTACTTATAAAACACTCTTTACTGGTGTCACTGGGGCGATCAGTAGCCTCTGTTTCATCTATGTGCCAGCTGCACATCATCTTTGCTCTTTCTTTAGGTAATAATAGTTGGTTTATGGATTGTGTGTCTGAGTTTATGTGTGTGGATGGTGGGCTACTAGGAGGAACAGTGTCTTTCATTGGCTCATCATTTGCATGTGAATGGCGACATCAGATGGAGAGATATCATTCAGAAACCAGCCCTCCAGCATCATTTAAAAGTAAATTGCAGTGATATTATAGAGATTAGAGGTTGAAGGAGGTTCAATATAGTATTCAGGAAAACAAATGGATGTGTCTATGCATTGCTTTCATGATAATGAGCCCAATTTTCAGTGATTACACCTCATACATTTTGTATACTGTACATCTTCAAATGAAAGCCCGTGTGTAAAAATGCTTGTTGGCTCGACTTGTTGTTAAGACCAGGCATAATTGCTTGAATGCATAATGTAGTAGTTATTTCTTTTTTGTAGTTTAACTACGACAACAAAGCATTAGGTGCTGAAAGCCTCTCCAGACTATTTCCCTGTTTCCTACAGGTAAGTACGATATTTTTAGATTACTTTGATGTATTTCAATACGCAGCAGTGATAGAAATGGTGCCAGAGACAAGGAGACAGAATGAGTCAAGGTCATATGTATGATCAAACCCACCACATTTTAATGGCGTGGGTTCAGACAAATTACGCTCAAAAAACAAACTAGCAAGAAAAAAAAGTAAGAAAGCAAATATATTTTAATATGTGTCTCTTGTGGGTTTCCACTCATGCTGCCCACAGCTTCATAGGGACTATTTCTTTGTCTGTCTTTAGTACAGCAAGTCTGTGAATCATCCAGGGAAAGACATTGGCCCTCATTTATCAATCTTGCGTGAAAACGGATGCAGATCTGTGCGCAGAATTGGTCTTACGACAGGACACACGTGTGATTTATGAAACGTTCGTATCTGACCAATTCCAGCGTACGTATGATCGGCTCTTGATAAATGCGGCGGCTGAATTTGATCGTCATTAACATATTACGCCCTTAAATATTCGTAGATCGGAGGCCTCGCCCACTGAGGTCAAACATTGAATGAAGAAACTCTGGCAAGAAGAGAAACTTTTCCGAGATGGAGATCAGCATCCCGGCAGCGCCGGCACATCAAAGGCTCCATTCACTAATGAAATGTTGTGCAAAACTGAACAGGCCAAAATAATATGGCACACTTTCTCTGGGGTATACAGCAGAGTTCCCCCTGCTGGTCCGAGATGAAGCCATCTGCCCTTCAGCACCCCGAAGCAGCTCCACTGAGACCCGTGTGCGTGTGTGCGCACTATTGAATCTGCGTTCCTGCTCTGTAGCAGGTTTGCCAGCAGGGTTAGGTATCCCGTTAACTAGTTGTCATGTTAGACTATTTACATATTTTATTTTACAAAAAAGTGGTATCAGTAAAAACGTAAAAAATAATCGGTTTTGATCTGTTCTAAATATGTGACTGCTTATGCTTAATGACAGCATGAGGTTTTTTTAATAATTATTTTCAGTCTCAGCCAGATTTTGCTGTGCTGCACCGCAAATCCACAGACTCAAATTTGCGTACACGACCTCAGACCTGACGTGAGATCTGATCGTAGCTTCCGCTCACGTCCAAATTGACTAAATGCCGAAGTTTGCGTGGAAATGGTCGTACGCACGGTTTTCTGCCGTACGTTCGTTTGATAAATGAGGGCCATTTTGTGGTGGAAATCTTAAATGTATTATAATACTGTAAGCACTACTAGCTGGATTCATGAATCAAGAATCCATCTTGCCAGGCTTCAAGCTACTGTATGTGTTTGTTGCTGAACCACACTGGTTTATCTAATCATTGCTCTATGAGAAACTACTGGAAGCAACAGCCGTGGTTTAGATGTGACATCGAGCCATAGACTGTTTGTTTGAAAACATAGTGACTCATCAAGAGGTTAGATGCTGCTATAGAACAAGTTATATCAGAACTGGAGAGAAGTGCTCTCTGAATGATGAAAAAGAACGGCAATGAGGCTCTTTCTCGATGGAAAAGGTGTTTGTGCTCTTCTCTTTACTGACTTCAGCATCAGCTTGATTTACCCACAGGCTCCACTGGTGGTAGTGCTCTCCTTCATGGTTCGTTGACCTGACTGGTTGAAGTCTGCCTGTGATAGACGGTGATCGACAGATGGTTCATCCAATCACCTGCCAAGTATTATTTGAAAGGACCCAAACTTTTTCCAAACAGTTTCCAGAGAGGATTTCTCTGTTGGTCATGTGGAACAAACCATCTGGTGCGTAAAGTTAAAGCACTGCAGCTAGAGTGATACATTGGCCAATACCAGCTTAATGAAGTGAAGCCTGAGAGCTGGTTCAGGCTGTCTGACTCAAGTCCACAGCTTCCCTCACAGTCTTCTCAGTGCATGATACATCATAAACAGTGTGAAGTTCAGCCATCAGTACTCTGCTCACTCTTTAGTTGCCTGCCCACTGCCACACTGTTCACCTGAATGGTATGCTGTTAGTGGCTGCTACTGCTGCTGTTATTAGCATTTCAAAAGTCCGACCCGCACCCGAGAATCAACCTGTAGGTTCTTAGTGTACTTTCCTCTAAAGGGGAGTTAGTATTGTAGCTCCCTAGTGCTGTGCTTAAGTTTTACTTTTTGGGGGAGTGATGGGATCAGTTGCATTTTAATAAATTCTACATGAGTCGGCTGACTGAATTGATGTCTCTATATATGCGCTGATAATAAGAAACTGCAAAACAGTAGCCCAGTCACCAGAATAAAATGTTGGCTGATAATATTTTTGCAAATCACTGATATATTCACATTTGTACATGTCATAGGCCACATAACATATCGACATTTCTAGGATATATGTCATATCTGATTGGCATATCCAGATGTAAAGGGGTTGGTGGTTAACATACTGGAGAGAAGTCTTCGAGACTGTGTTTCAGTAGTTCAATAGCATCACATCACTGGATATTTTTAAAGAGACCTCAGGACATTGCTAGCTGTGTTTGTGGCAATTAAAACAGGTAATTAAGCCAAACTAGGATCCTTTACTGACTCTAATCGAGTGATTTTTGTGCCTAAACCTGACCAGATCATAAGTACAGCATTTTTAAATATGAAATACAAAACTGAGCCTAAATTTTCCGCAAATCTATGGTTTGCAATAATGTCTATTGCCAACATTTATTCTGGCGATTGGGTAAAGTACAAAAATGCCGAAATAGGTTTACAGATAATTACCACCAGACAGCACTGACAAGCAGATTTTTAACTTGTAAAATGTCCTGCCTAGTGTACATCCTGGCCACAATAATAATAAGAGAAAAAAATAATTCCTCAAAATCCAGTAGTAGTTGAATTATCGTGGGAAATTCAATTTACCTCCAATCTATTGGGGGAATGGCAGAAATTCAGGAAGGGATAAATCAAAACCTACACAAATTCAACCAAAACTATCTGCAAGGGTTGTTAACACAAGAGGTAAGTGAGAAATGATGCAGGTTTCGTGGCTAACGACGGCTGAACTGGCTGTAAAACAAATGGCAGATCACATATGGGACATTTTCCTCACCTCTCGCCTCTTGTACATTCTTAAACAAAATTGGAAACAACCTCAAGGCAGAGAGGTACCACATGCTGGGCAACTCTGCCAATGTGCTCTGTAGGTGGTTGTAAGTAAGTTATGCTTATGTCAGATGAAGATAGACAGGAAACCTCCTCACAACGTAAGTGAATTCCAGATTACGATGAACAAAATAAATTTACAGAACTATGGGCAGCAGAACTGGCATACATAACACTTCCTTCCTCCTTTCCCTGCCTGCATATATATAGAGTTTGAAACCATTCTTAATTATAAAGGGATTTAAACAGAGACCAATCATGAATACACATGTTTATTCAAAAGTTATGTTAAACAGTCCTGGAGATGAGATTAGTGTCTTTGTAAATAAGAGTGCTCAAAACTCCTACTTTGGAAATGATAAGAACAATCTGCAGCAGTTCATAAAAAGCGAAAAACAAACAACTTAGATGAAAAATCACAGCTCTCTAACTGATGCATGCTATTGGTAATCTAGGGCTGAACAAAATAATGATATCAGGACAACAGCAGTAAGATAGATTTCCCAGCTCGTGAGGTCTCAGTGTGCCCATGCCACATTTCTCTCTAGTTTCAATCAAACATATTGTTTCCAGCATGCTCACTTCAGTTGAAGAAGCCCCTAATTCCATAAGTGGGCAATTTTAACCAATCAAGGGGTGATATTCTTACATTTTTGGGTATATATATATCAAATATTACATGGTACTAGATTGCCACAATTCTCTTTAAGAGATTGCAACCATTCACAATAATCAATATCCTCTGAATGTACCTCTCAGCCAGTGATATTTGAGCATCACAGTGTCAAACTACACTCCTTTCTCTCGTGAGAAACCTGTTATTTTGTGTCGCGATGTCTGGAGTGGAGGTCAAGAAGGACGATCCTGGCCTAAATAATAGATAATGGATGAAATAATAGACAAACATATCTGCTTGCTGAATGAGGGTGACAAGACAGTGGGATGGGGCCTGAAGAGATATAGTATCAACTCCTTAATCAGAGTGCTATTGTTTGAAAAGAGTAAAGGTGTGATTGAGGCGAGGTGTGATACAAGTAAGGCAATCTGAGAATTGAAATATGATGTTACTTCTTATAAGGTTTAAATGACTAAACAATCAACTATCTTTCTTTCTTTATCTTTCCTACCTTTAAGCGTCTTTCGTAACTCAGAATATAACCAATATTTAACCCATTTTAAAGTGAGATCTTGCTTGCTATTAGTTTGACACGTGCCCTTTTTACACAACGACGCTGCATTATCTCCACAGTGTTGGTTCCCCAATTCTCCGCTAATGGTCATTCACACAAAGCGAAGCATCTCCGCCTTAAAGATGAACCGCTGTGTAATTCACAAAGAAGCCGGCGCTGCGGTTCCTAAAGAGGTGTGACGGTACACATCATGACGGTGTGTTTTCAAGGTGTTTCCCCGGTGTCTCCCCTGCCAATCTAAACCCGCGGACAGTTTATAATCATATGGATGCTGTTATAATGTGAAGTGATTGAGATCCTGACCCACCAAACATCCTGGAAAGGGACGAAGTTACGTTTTTCACTCTAAACTACATAATCGCCATCAGTAAACTGGACCTGTCTGACTCTGTTTTCCAGGGGAAAGTTCACTAAAGTCTCGGTCCGGAGGGCTGACCGACGCGGAGATTTATTTCATCACAAAAATTGGGTGAGTGAAAGCTTTTTGCCGGTGACAGACGCTGTTTTTCGGGCAGAAATGTGTTGGTAGGACGGGCGGGAGGACAGACAGGAGGACGGATGCTTCACCACATACAGCTGCAGTATTTTTTCTTCCTCATATAAGTTGCCAAAGACAGTTAAAGTTAAAACATTACTTTTGTTTGTAACTTTGCTTTGTGGGAAATTTCTCTTTATTAAGTTGAGTGAGGGACCTGTGCCGTTATCAGACTGTACGATCGACATGCCCCAGCTCCGCGCCGCCGGCTTATCCGTTCACACTGGTTCGGTTTGCCAATAATACGGCCCTGATACTACCTCCACAGGTGGATCAGTGCCTGAGCGAAATTTCACCCCTCGCCGCATCTGAAACTTTCACACAGAGGAGGAGGTGGATAATTGGCGCAGGATTCCTGCATGCAAAGGGCAGTGTGAATGGGGCTTTTACAGGTTTTACTTGTTAATTAGTTATGAGGCAAGACCTCGCTTTAAAACGCGGTAGAAACATTTATTTTTTTGTTATTTTGACAATATCAACACTTGTGGTCTTATGTTTTGTTACATAAGAACAAACCATGTTTATGAAGTGGTAAAGGTGTTAAAAGTGTTAAAGTTCTCACTCATTCTGACATTAGTACCTCCTGTTCACACTGAATTGATAACTATATCTATATATCATACAGCTGACACAGTTGAGCTATTTATTTTGACTAAAACACAATGTAGATATAAGAAAATGAGACAATGGACAAAAATCAAGCACAGCAATGTGTTAAAATTGACGGATGGCTGGGATAACACAATACATTTCCTGAAGAGCAAAGGCCTGTCATGTGGGCACCTTTATTTCATGGTGCGTTATAGTGCCTGTTCAATTTAATCACAGAGGGCTTTGTGTGAGGGGTCAATAAAAACTGTGTGAGAGGACTGAAAAGCAAATCCTTCTTCCACAACACATGCAGCCCCTTCTGAAAAAAATCCTGCTGCATCCCACAAGCACCATCATTAATCCTGATCCTTAATGTACACAACTGAAAAACAGGGAAGCCTGATGTCAATATGTACCTGTGCGATCTTGATACACAATCCGGTACTTGTTTATTAACAGGAAAGGGGACATATTTTTTTTTTCCTTTAATGAGAAACCTGACAGCTCTTAATGAATGGGGTTTAATCGACACCCACGCACTGGCACTTCACGCATGCCTTAATTATCTTCACACACACACACACGCACACGCGCCCACACACAAGAGGCGTCACAGCGTCTTCACTGGAGGAAGGAAGAAAAATCAGCCACCTCTGTGTTCGCAGAGTTAGAGTAGAACAAGACTGTAGACATCAAAGCGAACAAACAGAAGGAAGAAACATCCGAGATTATCGGAGAGTGCTGAGGCAAACTAAGCCACCCACCATCCGCCGCTGCACTCACAACTTTGCAGCACTAACTGAATCATTAAAAGCATCGAGCTAGCACCAGTGTGTGGCTGTGCTGACAGAATCGGCTAAATGGAGAAGCACTGTGGAGAAAGACAACATTTGAAGAGGATTACAGAAGAGGTGCTTAAGCAACCAAGCTGGAGATACAGTACACATGCCTGTTGATAAACAAATGTTGTATATGGTAGTCGTGGTTCGGAGGCTGCTGTTTGCTCATGAGCTGTATTATACAGATTAGACTTTTAATAAATATTATATAATTGTCTTCTAAATTTAGTTGCAATTTGGAATTATCACTTTGTGATGCAGATTATCTTTTCAAACAGAAAGTAGGGCTAGAGGTAGTGAGAGACAACATGTGGGAGCCACCAGCTCAGAATGTGAATGGACAGGTAAACTGACAACAAAGCTTATCGAGTCAGTCGGTCAATAACAGCTGTGAGATTGTTTCTATGTGCTTTGTGTGTAGCGGAGGGTTTGTGCATGCAAATGTGTCCTTCACATTTTTGTTTTTTAGGTGCACACGTTGATCACAAAACTCATCCAAATATGAAGTTCATCAAAATCTGATCATCTTTTTGTGCCTATAAAGAAATCCTCTTCAGCTGTATGTTGTGTTTGCGCATGTATGGATGGGTTTGTGTTTTATGTATGAGAAGGGGTTTCTAGGGACAACAGCCCGGCTGAGTAATGATCTGCCTTGACAGACAGTGGTCGACCCTGAGGGAAGGAACTCTTTGATCTAATTACGGGCGCACACACAGAGACTAGTTAAACATCACCTCCTTCTGACCTTGTCTTAACACGCCCTCATTCTCACACAGTATTAACTGGACAGGACTTTAATTGGAGTTACTGTATGTACCAGATTTTTTTAAATCAAACTTATAACCCAGAACATGAAATTTAACATTTTGGGCGTGGACCACATGTACACATTGAAGAGAGTAATGGAACAAAAAGGAGACACCGCACAAAGCGTTGCAGGCTCCTCCGCAAGGTAATCAACGTTACTGTGACCTGAGAGACTGCTTGCACTGGAATTTAGTAAGACCGTGGTTGCTCATGGCATGATGGAAAAGGGCCAATTATTGACTGACTTATTTATTAAAACATGAGTTTGGCAGCACTGTAAACAGATCCGTTGTTCTTGTGCTGTACTTCTGCCAAAGTAGCTGCTCGAGGACTGTCTGAACTCGGAGGCTAAAATGTTAACCTTCACCTACAGATGTCACCTGACTAACCAGGACTGAATTATTATAGCTCGAGGATGCACAATGTCGTATTTTTGCAGAAATCTAATATTTCCCAACTAATTTGGCCGACTGCCGGTGCCAAAATATGCACATACTTTTTCCTCGTTATTGCAGAGAATTGCAGATTTGGCATTTTATTATAGCTACTCTTATCATGATGGCCCACTGGCGGATGCTGACATACAATGCTTTTCAAAATGTACACATTCAATAGGCAAAATAAGAAAACTACTTAGTCAACAGTTTGTGTCACATGTGGATAATTAAAGTGTCATCTTATCGGCATATTGTCATATTGGCAGAAAAGGTACATTTAACGATGCTAATATTTCACGTTAAAACCTTTAACAGCCAAAATCGATGTTGTGCATTCCTAATTATAACTCTGAAAGTTTTTGTCTGATTCAGCATTTGTGGCAGGATGTTCCAGGAGCTTTCCTGCAATGCTTTGTGAGAGGACAAGGAGAAAGGTGTGCATGAGTGTGTC
Organism: Diplodus puntazzo; assembly: GCA_963678695.2. Lineage (NCBI taxonomy): Eukaryota > Metazoa > Chordata > Actinopteri > Spariformes > Sparidae > Diplodus > Diplodus puntazzo. The sequence goes on along the minus strand of OZ023156.1, from coordinate 11,986,160 downwards.
GAATGTTTTTCTTTTTCTCCATACACGGATATAGGCGCCTCTTTTGAAGTGTTAAGCAGACCTGAATAATTTACTCCTCTCCAAATATAGGAAGGTACTTTTAAATAATGATTTAGATGAGCTGGGTCGGGAAAGACGGTCTAGAAATGACATGTACCTACTGTACACATAATGAAGCAGCACCGGTTAGGAGTATTACTTTGAACTTTTGATTGTTCTCCACTGGCTGGTTAGTCAATGCTGACACGAACTGGAAATGAGCTATCTGATGCAATGAGAAAGCTGGCAGTGACATCCACAGGATCTTCGGTGTGATTTTAAAGTGACTTACCTGCTCATGTCCTCCTGAATATACAGGGAGAGTAGCTGTTTTGGGATGCTGAAGGACAATGTGCACTCCTCCATTTGTTCGCGCACAAGCATCCACTTGCTGTCCACTGTTTGAAATCTGTACACCTTGCATACTGGGTTCTTGAACACTGAGAGAGAGAGACAAAGGCAGGGAGGAACGGTGTATTGAACCATCTAAAGCAGCAAAAAACACATCAGGTTCTTTCTCATCAAAGATGTATCAAACTTCTTTACACTTCAGAAAGAGAAAACGGAGGGTCTGAACCAGCTTTGACAGCTGGCAACGTCAAGGATGCCACAGACTAAAAATCTTCAAAAGTCACATGAGGTATGAAGCACAAATTAAATTCTATAATCAATAACTGTGTCTGCCATAGATAAGGCGTTTCTCATCTTCCAAGGCCTTCTCTCACTTTCTTTCTTTCTACTTCAGTGGCAGCAGAGCAGACTAGAATACGTACTGAAATATAGAGACCTTGTTCTCTTAATCTTTGCCCCTTTATTTCCTCCATTTCCATTTTAATTGCTTGTTTATTATACAACAGTCGAGCAAAATTATTCTGAAACTTTCCTTGCTAACTTCACTATCCACTTTGTCCATGAAAACCTATTCAGACGCAGAACCATCTTCTTCATTTTTGCAGAGAGTGGCTAATAGCAGCAATCGAAGGCTGGAAACGAAAAACAGCTCTAATGCTCTTATCTGCATGCTGGCAGCAGAGGGCAAGAAAGCTGTGCGCCTTGAACAGTGTTTACTACCCCTTTTCGTTTCCAGTGCTGCAGTCATAAAGGAAGTCACTCAGTAAGTCGGAGCTGAAGCACCCAGGGTGAGACGTTGACAATCTCGCTCCAGGCAGTCAAACATGCATGGCACCAGTAAAATGTTTTTGCTCGAATTTAAAAGTGGGAGTTACGCTTCTGCTATTGGTGACACAACAGAGAAGGCTCCCACTACCAAACCCTTCATACAGTGCTGTCGCCTGATCTGGCCTCAGACTGTCCTTTTATCAAAGTCATCTGTCTAAGTGCCCGAGTCATTAATCCTCGTGGTGCTACGTCATTTCTCCTCCATTGTTTAAGTTCAGTGATGCCCTTCAATGCAGATGGGTTCAAGAAGGTGCACCACAGTCCGAGTTGTAGTAAGAAGACACTAATATAAGATGCAACGACATGGGATGCGCTGATGCCTAGTGTGTGTTTCAGAGGGTGAGGTTTGGGTAACCATTTGAATTCAAAACAAAAAAAAAGTCTTGTGGACAGTAAAAAATGTGCCAGTAGATTTGAAATATACACATATTGTTAACAATGCTTTCTTGGTATTATTTCCTATTTTAATTATTTTCAATTATTCCATGAAAAGTCTAAAATAAAGAATGAATAGATCTCACTAACGAATATTGTCTTTGGAGCCAAAGCCTGCAAAATAGTAGCTTATTCATCTGTGCCATATTCATCTGTGCCAATGGACTATAAGCGATATATAAACACCACGATGAGCACCTTCTGAATCTGGTAACACATTTCTGAGAGTCAGTGTGGAAATATTCTTGTACATCTAAATACATCAAGGCATTTTCAGGTATTTTTTTCCTTAAGGACAATAACTGGATGCCAAACGAGGCTATAGAGAGGCTTATTAGTATTTTCTAGGATGCTGAAGTTTATGTTGGAATTAATGATGATTTAGGTTAAGCCTGGCCCTGGAATGACCCCAGAAAGGATTCATAATTGCGACTGAAAGAAAGAGGATATTCTGACATTGTTGGCATGGGGATTAGAGAAAGTGAAATGGATGACTGAAATAAATGGGGAGCAAGGGACACATGGAGAGAAGTGGGGTGACGACACAACCTTAATCGGAAGAGCGACAGTTGCTGACTTCCACCACCGTCGGAGAAGCAGATTAACCCCTGAACTCCCCCCAGTCAGCACACTAATCTGACCACCAATCAGAAGCTTCTGTTTCCCTTCCCGACACCTCTTAAGAAAATGACTTCCTGAGATGTGCTGTGTGTGGGCTCCCCTCTCTCCCCGCTCTCTGCATGCTCATTTTGAAAGGTAATAAAAGTGGAAGACGAAATTGCATTACTCAATCAGGCGAGGTCTGCAGGGAAGGTATTGCTTTGACGGGCTGCAGATGTGCACCTGCAAACGTGGCCGCAGTTCACTAGCTAATCACAGTAGAAACAGTGAGCGACAATGACACCATGACAACAGGCGTGGGGCTGCTGAGGAGCTTAGAAAGGTGGTAGGAATCTGAATAAAAGACAAAATGGATCTGTGGAACAAATGAATGCAAGGGATGAAAAAACGAAAACTAGTTTCCCCGAGTCTCCTCTGAACAAGGGCTGTGAAGTTTCAACACAGCAAGAGTCGTGACCTTTTCAAGTCTACGCCCTTTCTGTCTACACGTCTTTCATTTTCCCTCTACAATTCTCTCTCCTTCTACAAGCGAGAGCGCTAGCTTTCTGTGTCGCCACCAAATTAGTCTCACACAGCTGGTGTGGCATCTTTTGCTTTGTCTTCAGTGAGTCCACAAAGAACCTTGAGGGTTTTCTTCATTGTCAGTTACCTCCCACTACTCTTTCTTGCTGCCTTACAACAAGAATCTTATTTAAATATAAGCAGGAAAAATATCAATTATTTAATCAAATACTATACAAAAAAGATGTTTCAAATCTTGTTCATAATAAGGATTTTCAAAGGCAGTTAAAGGTCAATTGCATACATCAAGTGGTTTGTATAAAAAGAGGGATACTGGAGGGTATTATAAACACTACAAAAGAGTCTGTGAAGTATTGCAAGCTTTCCTTTGAAGCCAAGTCACAGGGTGAGTTTTTGAATTTTTATCCTGTGAAACTAACTTTTTCTATTTCAAGTGGACAAAGAAACCAAATCTAAATAAGTAGGAAGAAAAGACAGATATTTCTTTGCGTTTTTCTTCTTCTTCAATTATCAGCAAAGACTGATAAAATTACAGGTGTGAAACATACCTGGCCCTGTCAGTGGATTATTTTCTCTGTCGATGCAGGCATGGGACGCAGACTCACAAACCACGGGACACTGGCGAGGAAAAAGGACAGAAGCAGAGAAACAGAAATATTACTTATCGTCAAAACACAACAGTGCTGATATTGTTCTAAGGAGCAGTTGGGCTTTGATCATGAATATTACTTGTGACTGCAGCCATAAGCAATTAAAGCATGTGACAGATTTTTCCTGTTTGTGGTGCTTTGTGGTGGTTTAGGTGTGAAAATTATACATATGAATACATGAGCGAATAATTCTAACATTGTTGTTGGACTTGGTTCCCCAAGCACTGTGTTAGACTACTTTGATCCAAGATGGCGAGACAACATCATTTAGTTTTTACTGATTTTGAAGCATCATTTTTTTTTACCTGAAATCAAACATGAAACTCTAAACATGCACACATTAGTACTTTACATAATTTCACTAAAAATGAAAAATGCATGAACAGTTTAGTGATGTTTGGTATGCATTAGTTTGATTTGTCAGTGCATTTCTTTCAGTACAACAACATGCCGTGCTGACAGACAGAAATGGTACCCTACCGTATGTACATTACAATTACTATTCTGTATATATAAAGATTAGACCTGTACAGAATCACACAGGAGACAGCTGCTGCTGCTGCACCGCTCTCTTTTTAGTTGAAATGTTTCAATTCTGCCATTGCCGTAATCAGTGATGTCACAGCAGGTGTTTTCCTACAGCTTTCACCTGCTGTGAATTCACTCCCTGGGTTGGCAATTTATAACCTCCACTGCCATTTCAGTCCTCATCAACTCACCATAGTATAGTTTTCTCCTCTCATAAAATTCTGTGCAACGTCATACAGCACCGAAACTACACTTTCATTAAGGAACAATGACATTACAATATGCTTGTTAAGATGTAAGATGAAAATCAGATTACAGGAACAAATGAAATAATTAAAACTAAAAACAATACTTTTTTTTCTGTATGTATGCTCTTGGTTTATGAGATTCATCTTATCTCATGCAGATGGGGAACCACAAAATTTCAATATTTAAATTACAATGTGTTATTGGGTAACAGACCTTTTATTTTTATTGGCTATATTTCCGTTTCTTCAGTGAACCAGTGAGGAGGAACTCCTCCTCCTGAAACACTCTCATGCTACATTTATCACTATGTACAGTTCAATTTGGTGTAATTAAGCAAAGTGGAAATTTCCCAAACCCATGTTGCTTTATTATTTTCAATCATGGTTAATCATGATTGATTGTTGAAAAGTTCCCTTTGTTACTGTTGCTTCCCCTGTGAGACTTTCCATTTTACATAGCACATATGCAGTTTACAATGATACCAGTGACCAGTGCTTGAAATTCTTTCTATTTCTTTAATCAAAAGGTCTTGGATTTCAGGCAGACGTAGGTAAAAGCAATTTCTTGTCTCTGGCTGGCGACTGCTAATTTCACCAGCAACATCTATCACTGGCAGATTTTATTAGTTGCAGCTGGCTAGCTTGCTAATTAAAGTTGCTATAAGCATTGTTTTCTTATTAAAATAAGTATTAAATAGCTCTATATTCCAACAGTGATCAGAGTGTTTGGTCAGTAGCCCATGTCTGTCTCTGAATACTTTACCCAATCAGGACAGAGAACAACTCTATAAAGAGGCGGTCCTGTCTGCCCCTAAATGTGCATGTGTAAATGAGAACAGGATCCTCCAGTTTACTGCCAATGGGGGAACAGGAAAAGATGCTGATCCTAGTGCTCCCGGTGTTGCTTATACAGCCAATTATACAGAGAGAAGAACAACACCTGAAGAAGCCAAAGAAAGCTGCCTTGTAAAAAAGAGTCGTACAAGTGCGGTGATATAGAGAGGAGGGAGGGGATGACTAACTGCAAAACAGACAGGAAGTTAGCTACAACAGTTAACGACAACGACACTTACAGCAGCTTTTAGTTAACGCTGGCTCCATGTGTCCAAATCACTGTCTTTGGTTTATTTGAAGTTTTCCACTTAACTTTTTCAAAAAAGGAAATCTTGTGGTCTTAAAAATTCTTAAGGTGGTTACATACATGATACTAGGCTCTGAGAACGAGATTAAAACTGCAGGTCGCAGGAAGAAACTCCTTGTAAATCCATGTAGAAGACACGGTTATTAAGAAACAGCACTGTTCTTGTATTAAAGTGTAGCGCTAGTCAGGTAAGCTAATAAAAAAAATAATCTTTGTGCTCTCACCTACACCTGGGAAAAGGGAAGAGGGCTAACCAATGTGTTTGGCAAACATAACTCTGCAAACATAACTCTGTCTCGGGCTGAAGCAGTTCAGCACGTTTGATGAAGTTGATGTGCAGTACAAACATGATTCTTGCAATTTTTGAGTTGTATCCGCATGGCCCTTCTCATAAGAATAAGAATAGACGCTTCAGCTTTAAATAAATGCAATGTAGCTGTACTGTACATGCTCATGATTACAGGTTCGGTTACAGCAGATTAACAAACTGTTTTTGTTCTTATGTTTTGTGAAGGCAATAGAAAAAAACAACACAAATCCTTGTGGATTCACAATGTTATTTTGATGTTGGCCGTTTTTAATGTAGCATAATGTTGGTGCTATAAAACTGTCAAGTTAATTTCACAAAAAGTGTAAAACTGCCCCTTTATCTGTACTCTCTGATGTTCATAAAAGCCAAATATGTCTGTGTCACAATGACACCTCTGCTTTTGATACTGAAAACCTTCGATGCCTCCTGATGCATTAACTCTGGGACTCCTCATCAAAGCAATACTGACAACTAACAATCTTTTGTGCTCGTTGTATGTCTGCTCTGCGCTGTCTGATGAACCATTTAGGACAGCTAGACAGCCAAACTTGTCCCCAGAAAAGGACTTTAATGACTGCTAAGAACAATCCATCACCTGTCCCCGCTTGGAAACTGATCCAGAATAAAAAAAGACACCGAACCGACGCCTATGCTCACATAAACGTGTCAGGTGAAACCGAAAAACTAGCATTTGGAAATGTTAGCATATAAGCAAGATATGTGATAATGAAAAGTATTAACAATGAGCCAAGGGCCACAGCTGTTAAAGGAGTCTTATTGTAATTGAAGGCAGTGGACGGCATGTGTTCAGTGGGTCTTTGATGACTAAAATATGTAAAGAGACCAGATCAAAGGTGACTGGACTCTCTTTCTTGTTTCAGCTGACTGCTTTTTTCAGGGTCAGCGAGATATTCATAAGCAGCAGCTACCCAAGCAATGACGGGGAATGATCAAACAAGTGCCTCAGACCCTCCCACAAACACACACAATCACACACACACACACAAAGTATGTTCAGGCACAAAGACATGACACAACTGAGGTAAATTGAAGAAGAACTTCCCCACAAGTGAGTCTTAAGTCTCAAGTGAGCCCTCCCTAATGTTTGTCATATCCCTTCCCTCTTTCCTCCCCTCATCTTCTACAACAGAAACAGCACACACAAGGGGAAATGTGCTGTGACAACACACACACGCACACACACCCACACAGCAACACATTCATCAAGGCGACATGGGCAGATTGTCAGTGACACTCTGGAGCCTAGCAGGGAACCTCCCTGCACCAGCAACAGGGGTGGGCAGAAATGAAAGCCAGTCAGCCATGTAGAAGCCCTTGGTCAATTATATAAGACAGTGATTCATACACACACACATGCACAGGCACACACACACACACACACACACACACACACACACACACACACACACACACACACACACACGAGTACATAGCAAATCAAAAGGAGGCAAGGACTGCAAGTCTCCATGCCGCCTTGCAAAAGCTTTGCTGTGCTGATAGAAAATCAGAATGTTCCCCTTTACAGATCAGAAACATCATTAAAGCTCCTTCTTTACTTTTTAATAGCCGGCTCTGCCTCTAAAGCACACATTCACTCGACAAATGTTCGACAAATCTGGCTCCATTAGGCGTGTGCAGAAAATTAAGTGAAATCAGAGTACGTACAACTTCATTCCTGGTGTGATGGCACCCCATTCGGTTGACACAATCTTCAGTTTACTGTCAAACTCTGAAGGAGAACGCTCTTTCTTCCTCTTACTCTCCTCCCTGATTACGTGAGTCACTTCAGAGCCCAGTTAAGCGGTATGTATTGTATGAGATTAGAGTGGCGAAGGGGGTTGTGGAAGCGGCAGATAGCTACATTCAAGAAATATCTTCCACATGGTCAGCTGAGGGAAGGATGCAGGACTGGCTACAAAATCCTGTCTATGTGTATTAGAGTGCTAATTTGGTCAGTCTGTGTTTAATCTTTTTTTGATTTATGACAGAGAGAGACAACACAAACCAAACGTACTCACAGACTTCACACACACACACACACACATACACACACACACACACGCACGCACACACACACACACACACACACACACACACACACACACACACACGAACTCACACACACACAGACACACACACACACACACACACCCTCTAAATCCTCATTAGGGTTTACTGAAGTTTATTTAATCTCATTGAAGGACTTGAGCAGTGCCAGTCTAATCCTAGCATTAGCACAAGGCATCTGGAGCACCTAGTCTCCTGCTTTGTCTCCGCTGCTTTTACCTTATGCGACGGTATGTCGGTGGTGATGTGATCTACGTCAACCTCTTCCATCTCCCCCATCTTCAGACGACTCACCACCACTGTTCCTGCTGCGCACACACCATCAGACGACCTACAGGGAAACAGGGAGAGAGCGAGATAGAGTAAGCATCTTTATCTAATCTGTTGAATAAAAGTATTTTCTGTTAAATGATCTTTTCCTCTGACTACTACGCCTCCAAGGACATAAAAAGTACTCATCTCCATTTTGGGCCCCCAGACTCTCCAAATCTAATAAACTAATTTCCAGCCTTGAACAGGTTGAAATTACAAATCTGTTTGACTTAAAAAGTGCAACCAGGAAATAAGACGCTTGGACTGCGGCGATTTCTTTCCCTGACAGATTTTGCAGCAGCGTCTGCATGTAGAATAAAGTCGAGCCTGCTCCAGTGGGAAGTCGGTGGGGGTGAAGGAAGGAACATTTTGTATAACTGTTCAAATGGCTGTCTAATAACCCAGGCTATGTGCCCTGACAGACACGAAATTGATACTAGAGTTTTCATATCAGGCAGCCCGACCAATCACTTTCCCAATCATGGAGGCATGATTAAGGAGCTGATAGAAAATCCATAGTATTGGCAGCAAGACAGACGCCCTCAAATGAAGAAAAATGGTCCCTGGGCATTTCGCAAGCAAGATGATCACCTTAACAGACCCATCCCTAATGTGTTCAGTTCCACTCCAGCTGGAGAAAATATTGGATGGTACGTGCCAGCCAATGGTCTGGGGAGACAGGGGGAAAGGATGACACACCCCTGACTAAGGAGGAGATAGCACAGGGATGGTGATGGAAGCAGAAAGGATGCTTTCAAGGCCAATCCATCTTAGTCGGACACGAGGGAGAAAATCGAATCGCACCAATGGGATAAGAGGAAAGGGAAGTAGTGATGCTGAGGAGAGGTAGGGAGGGATGTGAGGGAGTACAGAAGAGGAGGATTTGGGATAGCAAGGAAGGAGATGGAGGGGTAAGTGCCTCTGTGGTGGGACGCTGGGAGCATCCGTTAGCACTAAATGTCTTGCAGCAGTCCCCACGCAGAGAAAATAACATTGGTTGGTTTATAAATCTAATCATCGTCCCTTGCCAGACACCTGTCTCAGTGTTTACTCCTCTGCTCATCTTTCCGTTTCCCCCCATTCCTCACCGTCTCTCTGTGCAACAGAGGACGGAAGCACGGGAAAAGAAAGTCACCCTGACTTTGAACAAACAGTATGTACCGACGTTGGCCCACACATAATCGAGGAAATGGAGATTAACATGCATCACATTCAGTGATGGTCCTCCCAAGGCAAACCTTGGGGGTTACAGCGGCCCTCTACTCTTTAGATTGCTCTGCCTCAATCCACTAATGAAACTCTCCATTTAAACAGACAGAAGAGACTTTGATAGAATTGCTTCAAGATAATTGGTTTATGCCTTTGAGAGATCGACTATATTGTTAACTTCTTTTTTTTTTGATTTGCAGCCAAATGTAACGTAAACTCAGCACCTGTTCAGATACAATCTTTATACATTAGAGTGGAAAAGATCTCTTCAGCAGCTCATTCTAGTGATTTGATTTTTTTCCATCACCACATTGCTGGTTTACTGTACAAATTCTGCAAAATCAAATAAAGAAAATGGCTTTGGAGACGTCATCTTCCTGAGCAGATGTCTGGTCTGCAGTGACACAAACTTGTTTTTTCTCTAAATTTTCAGCATGCACACTAACTGACCTCAAATTAACTTTGAAGGTTCTGGTGAGAGCTGTGGATGAAAAAGAAGCTCGTCTCCCTCCCACATCCCCTCCTCCTCCTCCACCCCTCTCTTTCCGTCTGTTAGCGCTGGCATGGAAACAAATCTGCAGATTGTTCTTTGCCTGCGAGCCCATCTTTTTTTAAAAATCAAATTGGCCCAGGATCTCTTTTATGACAACACTTAATCAGTCAGCTTTGTTAATGTGACAAAAATAATATGCTTAAAATGTTCACTATGAATTTGGCACATCTCAAAAAATAATTAGTTATCAGGGAAGTGCCTTACATATAACAGTTATTTTCTTTTGAAAGCCTCACTTGCCATTTAACAAACACATTTCACATTGTAGCCTATAAATGATCTGTATAAAATACGTCTTCTTCCGACATTCAATTCTTACACCTGCTTCTTCAGAATGATAACTTCACAGACACGTTCTCTCTTTAGAGATGCATTTATAGAAAATTAGAAGTATAGCATCCACAAAGGATCACCAAAATAAAACATGGAGCTTAAACTTAAATAAGATTGAATTAATAAGCAGTCTTCCCAGCTGACACTGCTTTATTGTGCTAACTTAGTTGCAAACCTAACTCACTTTATTTCTAGGATGAAAATACACAAGCAGAAAACTCAATTTGCCCAATAAAGATCGCATGGACTGTCTGTATAAAACATATCAGCAGACAAATTAAATGAACTGACACTCAGCACCTTGTGACAGTTCGTCTCTGTAGCATAGACTTTAACCGTCTATATGACTGCCCGTCACATTGCAGTTTATGGGCCAAGGCAACAACTATCACAATGAGGATTAACTAAATGAGTCAAAGGAAAGTGGAAAAGATAATGTCTGCTAAATATAACTTGAGCCAGGTACAGATTATGGTGATTTTAGATCAAACGAGTCATACCTAAAACCACCACACTTTCCCAGATAGACTGGTTTGGGTAAATATATCGAGCCCAGTGGTTGAGCTGAATATGTGTGTGTTGCTTTACAGGCAGAATCCTGAGCACTATTGTTTGTTTGCAGCCTAGTTTTCATCAATTATTATTAGACTTTGACTTTAGACTTTTATTTATCCCACATCGGGGAAATTCATTCATTATTAATAATATTGGCCATTATTACTGTACTCACTACCATAACTACTGTTATTATATGCTCGTTTGGTAGTTAGATGGCAGCTAAAGATGCTGAATTTGGGAATTTGTGTTTGGCAAAACGAGCAGTTATACTGTGGTGTAATAGACTTGCAGGGGAATACGATGGTCTGTGAAAATATACAATAGGTAATATTCAGGAGCTGTTCTGTCTTTGTCTGTTCATGCAAACCTAGTTTTGCTGAAAGGAATTGAAATGGCACAGGTAGTGAAGATCTGTACGTAATGATGATGATATGTAAAGATCTTGCGAGACTGAAGACAGTATAAGTACGATAAGAGTAAACCTGGACAAGCAAGTGCCCTCTCTGCTGCTTTATGTTTCTATTTCATGAGCCTGCTGAAGGTCTAGTGCCTAAACGTTGCAAATAAATCTATTTTTGCCAAGTTAGACAGTGTGCGGGAGTTTGCTTGCTGCCTTGTGAATCAAAAAAGTGATGCCAGGGGACGGACAATTGTACAACATTTTCAAAGGTCTGAATTTAGCAGCCTGTGGGTGGGGAAAGTTCATCAAAAAACTTCAAAGCAGCAGTACTTCTGTGGCTGTCAGGAGCTTTTCTCTGTGGGGAGCCACACAGAGGAAAACACCTGACAGCCACAGAAATGAAGCACCAACACCATTGGATTGTTCCCCTCACAAGGGCCTTTGCTTCGGCTGTGGGACACTAAAAAATACACAGCAGGACCTGGAAACACTATTTTGATTTTTCCTCTGGATATTGTCCACACGTGATTGAGTTCAGGAGTCCTTCCAGACACCTCACAAGTGTACGTGGCCTGTGGAATGGGAGTGGTCATAGAAAGCTAACTGCCAGGATCCTACACAAGCAACAAGAATTCTACAGCCTTGAAGTATAGCAGTGGAAGTGTAGATGGGATTCTTGACCTATATAAAGCTGGACGTGTGGGCTAAATATAGCGCTGGCTAGTTTTCACTGAGGACAGATGTTAGGACACGGGACTGTAATATTGGGAATGCCAGCATAAGAACTGATACTGAGAGTCCTGATTTTCATTAGGGATGAATGACATTATCATGTGACTTAGCTCTAATAGAACATTTTTGCAACTGGAAGACTGACTCAATCAATAAGACTACACTGCAGGCATTGTTCATAGAGCTGGACAGAATCACCAGGGGACACTTAACTGAGCACACCCTCTCCAGCTAGACTGGTCCACTTCAAGTATCCTCCCAAAGAAAAACCTGCCCTGGTTTCCTCTTGATGAAAGAAACTTCCACAGAAAATATACTGTATATTCAGTCTGGGTCTAAAATAAAGTAGATTTTTTGTGACAGTGGCATGCTCAGGACTTTCTATGCTTGAAAGTTCGAGTAATCCTCCAGTTTTCAATCAAGGCAAGCTGATTTATTTGCAACACACCAGTGGGATCGATCTCTACGACATGTATATTTATGCAATGTAAAAAAAAAAATATGTTTGTCTGCTGCAATACATCTGTAATAGGCAGAATAGAAGCTCTGTCAGGGGCAAGACGCATCCTATTTGTTCCAGTTCCATCACACGCACACACTACTGTATTCTTGCATGACAAGAACTGTCTTCACGCTACATTTAGTTTATGTTAGGGCTTTACTGGTGTCAGAAACAGTCTAGGATAAGCTGTTTTCACAGAAGAAGCAAGGTGAGAGAAAAAAAGAAAATCCGTAAATGATGCTATTTGTTTAGGCAATCACATCAGTCCAGACTGGAGATGAAACTAGCTGCTTGATGATGATTGTGCATAATGTCTATACATTTTTTCGAGAAAATACAGATGGGGGAGATGATGAGAAAGCTGATGTAGCAAGTGATCTCTCACACCTCAATCAGACAATCCCCTGAGTTCAAGGTTAAAGGTTCAATGTTTCTTTATGAGTACCCAAGGGTAAAACTGTTAAGCAGACGGGAGCTAAAAAACAGGACATGAGAGCGATACAGATTGAAACGACATCAAAGAAAATATAGAATCAAAATATCAGAAGCAGTATCAAAGGTCTCACTCAAAAACTCGCCCACTCACTCAAAAGCCTGAAGTGAGATGCATAGGGTGAAGTACATCATCACTTGTTTTGTTTAGTGCAATAGCTGCAAGCTCAAAAGCATTTCTGTATAATTCTGTTCTCGACAAATGGTCCACACGTTACCAAACCTTTCTCTGAATAACTGGGCTTTACTATAATACAGGCTACTATGGCAGGCAGAAGATTTCCACAACTAAAATGTTTTTGAAGAACTGGAATTCTTATCTCCCACGATTCAGAATCTATTCATGAATGTCAAAATTGACTTTCGAAATGTTAATAAGTAGCATGATGTTCAAGGAACGTGCAAGGTTGAAACTTAACTGTGAGGGTGTTGCAGCACCTGGACAATCTAATGCTCACACACTAGAGCTATGCTGAAGTTGAAGTCAAACAAGGCAACGGTTGCAACAGTTATTTTATTCAATGACTGGATAATTACCTTTGCAAGACGAACATTAAGCAGGCCACATGTTTGTGAACACCTTTTATGCTGTCACAAGATTTTAGGACGTAACAGTAACAAACAAGATCAGATGACAACCGCTAACAAGCTAACACACGGCAGCAATCAACATGTTGAACAAACTCTGTGGTGACGAAAATAACCCTGCTCAAAAACTCCCCCCGGAACTAACAGTGAAGCAGAGAGGCTGCTCTCACTGCTGGACATTAAAAACACAGCAGAGCACACACCATTATTTTGTTATCAACATACATGCATGCATGCTTTCAAATTAAACACATGAAAAGGGCTGCAGATCATTTATCTTAACAACTGGTTGTGCTTCATATTGCATTTCAGCAGGACCCCAATTAATAGTTACGCACTAAATAAACTGGAGCAAAAGACTGAAAATAGCCCCCCCTTTTCCATTAATTCAATTGATAATCAATATAATTCGAGAATCATTTTGAATCGAAGATCGATTGTGGGTCAAATCAGACACTCAAAATTTGAAGAAATCATGAGATTGAAAACAGATAGTTGACATCCTGCTTAGTTTAGCACATTATTGTGGAGGAGAACTAAGAGGACAGTTACACTCAAACTTAACACTGCAGGACCAAGTTTTCTAAGGTGGATGTGGTTTAGCCGAGAATGGAATCAAGACATGCTTGTTGTTTACCACAGGCCAATAGAGACTAATAAAAACTCTGTAAGCTTTATTTCGAGCGAAGGTGCATAGCTACATAATGTCAGAAGAGGTCATAGTGTTCATGGGCTGGTTGAGAGAGCAGTGGGGGTTGTGCAATGCTAACAAGACTGAAAAGGTCAGGTTAACTCAAAATACTGAGGTGCATTGGTTGTCCCTCTAGCAGCCACCTTAGCACCTGATGTCATGAATCACATTTGAGTTACATTAAACTTTATCGATAAAATATAATGTTCTCCTATGAGCTCTCCTAAATATTCTCTCTATAGCACTTTAAAATATTCCTACGGCATTTATCTGCCAGTATTTGTGGTTGTGATTTTAACCACATTTACATTAATTCATAATGTAGTAATATATGGTCTGTTGAAACTAGTAAGCAGTGAGCGCCTTATATATTCTCTTTACATCACTCAGGTTATCATTATACAATTAGGACTGCCCGTCAAACCCACACAAAATAATATTCTATGTGACGGATGACCATGGATGAGTTTAAATTTGTGCTTGTCTTAGGTATCATATCAACATTTCAATACATGTATATGAGCTGACTCTGACTTAAGTAGGTGGAAGAGATGGTGGTGGCAAGACAATGGGGCGAGAGACCTCTGCTCGAGATGGCATTTCAACATTTTCGAAATGAAAAACCCGAGAACAGGATATTTTTGACAAGACTTTGGTACAATTTCAAGCCGTGCCTGTGACAGAACCTGGTTAGCCAACCCATGATCTTCTCCTAATCCTAACCAAGTGGTTAAGGGACTGGGTTGGCCTGTCAGTTCCATCATAGTTGTTTCTGTCCTTGCCAAGATACACACACACAGGCACACAAACTGGGACTGACACATAAAGCCTGGTGGTATACGTCAGCACAAAAGAGAACACACACTGGTGTAGCATCATTAATCATTACTGCTGTGAGGAGTCCCTTAAATGAATATACATGACAGTTATTGTGTGCCAAACAATTAAAGATGGATTTAAGGCCATATACATGCACAGTATCCATTGTCTGATTCTAATACACTGAGCTACAGATACATATACAGTTTTAATTATCACTGTAGCACAGTTAATGTGAGCTTTTGTGTGGAAAGCGTCACAGTGAAGATATGAGATCAAAAGATTCAGGTGTTTTCAGTTTTAAGTTGATCCTGTTGTGTGCATACATTTCTGCCAATGAGCACCATTGGCATACATTCAGTGTGAAGTCATCGAGAAGCTAAGTGCAGATCAATGACAATTGAATGAGTGTGGGTGGAAACGACATTTGAGTAGGAGAGAGCAGGTTGAGCAGTGACAAAAAACGCTGTATGCCCGGATGACGACCTCCTTCAATGCTTACTCAATGAATACTACATTATCAACATTTAAGTGGTAGGGGGTCAAACTAAGCTAGTAAGCCACACTGCAAAACATGAAAAAAAAAACTAAGAGCCGTTACATCACACACATACATCGGATTCTGAAAACTGAGGAGTAAATCACATAGTCTGTTTCAAGTCTAATGACTCAGAAACACAGAGGGAGAGAGAGAGAGAGAGAGAGAGAGAGAGAGAGAGAGAGAGAGAGAGAAGATGCCCCCACAGAGAGCCACTAAGGCTTCATAATTATTTTTCAACAAACTGCAAAAGAGCTGACAAAACACAGTGTCTCCTTTCATCTGTGTCAAACAGATGTTTTTTGTCCTGTAATTGCTCTTGAAAAAGAAGCCAACGAACAGTATCTAGGCTCCGCTTGGCTCAATGTGGACATGTTCATGCTTAAAGGAATAACTCAACATTTTGGGACAAGCTCTTATTCACTTTCCTGCAGAGAGTTAAGGCTGATTTATGAGTTGCACGTAGGCTCTATACATGTGCCCTGGCATGTCTGCGTTGCTGGTTGCTGCTTGCTGCTTTCCCCTTTAAACACACCGACCCCTACGGCTCACAGCCGTGTCTATAGGATATGCCGAGCGGACAGGCAGAGTGACTGTAAGGAGGGCTGCCCCTCCATACACACCAAGCTAAAACAACTTGGTTTCGGCTGGGCTGCTTGTGAGGGGGCAGCTTGCCCTTCGGATACCAAGCCTGTCCGATCTCTGCAGCCCATAGACACTCTGGCATGCAGCGAAAAGCAGCTCTGGAGGAAGAGTATAACACAAGAAGAGCAGCAGCAGCAGGCTGGTCAGGAGGGACTGCAACAGCCAAGGGGGGTGGGTATTTATTGGGGAAACTACAGGTCACAATCCCTGGTATTAGCACTGCCGCCAAGCACCAGAGGGGAAGCCAGACAATGCAACATTTTTTTCTTCCTGGAGTCATGTGTTTTTTTTTTTGTAACTGTTTACTGGAAAGCTGCAACAATATTGTGCCAGGGTGAGCTGTGTTGGTAGAAATTAGTCTATATGTGTGTCTTTTAATAATCTTTAGGTCAGTTCCCTACTAAACTGACTTACTTTCATATGAATGATTTACAGAGAGGAAAATGTGCATGTTAAGAAAGATGGAGAGAATTTGATAATGCAAGAGCTACAGGAACATTTTCACAACACAATCTTTTGATAAAGCCCTACTCTGTCAAAAATGATATCTTAGATCTTCAACAGAAACGCCACGGACAGCTGCCACTTCAAAATAAAGGGATCAGCATCTTAGACTATGTTGCCGGGTGGGCGTCCAGGTGAATACAATTGCAATTGTGTGCGGAAAAGCGCACATCTAGATCTCATTCATAAAAAGCTTTACAGGTGGTGAATACACTTGAAAATGCCACCATCCCACAAACATACGAACAAGCTGGCTGTGCCGAATACACACATAACAGCCGGTCTAAACGGATACAAACACAAAGCTAATTCAAAAAGGTTTGAGTTAGTTTGAGCACACAGTTTGTACACCGATCAGCCATTACATTAAAAACAACCCCCCTCCCCCCACAAGCAGGAAAATGCGCCCTGCCACACCACAAAAACTGCCAAAGAAGGGCCTGAGTAATCTGACAAAAAGCTTGAGGTGTTGACACAGTCTCTTAACTCCCCAGATCCCAATCCAATCAAGCATCTGGGGGATGTGCTGGATCGAGTATGACCTGCTGAGGCCCCATCTTGGATCAGACTTTGCTTTGACCCATCGAGTCCTGGGCACAGGACCTCTGGGGCTGTCCAGTGGTGACTGGCACCAGGGCATCGGCAGTGAATCCCAAGAGTCCTGTGGGTTGTTACGTGGGGCCTCCATGGATCAGACATGGTCAGGCAAGTCCCATGCATGCTTGATTGGATTGGGATCTGGGGAGTCTAGGTCGATGCCTTGAGCTTTTTGTCAAGTTCTTTGGAACATTCTGGAACAGTTTGAGGTCTATCGATAAATGCAATGAAGTGAATGTTTTCCCAGCAGAGTATTGCTTTGTAACAAGATGATCAATGTTATTCACTTCACCTGTCAGTGATTTTATTTATTTATCCAATTATTCATGTTATTTTATGGCTGATTACTGTATGTGCAGTGGGCAAATCAAGACCACACCAAGCAGTTCTAAGGTTAAGGCTCCTTATCTGAGTCGAAGTTGCTTTAAAAAAACACCATAAGAAAGGTCAGCCATAAATCTGCTATCAAAACTGGCCTTTCAAATCAGGTTATGGCAGGCAGCACAGAGTATTTTTCTCGTTTTCAGTGAATGAAAGGGATTTAAGAGCTGTGTTGAGACAGGTCACTGGTATAGACAAGGCAAGTAGTTAACATTCTGCATGGGCTCCCTCTCAGCGTGTTAAAAAGACAGCAGGATTGGATTCTGCAAAGTTGTGTGTCTTCTTAAAAGATATCACTTCAGACTAACAGGGAGCAGCACAGGAATGAACTTTATGAAAATCAGTATATGTACACTGTTATAATAATGGAAAATAGAGTGACCAGACCTTAGTGACATTTACGTAATTGTTGGATGAAGACAATAATAAAGAGGCTAGGAACTAGCCTACGAACTAGGCAAATTTAGGGATTCCCCAAAAATCAAACACCAACAATGGTTTGGCTATAACCGCTTTCAATAAAGTGAATCAAAAATGACAGTGAATGAATAAGAATTCAATAATAAATGTAAGATCTGATTAAAATCTAATTTATAATCTAACTTAAATTCTCAAAATACAATTTTTTTCTTTTAAGTTTTCTTTATGAAGTTATCGCCATTGCACAGTGTAATGGACTGGCAACCCAGTCAGGCTGGCAGCCTGGCACCATTACTATGTCCCTACCAGAGATTAAACGAATGAATAAACTCAAGTTTTGTCCTGTGTTGGTGGTAGCTGGTTGTCTGAGAAAAACATCAATTATCCATTTGACTTTGTGACAGCAGTGCCAACAATACTACCTACTGGAATCAATGGGGGATAAGTTGTCTGTTTCAACTTAACTCCCTTTCACACATCTGGTACACTCACTCAAGGGAACATAATAAAGAAAGACTAGGATCGTGCACATATATATTTGCCCTTCTGGTAAGCATGGCTGTTGCCTTGTGTTCATGTATGTAATTCTCATGCTTTGTTCAACTATTCACATCTGCAGGCAACAAGATCAACACATTCAACTCCCAAAATACGGAGGAACATGAAAAATGAAAGGATCTAAACTTCACAGAAGTGAGATAAATCAAAAGCTACCAGATGAGTGTATCATGAAACATCAACAGAACAGAGCTTGTGTGCATGTACAAGCATGCTGTACAGAGTGTTATGTCAAAGTTCTGTCTTGATTATTTATTTATTTTTATTTATAGAATATGTGCAATTTGTAATTTTACACTAACATGAAGCTTAAAAAAGCTTAAATTGTCTGCATAACCCCTAATTAATTAGGCTAATTAGGCTACCTTTCAGAAGTATCTAAAGAAGCAGCACATAATTGTATAATTCACCCTGCAGGAAATACAAACATTTTAACATTTAAAGCTATTGTGTGCCTACAAACGACACTGCATTGCATTATTGAGGACATTTTAAACAGCAAGGCAGACAGGATATCATAGATGACCTCACCTTCTATGGTGCACATATTGGAGTTGGAGCAAAAGGAAAGATTGCATTGCACTCTTTCTCTTACATTGCCCCAGCAGGGCGCTTGAATGATGGAACACCACAATTTAATCTCAGAGCAAAAATATGTGGTGGCAAAAAAAACCAAACCCAAACCTGTGAGACATGGTTTTATACACCTATTCACTTCTGCTCTTCCTCCCTCCATTTTGTCCTCATTATCATCCTCTCATCACTTAGTGAGCTGTGCCCCTAGCATGCCTCAGCACCATGTCGGGCCAGATTTATTAAATTTCTCTCCTCATCTTTGGCTCCTAGAACACCTCATTTTCTCATCTCTTCGACCTATATGTGTTTCGTTGCAAAGAGCAAAGCTATAGGAAGTACCTGATGAATGACTGACCCAGACTAATACATCTTACCATGGCGGCATTACCTTACTTAAATACAGACGTTAGGTTAACAGCTCTATCTTGTGCCTGGAGTTATCCCTGATGTTGTTTATTGAAATTGGAATTACTCATGGCAGGTAATTAAGGAGGCCTGTCAATTTCCCTTTTCTCTTCATTTTTACTGCAGTTGCATTTTGCTGCCACGGTGCAGCATTGGTCGAGTTAGTTATTTTCATATTCTGCCCATGAGCCCCAAAGCCTGGGGGATCTCACAGATTATGCAGAAGAACTGCGCGGAAAAGAAGCATTTTAGTTTTGAAGGAGAAAAAATGAGGAGGCCATATGTGCATTTATTTCAACCCAACTGAGTGCCTCTCCTCCCTATTTTACATACATATGTGGTGTGTGGTTGTGTGTGTTAGTATTACCGTATGTCGTATATGTGAAGCCATTCTATATGGGCATGCGTATATGATGTGTATGTGTGTGCATAGTTATCCCTGCTTGTGCGTATACAAAGTGATGTGCGTGTAAACCGCTACCACCTGCATTAAATGCATTCTATTCAATGACTCCTCTCTCTCACACATACTCAGACCATGTGCATAATACAGATAAAAACATTTTCAATCAGCCATACACTGAAATACCATGACCCTAATTGTCCTTTAGTATCCCCAACGTACTTCAGTACATATGTTCCTCTATTCACTGCAACACTGATAAAACTCCACAAATAACAACATTTATATGCTCAATAATTATCCTCCTCGTTTAATTTCATTTTCATTTTTTCTAGACTTACTATCTTCTGTTTTTAAACAGCTAACTGACTACACAGTGAAAAATGTGCAAGTGTGTGTCACAGTGTCACAAGGGAGGGAAGAAGAATCACTCTGCAGAGGAGTGTAATTAGCACGACTGCTTTACATTTGGCACACACTCCAACATATTCACACAAAAGTTATTTAAATACCGGTTTACAATATGGAGATAATTAATTTAGAATTCCCCTGGCACATGAAGGATTCCACAACCAAATGCACACAAATTCTGTCATTTGTCTTTACAGACTGGAGGTGTAGACATTTTTTTTTTTTTTTTTTTTAACAGTTGTTTTTCTCACAAGGGCTTTTGGACAGAAAAGCAACATAATTTTTTTCCATAACGAGTTGGATTTTTCAGAGCTTTTGCACCGCAAATGAAGGCAACCACCAATCATGCAGTGCATAACAGAAGTCATGTCACAGCCCTCGACAATGGCAGAATTGTTGACTGTCTATGTTTGTCATCACCTTGTATTATATGATCAAAAAATTATAAAGACAGTGTGACAAAGGTGACGTGGGATGAGTAATACTGATTTCTCCTGGTACAGACAGACTACTTTATATGAAGGATTTATCAACATGGAACTGAAGCTGTTCTGTCCACCTGTGCTCTTTACAAATCCACAAAACTACTTTGTTCTGTAGGTTAGTTTGTTTGTAATTCTAGTGTTTTAAAGTATCTTATCGGACCAGACTGGATTGGAGCCCTGGTACAGGTAGCTGAGATGAAACCGGTGAATGTGACCTCTTGTCAGTGAGCCGGTCAGTGCTGCACTGCGACCCAGAGACCCCTTGGGCCTCTCTGAGCTCTGCAAGCTGGCACTGTTCTTTGGCCAGTCCTGCTTGGTATGTGCAAATTATAATTTTAATGTGATAATATACTCACGTCACAAATTTGTATATTGTAGCATGCTATGGTAAATTTACGCCACTGTCGATCTAAACAGTTCCGATGACAAATATTTGCAGGCAAGAAAGAACAACACAGAGAACATAACACTTTGCTGACTTTTTTGTGGCTTGTTTTGCGCTGTCTGATCATTGACGGCTCTCTCACATTAATGAATTTCTTGATTATGCACGACGGGTAATACGCAGGAAAATACTGAACGTGAAGAAGCACACCTCTTCCAACCGTGCCAGGGCCAAGAAAGTGTACCAAGCTTGAGCACGGTATGGAGTGCACACACTTGTCAAACAAACTTTGGACTTTGGGGGTCAAACGTGCCTGGGTGTGAGTGCACCCTGAAACTCATACACACAGCCACACACATTCAATTTTTCTTCAGTATAACTGGATCAGATAGTTGATCTTCAGGCTTTTAGTGAAGCTCTGATAGAATCAGTCACTGGGGATACAGTGTATGGGAGAGTTGGCTGCCTTTGGATGAGTGTGAGAATTGGGACAGGGCGATAGTGAAGGCTCTGGGGTGGTAAATGGTGATATCATGGTAGCAGGCTAAACTGTTCCTGGTGGGACAGTAAAGAGAGGGTCTATCCAATGGGAATGGATGAATAAGCCATGAAGCCATGCTGCAGAGGCACTGGTCTGAGATAATGTAGCCTCACCATGGTAAATCTCCGTTGCATACACATGAGCACGCAGACACACAAGCACACTAACACAAGCATACAAATTCATATCAAAATCAAATCTCAAACTGTGCTGTAGAACTGGGTCATAGAGTGCCTCTCCTACAAAGTGTATAAAGTTTTTGAGATAACAAGATGAGCAAAAGGGAAGTACAGCGTGAGATGCTGAGAGGGCAAGAGAAAACAAAGCCTTGAGCAGCAAAATGAAATCTAAAGGGTGTGTCACTAATTTGCAAACACATACTTTTACTGTATATTCCTTTTGTGCACTTGTATACACTGTATTCAACATTTTCAAATTACCCATTGTCACATTTAGACAACACTGTTTTCATCTGTGGTGTGGTGAAGGAGGCTCACCTCCCTTTTAGGAGATAATAATCTTTCCTCCCATGTGTATACATAACATGCATTATTGAGAGACCTCTGCAGTGCTGACATCCTTGCAGCTCCTGTAGCACGTTGGTTGTTCTGCTCATCCTGGGTCCCCATTTAAACCAAGCTAGATTTAGAATGTGCGTGCCTGCAAATACAAGCTAAACTCTATACTGGAGGGAGAAGCAGGTACAACCTTTCTCAAGTTGTTCAATAAAAAATGTCTACAGAGCAAGTGTAGAGGCAGGATAAAAAACTGAAACGGATTTCTCACTTGATTTTGTAATCAAATGCAACAAAATTACATTTCATGAATAAATCTGAGAAAGAGAAGACTATCTAAATAATTGTTACACTGCTATTAATGGCTACAATGCTTATGCAAACCGTACAACCATTAGTGAGCATGACGATACAGTACAATAAATTACACTGATTACGTACTGTATGCCTCACTGGCCGCAAACAACCCAGTTATTATAGTGGTTACTTGCTGCATTGTAATCAAACACTCCTGACTTACTATGGCTATGTGATGCGTCACTCACGATATGGGAGCATTTCTAAGGTACAGTAACTCCTTCACTCTGTGTGAGTAATAACCTCAAGGGAATCAAGCAAGGAGTCTAAGTCCATATAACACACAACCAGAGAGAGATTTACTACAAGCCCATTGCAGGTACCAGGGCAAAAGCAGCATGGAGGTCAGTGTTCACAGTCCTATATTGAGGCAGCGAACAGTGTGGAGCAAGGTTAATGGTGAGTGCACATACAGAGAGTATGTATTTCACTACTTAAGGTCCAATACCACACTCATTTTCAGGTTAATTGTTTTATTTTGGGTTTCTCACATGTTACCCTGCTAAACGTAAGAAAGAAAACCAAAAACATTTTTCTCATACTGGCTATTGTTACAGCACCTCTGTTCACCCTCTGTCTAAACTCTCCCTTTTAGTACCTGTCTATTTTAAGGCAAAAATGATAAGATATTATGAAAATGGGTTGCTCGAGCCTGACAGATAATAATTTCCTCTTTCATCTGAGCACTTTAGCATCTTACAGCTCATTATTTCGGTTTTGCAATTTAGTCTAATTGCTCTCCTTTGGTCTCAGAAGAACGTGATACTTCCCTCACGAATTAGTAGAGCCCCCAAAAAAGTGCAAGTACGAGAGTAAATATTGGACATTTATCCGGTGAATAAAAACATGACTCTGAATGAATTCCATTGCAGTCTTCCCAATGTAAGCAACTGTTTGCTAACACTGTTTGCCTACCTTTATATGGTGATAAGTCAATGTTGTGTTTACAGCTTGTTCTGCAGCCCCAAAGTGGCCAAAAAACAGTTTATACTGCTAATGACTGTCCACTGTAAACATATAACAGAACATTCCCAAGCATGAACAAAAATAGACATATACATTCTAAAAAGTGGGGCATAATGTTGCTCTAATGTTACAGCAAGCCCTCTGCAGGGAGGTGATTATATTTGAGTTGTTGGAGGCATAACCTGAGGCAGGAGAACACTGCAGACACACTGCTCTGATGCCAATTTACCTTCAATAAACAAATGCTTACACATAAAACCATGCAGCCATGTAGAAACACCTGCAAACAGATTGAGTATATCACGCCACCTTTGTTGAAACTAATTTCCTTTTCGATGTCTTCAGTATTGAGGATTTTTTTTCCTCTGTTCAGCACACAGATCATTTCACACAAGAAGTGACGGACTTCTTATCTTTAGCCTCCAGCTTTCAATTTTGTTTAAATTAATTCCCATCTTTACTAACAAATTCAAAGAGACCACAGCCTTTAAATAAGACATTCAACATGTAGTTTTTGTCTGGCAAACTTGAGCTGACTTTGTGCGCTGTTCAAACAAAGCATCAATAATTCTCTTTAAATCAGATGTCTGCTCTTTGATTAGTAAAGGTCCAGACTTCAAAGAAACAACTCTCCATTCTCCAACTAGCCCTTTTTTTCTGGGCTGTGTTGAGTTTATGCCTAGGTTTCATACTGCTACTTCTTTTTGTATGCTGGTAAGTGAGAGCACCTTGGTGAGCCTGTTGGTAGTGTAAAACTGCAGGGAGATAAAGTTTACTCATCACCACTTCAATGGCTTCTGGTGCCTACAAAAGAGGAGGATCTGCACAAGGGCTGAGTCAATGTATCCTCCACTCCCATGCATTCACTGCGACACTGTCAGGAAGCCTTGAAAAAAAAGTGACCCAAATCAAACTGGTCGTGCCTTACAGGAAACAAAAACAATCCGTGACAAACATCCCAACCAGCCGCACATCAAATCTGAGCCTGAGACCTGAGAGAGGAGCTGAAATGCAAAGAGAATTCATGTGAATAAGGGATGAGCTTTGAGGTGGACAGCCCTGTAGCCGAGTGAACTTTACTGAAGGGCCAAAGGAAAAGCAATAGTCACATACACACACTGGTGCTGGTCAAATACCAATTTCCTCTCTACATATGCTCAGCACCAATGTAAATGTAGAGTTTATAAAGAGAAGTTGGTAAAAGTCATATTGGCTTTGAGATCCACTGAAGGGAATCAACCATGCCTCATGGAGATAAAGTAGTCCCACTTTCCCTCTGCTGAGCTCAAATTAACAGACTTTCTGCAACAACTAAGCAAGTGGGGATTAGAGCATTGTATTAAAATGAAGCGTCTGTTCCTTAACTGGCAGAATGAATTGCACTCCTGCCCATGTCAGTGCTGCAGCATCCGAGCTGCTTGGCCAGCAGAACTAATTTGAACTGTGAATCATAGGCTCATCCACAGGTCAAGAAGCCCAGAATGAATCATACATGCTCATGAAAAGCTGCTCATCTTTGAAATGTTTTCTCACTGGATGCACCAACAAACAAACAGCTTCTTCTGTGTGTCTGTATGTGTTACACATGCATCAGTGACTGTGCAGTATAACACATTCGAGCTCCAACACCACACCAGCAACAGATCGTCAGGCCATTACAACTTTGTGTGTATGTTAGTGTAGAGAAGATTTTGAATATGGTAGTCATTTTTTAGCACATTCTTAGATCCTTTAAACTGACATGCTTGAAAAATATTTTGTTGTTAAACAGCATCAGGTCATTGCACTACACAGTCATTGTACTACACAGTAACACAATACTTTTTGGTTAAATTGAACTTTTTTTTTACAATTTTTCATCATTTAAATACGCCCTAAAGCAAGCGCTCCCACAATTTTTTCAATTGGGGCCCCCTTAAAAAAGAAGGAATGTCTTCTTGGATCCACTCATCTTCGATTTGTTTTATGGAAATAGCCTGAGGCTAAGTTCTGAGAAAAATCAATATGATTTATTTGGTAGAATGTTTTGCTTTCCCACTTATCATTTCATGACCCCTTTGATTAATCCTGGGACCACCACATTTGGGATCACTGCCCTAAAGAATGTGGCTGAACGCGTTGTATGTAGTATGTGTAGGTGGTTAGAGCTACAGTACAGAAATGGTGATGAAAACAAGCACAGTAAGAGCTACCTCTGCATGCTGAAGAGAACTGTTGATATTTTCAAAATCTTTTTTTCTCCCTGTTATTAAAAGCCTTGTGGCAGCATTGTAAGTATCATGGGAGGACTTCATGTTATCCTCAGGAAGAAAAAATACACTATCCAACAACAAAAGGGACCAGAAACACAACAGTGCAGTGTGACTACAGAGGAGGAAAAAAAAGACAAGACAAGCACCTGCTTGAATGTGTGAATGCACACACACAAATGCGCAAACACACAGAGGGGGGTAATCTTTATTCTTACTGAGGCTCATACAGTCAATCGTGTAAGATACAATTATACCCAGTGACCGGGCTCACCTGCAGGAAATGAAAAGCATAACAAAAAAGGGAAGAAAAGGAAAGAAGGAAAGAGGACCCCCAAAGGGGCATTTTTTCACACACAACTATGAATGTGATGGTAAATGGAAATTTTATCTTGATAATACAAATAGATGAGACAGAAACATTTCATCTTCAGAGTTTACAGGTGTGGGAAAAGTATCCCTAACACTGGATCAGACATGTAATTACATGAAAACAACACAGCATTGTGCATAGCTACTTTCATTCTGACGGGAGCTACTGACCAAAGCAAGACCAACAAAACATAAAGAAAGATTAAAAGATTTTAATATTGACATTGTAAGAAAGACCACATCAGACCAGTCAGCTAAGATGCAGAACTAAACACCAACGTGTTTATACTAGACAATTTCAGAGTAACAATTTCAGCTACTTGGGATCTCACAGAAATCTGGGTGATAAAATGTGACTTCAGGATAAAAACAAACATGGAGGCGGACAGCTGTCTTTAGCTGGTTGTACTTTGTTGTTTTTTCACTGCAAAACAAGCTTCCTTTTCTACTGTCCATCCGACTCAGGAGACAATGTCTCTTTTTGTGCTGTTTGCAGCCATGTTTCTGTCCATCACAACATCTGGCTGGTGACACTTCCCAGTCAGATCGCTCTCACTGGCTATGCAGGTTTCTGGCCAATATTCAATTCCTGTTGCTTTACAGGATTTACCACCAAATATCAAACACACATCCAAAATGTGAAGGCTGCGACATGGATGTTGTGAACTATGGGTGCTGAAGGGGCTGCAGCACCTCCTAATGTGACACATTATAAAAACCATCAATTGATAGCCTCATAAGGTGTGATGCAGACTCACAGCAGAGAGAATGAGAGAGCGCTCATGTAGATGAGCCAGAAACAGACAGCGTGAGAAAAGGAACAAAAATTTGCACAGGATATAAATCCGTCTTTGGTCATGAAGTTGCTGAAGCCTGAAGTTTCTCTACATACATCTCACTTCCTTGCGCTATATGCAAAAAAACATGTACATCACTGGGACAAATGGATATGCTGCCCTTTGTACAAAGAGTAGAACAATTCAATGTAAAACATATGCCAAATTTATAAAAAGATTAATAATCAATACAAAAACAAGAATGCCGTGCATCATTTATAATGATGTCATTATATAGACTGACTGTTCAGCACCATAAACTGTGACTGACATCCCCCGATCCAGTTGGTAAAATCCAGATTAGGTCCGTAAACCTCTCACACTACAGGATTATTTGGGCTGATACTCTGCTTAGACCAGTCCAGAATTGGGAACACTTAAGAGCCAAAATCTGCCAAATTATCCACTAGTGTGGCGCCATCATTCACAACTTTTGTAGAACCATGTGCCTGGTCACCATGGTAACCTATTGGACCTTAACGTTTCTCCTTGCAGCATCTGCAATAGAATTCCTCGGTCAAGCAGGCCACATGTGATGACTCTGTCTGGGAGGAAACTCTCCTTCTTGGCTACATGTATTTAATAAAAAACAGGAATTCAGTCAGCGGAGCCGAGACATGGGGCTTTTTTTATTGTTATTCTCTGTATTCTGTTCGTGTCAAGTAGGGGAAGGCTGGTCCATTGCAGAAGAGGAGGTAGCTCCCTTAACCTATTCTTGCGAGGGACGAGGGACGAAATAGTCATTGGTTGAAATAAACCTTAACCAAAACTTTTAATCATTTATAAAATAATGACACGGTGGGTTGGTTTTCCTCTTTTTCTCGCAAATTTTTGGACTGCACCAGTTGTCACTGATGTCAACATACTGTGATGAAATATACTATATGTTACAACACAATTTATTGAGAAGCACTTAATGAATTAGCCTCAAATATAGTGGCCGCAGCCTGCCAGTGAACAGCGGCAGTAGTAATTAGCTCTGTCTTATAGAGTAACTTAACAACAAAAGAAAAGCAATGTGTCACTGCCCTCTGTGGTTGACACATTCAAGACTGTGTCTCCCTTTGACCAGAGCTGACACAGACAGTGAACGTGGTTGGTGAGAAAAGTCGGATCTGCTGCACCAGTAACCACAATCAACAGTGATGTCAGGGGTCCTGTAGTACACTTGCAAATCAACTGCAGCAAGTTGAAGAGGAAAACCACTGAAGGTCAGAAAAAACAATATTTTCAGGAAGTCTTGAGCCACATGGGGTTAACATATGGGTTAAGGTGGTGTGATTGGTGGTGTGTTTCCAATGCAGTGGCAGCCTCAACTTCGTGAAATAATATTCAGCAAAAGCAATTAGATGTGTGAAGAAAAACAATAAGTTGTTGCTTTAAATCGGTTATTTTAGTCTGTGAATATTCTGTGTATGTGTATTCTTGATGATCACCTGATCTGAGTGGCACTAATGACTTAACACTCCAGCCTAATCCTACATTATCATCTCAATTAACAGAACAGATCAGTGCTGTTTCCTCTTTCTCTAAATGGGGAAAAGTATTATATTTATCATCAAACACACTTTTTAATCAATTAATGTATCAATTGCACTTGTAATCATTTTGACAGTTAATCTTTCCTCCAAAAACTCTCTCCTGCTATGTATACAAAACAAAATCTACCAGCAAAGTACAATTTTATGCTGGTCAGGCCTTGGTGCCATCATACTTCTTTCCAATCATGTCAAGCACCTCATGAGATGGACAGATCATTAATCATGTTCAGGAGCACAGTGTATCTGGTGTGTGAGACCGATCCTCCCAAAGGCAAAACAACCAATCCTCTTTGCGGCAGCTTACTGATGATATCCTTATTGTCCTGTCTTTAAAATAAAATACATAGCAATGTCTTTACAAAAATAAAACACTGGCTTTTCAGTCTGTTCATTTGACTAGAAAAAACACTTATTCCCAACCCCATTTAACACAAAAACAAAAACAAACAGCGGATCAGAGTACTGTATTCCCACACACTTGCACAACATCTCTCACGCAAACAACCCTGGAAAATACTGCAACACTCCTTGAGCTGCTGTTGCAACATCTGTGGGAAGGTTTCCTTTCCTAACTTGTTTCAGTTTGATGTTTAAGTTGGTCTGTCAGTTCTAGTGTGAAGAGGCCTAATGTTCGGACTCTAAAGTTTTATTTAGCCTGGAGGGACGCAGGAAGCATTGAACAGGGTATGACAGAAACATGCACTTACCTGAGACTCAAGGTCAGACGTTCATCTTTAGCCCTCAGCAGATCGCCTACTGAAAATGTGGCACTACCCAGGAAGGTGCTCTGTAGACCCAGACAGAAAAAACAGAGGTGGTTAACAATGGGCAAAGTTGATGTCTTCATCTACCTGTCATGCATAAAATTCAGTTTTTAAGTGTTTATTATTTGAACTACAGAAGGGATCCTTCTAATTTTATATCTGTGAAATGTGTGATCACCAAGGAACGGTGACATACAAGTACAATCAACTCTCCTTTTCTGTCTCTCTTTTACCCTCTGTCTCCCCTTTCTCACAGCTCTGACAACATGTGTTTGCTGCAGGCATGATGTGAACAGGGGGTGTCAGCGCACAAGAACTGGGTCATGGAGAGTGAGGTAGGGGACGAGCTCATCAATAACGAAGAGAGATGATCCACATTTGTAGAAAACACACACACACACATACACACACACACACACAGACACACACACACACACACACACGTACGCTCTCTCACGGGCATGTAAAGATGCAGGCACATCCACACACACGCAGAAAAGTCCTGCACCTGCAAGTAACACCTTGTTTCTGCGGCAGAAGGGACCCTGCCAAGGACACGGGCTGCTCCACACAAAGCTAAAACATGTAATTAACAGGTACTAGAGGTGATTCCACTTACTTTATCATATTGAGGGAAAAAAAATCTTAATTAAAGTATTTGCAGCCTGTTCACAGTCCACTCTGAGATTCTACAGTGTCATTTCTAGTCCTTTCAACCAGAAAACTTCAGTGTTTTTTTTTATTTCTAAGGCTTTATGTTGGTGCAAGTGATGGTTTTTCAAACAATGAAGTCATAATACAAAACAAGACCATTTGCATCTTGCCCCAGTCTTACTTTAGATAGATGTCAAAGGCTATATCTCTGGAGATGAAAACAGGATTGTGTCCGTTTTTGTAATGAATGCAAATGAGATCCAGCTACTGTAAGCAAACACCAGCAAGCTTCCAGACACTATATAGATTTTTTTTTCATCTGATAAAGAAAACAGCGCAAATTAAGCCAGTCTGTGAAAATGGGATACACTGATCCCATACAGCACAGTCCTGACTAACTCAGGTAATGATTATTTTTCATTACCGATTACTCTGCTGACCATTTTCTCAATTCACCAATCCCTGGTTTTTTAAAATGTCCTTGTTTTATCAGATTATCATCCCAAACCAAAAGATATTCAGTTTATGGCAAAAATGACAAATTGTCTTTATTGATTATCAAAACAAAACAGGCAGCTTTGGATGGACTTAAATATCACGTAAATAGATCGCCATTCACAGCAGTCAATAGCGCTACATTTGCATGACATGCTTCCTTATCGGTCTACCCAGATTAGCATCTACCCATCAAATGGACCCAGATTGGGACGGAACAGCTCTTTCCCACAGAAAACTCTGCTCCTGCACGGCCCGAAACGCCTGGTTTGTCGAGCCTACTTATCTAAATGCATCACTATGTAACAGGTGTTATATGAATATATATTTTTATCAGGGGTGTCACAATTCTCCAAATCCTAAATTCAATTTGAGTTTAAATTCTAACTTCACGTTTTGATTTGATTATTAATTTCTTTTAGCATAAATGGCTAGGCTACTTTTAGACTAGTCTACTTTAGGATCACTCTTAGGATAACGCTTTTAACTTTTCAATTCTTAAAAAGATGGTCTACATGGTGTCATTAGTGATATAATCTCCATTAGTTTTTTGCAATTATATATTTCTTATAAAATATATACAATCCAGTCAGTCAGCAGATGTACAGTTGCTACTGCTGTAGCATGGTTTTTTTAGATCACACTACCTTGCTCAGCATGACCTGCCCTACTCTGCCTGTGACTGGCTCCATCCTGCCCATTAAGTAATGCGCATGTCCAACTCTCACCAAAGATTGAACACAGGCGAGATGTCTCTCTCTGTAGCTAAACGGAGAGTTCAAGACACAGCGTGAAATGCATATGCAGCAATGCACCATATGCGAAAAATAATGTGTTTTTTGAAAATTAAAGTATGTAAATCTATTCTACTAGGACCCATAATAAAAGTATGAACATGAAAATTTGTTTAATGTGACCTCTTTAAGAAACTCTAAAATACAATTGAAAATGCCCCCCCCCCCAAAAAAAAACAACAAAAACAAACAAAGTTGTGGGCAGAAAATTAAAGACTTTCATGCACCTCTTCTGTGAGAAACTATAAAAAACCTCCATTTAGGACATGCAACAGTGTCATACAGTTATGGGTCACATGGCAACTGTGGGGCCATTTGACTGTTGGATTCCCCATCACGCAATCCACATTAGTAGGAGTTTGGTTTCTGGCTGAAAATATGATATTTCAACTTAGATCTACCAGCATGCTGTTTTTCTTCACCTTTGTTCTGTTTTCTTTTATTGTTTGGCTATCTGGCTACATTTTACCTCTAATCTAAGTCCCTCCTGCTTCCTACCACCACTCTGCTCTTTCTCTCCATTTTCTTTTGGGCTCTCTCTGCAGTCTCCTGTATCAGATTTTAGAAAAAAGGGCATCCTGTCCACTGACCTTTTCTCTCAATCATTTCCTCCCCGAGCGTTTTCCTGCCACCCCATACGAATCCCCACATGCTTACTACAAAACAGAGCCTCAAACACATTCCCCCGCTTGGCCTTCTCACAAGTAGGCAAACAGAGACACAGACGCATGCGTGTGCACACAGAGAGGAAGAGGAAGTGACTGCAACACAAGGTCAGTCAACAGTGCTATGAAAAAAAAAAAACATATCAAAACACAGTGAAAGATTTCAGAAGCTGCTTAGATGTACCCCAAGCATCACATTAAGTTACAAGTTTCATGTAGCATGGTTACATGTCCTTATGAATTAAACAGAGCCAGGTTCCCGGTAGGCACCACTTAATATGCACAACGTCATATTCCTCAGCACTGACGTATCATAGCCAGTCCATGTTTGCCCTGATAACCCAGAGCACCAGGCACAGAAGGCCATTACACACCGCGGAGGAACATTATATCCCTATGTAGCCATTACTCGCAAGCCGGTACAGAACGTCTGGTAAATGGTCTTAGAAATCCATTCCTTAGCATCTTTTTATGGCCCCTCACGATGAAGGCTTTAAAAGTAATGAAGCTCTGGAGACCGTCTTCTTATGCGAGATCAAAGTGGCTGCACCATAGAAAATGGGAGAAAGATGGGGGCAAGAGGAGGAGTGGAGTGAGAAAAGAAGACAAATGATGCTCTTCCAGGATCATGGAGGATTGATTATGATGGTCCCGCTCTATTCCCTCCTTACATGCTTCGGCTCGCTCTTTTTTCTATCCATCTTTTCGCCTGCTATTGCTCGTTCTCTTAACTGGTCCTATTGGCCACGCGGTTGCAAGCAAAGCGAGACACTTTTGATCTATGATCTCCTTCACTAGTTTTCAAGAAAAAGTGACAGTCTCTTGCAGGTAAGACATTTTACAGGAGAGATAAATACACATTGCTGACTGAACACAAGTGTTCTTGTACACACACACACACACACACACAAAAAGATCAATCATAGACGAAAAATGAAAGACACTTGTGCAGGAGCACCAAGAGCTGACAAACATCTACAGGCAATTCCGAGCAGCTGTCTGTGGACCTCTGAAGGCCACAGCGTCTGCCCATCACTTGGCAGAGGTAAACGGTCCAACTCAAGCTGTAGATCTATTGATTTTCTCCACACCCTGAGTGACAGAGTGACACACACACATACACAGAGACACACACTAACTCTCTCTCAATCATTCCCTCTCCTGACCTGTCTCTCAGTCACTCTCTCTCACACACAGACTGCAGAGAATACCTGGAGGAGAGGACCTTCATTCACATGCTATGCCAACAAATGACATTTTATACAAATGGCAGCAGTGACAGTTTTGGCACTCGCTGGATAATACCCATCTGGCAAAGATTTATGAATATGAACAGATTCATACCATGGAGGTCAGTAGTGTCTACATGAATACACTGCTCCTTCCCTGCAAATAGGGCTTCACAAATTGGCCTAATTAAGTCTTTAGAGATGTCATGACATGCCATTTATTCTAACATGCAGATGTGTGCACTCGGGCACAAAATATGGACACAGTAAGTTAAAATTGACACACAGGCTGAGATCACACATACTGTATGCAACAACACACACACACACACACACACACACACACACACACACACAAGGAAGTCCACTTACAGTTCTGCTGCACACAATCCTTGTAGCAGCAAGCGAGTTAGCCAGCAAGACAGTGAGAGGAGAGAAATGAGGAGAGGCGGACAGAAAGAGAGAGAGAGACTGAAATAAAGAAATGAGAGACTGTCTTCTTTCTTCCTCTTAATGAGCTCCAGGTCGTTCTCCCTTCATGTCTTCCTCCAGTCCTCAGTTAGAGTAACTCCATGTATGCACTATAAACGGGTTTCAGAGAGCAGCAGTCACACCGGCTCATACATACATGTACATTCTAAACACACAAACACATGAAACACACAAACATGTAGACACACACACACTGCAGCCTCCGCTGTGACTGAAAACTGGCTAGAGTGAGCTACTGGCACTACCGCTGTTGCTGCTGTGGCTGGCTTGACAGTAAGCGAGACCAGCGAGGGGGAGAGAGAGAGAGCGAGAGAGAGAGAGAAAAAGAGAGAGAGAGAGAGAGAGAGAGAGAGAGAGAGAGAGGCACAAGAGGGGAGGGAGTCGACAAATGCAAGCAGTCGAGGTAGAGAAGGGGAAAAGAGAGGGAGGAGGAGGGTGGAACAACACAGAAGAGGAAAAGACAGAAAGG
Organism: Diplodus puntazzo; assembly: GCA_963678695.2. Classification (NCBI taxonomy): domain Eukaryota; kingdom Metazoa; phylum Chordata; class Actinopteri; order Spariformes; family Sparidae; genus Diplodus; species Diplodus puntazzo. The sequence goes on along the minus strand of OZ023156.1, from coordinate 11,951,963 downwards.
AAGGAAGGCAAACAATTAATGGGTGAAGAACCAAGATACCAACACAGAAAGGGGAGAGAGATATAAAAGAATACAGAGAAAGAGAGAGACAGAGAGAGGGGAAGGGGGGGAGGGAGGGAGGGAGGAAGACGGAGCGAAACAGACACAGACTTGTGTGTCACACTTCGGTTGCAGCCTGTGACTCAGATGGCAGGAAAAGAAACACTTGTTATGGCTACTTGAATTAACATGAAATCCAACCACACGGTGCAAGGTATATATATGTAAGAGTGTGTTAGCATACAGATAAACACTTCAAAACACATACTGTCATGCTTGAGGACCACAGGAGAGGCTTGTTGAGATGCTCTTTGCACATTTTAACGAACTCAAATATTTACCAACACATGCTGCTACCTCAGAAGGACGCAGGGAAAAGAATGCATCGATCCACTTTGAGACTTGAGGACAACAACGAACAAACCCACTCGGCAACATCGGTGACACTGAGCTTAGGTTTTAACTATCTGGGCTCAAACCTTGGATTAAGAAGGGTTTAATTTACCCATGTTGACACAGAGGGGATGAGTAATTCTGGCAGAACAAAGGACACACTCCACACCAGCCCCTTATCACCCCGAGCAGGTAGACAAGCAAACACAATGAGACACGCTGCACACAAACAAGTGAGCACACATGGACGCGCACACCCACCCAGACATCTAACGCACAAACTGTAATGTACAAACACACGCCATGAGCACTGGAGGTCATGGTGATGAGTCGTCAGCCTGCTTTCTTAATATGGGGATGGGGGTGGGGGGTGGAATTAGGGAGTGTGGGTGGAAACACTGGATATAAAGTGTTCTCGCTTGCCTTCATTACCATGAGGATTGATGACCTGGGTGCCAAGTGGAAGCCAGAATCAGACTCATACCTGCCAAATATTACCTAAGAGATGCTTCTTAGTGTGCTAACAAACTGCTTTCACTGAGTTCGCAACAGCATCTATGTGCACCTTTGCTGTTGCCGAATCCATCTGTCGGTGATGTGTTTTGCTGCTTTATTTTGTGTGCTCTCCCTCTCTTAACAAATGACTACAATACAATAGCTTGAATCTTACAGGTACAGAAATGTAGGGAAAATCCTAGATCAAAGCTCATTCAAAATACGAATCAAGCACACTGAAACTGGCATTTGTTATTATATGTTTTAATGCCTCGCTTTGAAGTTGAAAATGTTTGACATATTTTAGAGCATTCAAAGTGCGAGTTCCTGGAAAGCAAAGTGAGACTGGCACCAGGAAAATGTGCAAAGGGAAAAAGCTTTAGTACTTCTTAATTCCTGCTTTTAGCTTTTTTTTTTCCTAACAGCACTCACAGCTGGTTAAACACTATCGCCACTGCACATGCACACACACATTATTCATGGACCTCGTATGAATCTGAAGGCGGTGGATGTGTTAGCCCATGTTAAGATCATTGAACAAATGATGGTGGCAGCTGACGTTTTCGTCCAGACAGCGACAAGGGATCTTAGATGACCAGTCACCTCCAAACTCAGACAAGCATGGACAGAAACAGGCGGCTGTGTTTTCCCCGGGTGGGTTCTCATTTTTAGCTGCCTACCCTCGACATTGTCCTCTCATTCTTCCCTGACTTATTCTTTTCATGGCTCTCTACCTTGACCTCATTCCCCTGCTTCTGATCTGTTAAAAAGAAAAAAAAGGAAGTTCTGCAGACAGACAGAGATGCAGCCAGACCTGAGCTCACCCCCTTTTGCCCTTCCCCATCTATTTCTTCATTGCATCCCCAACAGCTTACATGAAAGGGACAACCAAACAACACTGACATTGTCTCTCACTTGTACAAAGACAATGAATACAGAAGACAAAGAATTTGACCGTTTCAACATGAATATAAGACAGTCCATTCTTACGTTAGGGTTAGGGAAGTGCAGGTGGTGTTACAGAAGAGTCTTGCATTGTGAGTTGTTTTTAGCCGTATTGTTGCTAGGCTAGCATATTTTCTTAAGTCTATTTATGGTGAGGCTTAGCAGAGTTACTCTGCCCAGAGTTTACAGGAAGTCTTTCATGATTCGGTATAAGAGAAAGAGGTTTCAAGAATGAGAATTCTCTTCACGTTGGACCGACCCCATCTTTGTTTTCACAACTGGCCTAGTCTGAAAGTGTTTCATATCTTTAAAAAGTCTCCTCGAATACATGTGCTGAAACAATGAGTGTTGTCTTACACTCCAATATGGACAGCTCTGCATCTGAGAGATCTGTTGGATATAATCAGCTCCTAAGGGATTGTTTTAATATAGTCTGACCTGTCTGAGAAATGATGGCAGGCTCCAGATGCTGTGTACTTCTTGTTTTGTTACTCATGCTGATCCTAAGGCAGTGTGTGTGTGTACTCCAAGCAATGTGAGGCAGGCTTATTTGAGTGTAATAATACTGATTTTTACTTCGATACAAAATACTTTGATGTGTTCCAGTGTTTATGTTGCCTTTGCATGCCTTATTAATCGCTTGTACTATTTTTGCCTGCTTTTTTGAAATGTATCAAAGGCACCGAGCGCACCTACTGTAAAACAAAAGGTAAGACTTGTGCAAACATGAAACCGAAACGGGAGAGATGAATGCCCTCTGGGTCTAGTTTTGATAAAAATGAAAGCTAAACTTCTAATCTTTTTCAACTCCAGTAAGATTATTGAGTGTAAAATCTTGGAAGTGAGCTCTTAATTGGCATAGCTTTTCATGACTTAACTTCTGTGCTCTCATAATTCAGTGATAATTCTTATCTCACTTTGGAGTCAGACAAGTGTAAAATACCGTGAGAACACACAAAGGCTTTAAGAAAAAAAAATCCATATCTAAACCGAATTAAAGACATGAAGCAACAACAACAAGGGATACATTACTGTGCATTATGATTACAAACTAAATCAATATTTTAATATCTGAGTGAAGCTGAAATTGTTCCTACAATGGTGCAGTTTTGTCAATACTTAATGCATTTGCTAGCTTAATTAGCCAGCTGTTTGAGGAATACAGCTCGCTGCGCTGAAATATGAGCCTCAGTGACAACAAACTCAATCATTATCCGAGCCTATTATGCCATCTTTGATAGCACTGCACAGAATACAAAGTCTCCATGTTTTGGGGGGGCTGGAGATTTTCCATTGAATGAATTTGCCCGACTCTCTTACATGCTATTTTTACCATCGCGTCCCCGCAGTATGCCAGAGCAGGATTTTTTTTCTGGGCCCGTGAAATTTGCTTTTCAATCAGATAATGTCACATTTCATGTATGCCTCTGCAGACAATTCAGCAAAATGATATGTAATCCAAACAGAGAAGGAGCTATAAGAAAAGTATAGATGCTGCTTTCTGTCAGCGCTGTGAGTGGCTGTCATTGGTAGATGAATATGTTTAATTGCACTGAAAATACTCTCCTGCTTCGCAAAAACATTTAAAAGACAAACACTCTGTGCTAACACTGTAGTAACCAAAAATATGTTTTTGCACCTGACCGAAACATTTGACAAACACACAAAATAGGATGGACTTTTTTGGCCTCAATGGTAAATACTCACTGAGAGTTGACTGCTGAGACACCTGGGAAACTCCTTTTACAATCGTTTTTCCTGCAGTTACAGTAAGTACAGAGAGATCTATAAAGCCAAGTATGATAAATGCTGCAGAGCGGCGGACAAGTTAATATCCCTTTTCCTCACAAAAACACTTTAAGATTTTCAAATATCCGCGTTTCTCTGTCACAGACAGGCAAGAGAAAACGGTGTTCATACCTGCTCTCACATACATTCTTTCAGCTTGTCAATGCTTGCCCCTAAAAAGAAGCCCTTCCTACCGCTCTGTTAGTTTTTCACATCCTCCTCCCTCCGTCCGTGCTCTTGCTTACTTAATCATGTTCTGGCTGCATACTTTTGGTGCTGGGCCAACAATCAGGCAGCTCAGGTTTTCTCCAGGCAGCCTCCAAGTACTACACCAGGCACACAGAACGATAAGGATGTGCTCGAGTAACACTAGATCAGATTCCCGCGTCCACGTCTATATCTCGCATACAAAGCTGCTGGAAGGGTGAAAAAGAAACTCGCGCTGTGGCACATGCAGCCTGCCCTTGGTACACTGGAAGCACACTACTAATGCCTTCACCCTCACTCGCTCGCTTCTTTGGTCCATAAAATTTAATAGCTAACCCCACTGCAGACTAGGTGATAAAAATCAAGGCTCCCTCACTCGCAGTCTGTAAACATGACTTGGAAGCAGGTCCAAAGACTGTACAGCCCCGTTCAAATCCCCTCTACTGACTTGACTACCATATTTAGATTACAGCACAGCAAACTTGAAGCAGTTTTGATGCTTTTCCTTTTCTGTCAGCAAATAAGACTGATCCACATAATCATGCATTTACTTTGTAGGTTGAAAGGCTAATCTATTCTTCATCATACAACACTGGGTTGCATATCGAAAGTAAACGTGTTCTTTCACGCTGGACACATACAGAACATATATAAATTCAGACAGGAATAGGATACAGAGCAGTACAAAATATCTTACCTCTACTGAGGCTTCAAATGAAGCTTCAAATGTCTGTCATCATATTTTTTGTCATCGCCCCAAAAATATAAAAAAATCTTCAAACAAAATCCTTGATTTGAATAAGTGTGATTCATCGGATTAAATGGTGTGCCAAGTGCAAAGTGAATGCAATTATAAGTAATAAGTAATATGATCCCTTTTTTTGGAACAGCTTAAGTACTTCACTATTACACCACTTTTACACCAAAATTAGCATGTTTATGCAGGTTGTATTGAATGTAGGTAAAGCAGACAAAAATAGGTGCTTGATTCTTTTCCCACTGCCATGACACCAGTATGCCTCAATGCTTTTTTTTTGTCTAGTGGGTCACTTTTGTCATGATGGATATGCCAGAAAAACATGGAACAGTAGATCACACATCTCATCCGACTACATCCAGAAGACGTTCAATTTTATTTTAAATAGTCTTAATCGATAACATTCTGAATCAGACAAAGCGGTGAATGTGTCATTTAGCTTTTTTCTCAACTCTGTTGAGAGTTGTGCTGTATAAACGGATGGAATGTTAAATGTAGCTATGTATGCTGTTAGACTGCAGCAAAACGAATGTTGAAACTGAATGTAAAAGTTAGGAATGAAGCATAATTGGATAAATAAAATAAAAGAATAAAAAAAATATATATACATTTATTATCCCAAACTTTATCGTATGTTTTTGGTAAAAAAAAAAATGCCCTTCAACTGGTACAGGTATATATATACAAGTATACACCCAGGAAATAATAGTAGGGGTAGAGAATGTAAGCAGCAACAACAAGATGTGAGGATAACATGGTTCTCTTCACATTAAAAGTTTGACATCCGGGAAACACTGTCCATCAACTTTGTTTGCATTTGAGCACCAAGCATCTCTGAGTAATTATCTTTTATAATCAGCTACTTAGTGTGAGCTGCTATCAGCTCAACCTGATGGAGACTGTGGTTAGCAAACTTCCCCTTCTCTGACTCTGCGGTTCAAGTCGAGCCCACAAATGCAGCGATGGAGAGAAGTTGCATGCAGAGCGGTGAAAGGATGCTCTTTATCATTTTAACACCCACAAAGCATGCTGCTAACTTAACATCCTGTTTTTCACTTCAACTGTACTATCTTGGTCATATCATTAATGTGAAGCTGTCAGTGTCCAGCAGCAGGAAAGCATTTTCTTAGTTGATGAAGCCTATGATTGTGTGAACAGCAGAGTTACATCATAGGGTTTGGTGTAGTAATACCCATGGATAGATAACAGGGAATGTGCAGGTTGCAATTCCCTGTCCTTATGTAACAGCAAGAAGCTGCTAGGTTGCCCCCAGGCCTGTAAGGCTACAGGCTATGGTTGAGTTTGTCTCTATCACTTTCTTTCTCTCTCTCTCTCTCTCACACACACACACACACACACACACTCACACACACGCACAGTAATAGCACTATAATATGCTAGCTCATGCCTGAAGTGGTTGATAGCTCTCTTCTTCAGAGAGCAGGGCTATAGGGGCTGTGAAAGTAAACAGCTCGGATCAAACCAACTCTCAGCTCCCTTTGAAGAGTGCAAGACAATTACGAAGATCAGTGGTGCAGCCCAGAGGTGGTTAACATCCTAGACAGGCAGACAGACAGGGATTGATGCCCCGTAATAATCTAGAGAGCCAGCTCCTCAATGACTTCACTGTACAGTCAATCCGAGGCATGCTGAATCCTTGCTGAACATATATGTTGGAACACAATGAGCTCTGCCCCCAGGATACATACAGGGCAACTAGTGTAGCTGGGAGCTTTGATCCCTTAGTGTGCAAGACTCAAACACAACCATGTGGATTTTGCAGCCATACATTGCAAGTTGGAGCGGATAGAGGTCAAAGCTCTGTGTGGGTGGACAGATCTTCCTGAAATATTTCTCCAACGGCAGGTAGCGCTTTAGTACTACTCACTATCCTTACTATAGATACATACCATCAGACATAAACATTTATGAGAAAATAAATCTCTGCGCTTATGTGTAACTATGGTCTGTTTTCTCGCTGTGTGTTGTGTTTAAACTTGTGTAATATCTTATGTTTTACTTGAAAGTATCTTTGACATCATTTGCTCTGTGAAAATTAATTGAAAAACCCAGTATCAGGGGTGTCAGTGAGTGTTTGTGGTTCATTTATGGTGCAAGTGGTGGCTGCAAACTGTAGCTTAAAAGCTCTGGCAGCACACTCGCTCCTGCTGTGTGGGTGTTTCAGAAGAATCTCTCCTGCCCCTTCCTCTCTCCTTTGGATAACGTAAAGCTAAGTCCATACAGAATCTGCAATTTCAGATGGCTAGCATCACCTTGACTAAGTAAACAACAAGATACAGGAAAGAGTGGGAAAAAGGCAACAGCCGCAAGCTATTTTTGTTCCTCAGCGCACCACAGACATATTAGTTGCCTAAATGACATATTTGCCAGTTGATGTGGAACAACACCAACAACAGAGCCTTTTGAACTAAATATATACCGCTTATGTGAAAGTAGAATTTGTCCTTGGTGGCTATGAGATAGCAGATGAATAGATTCAGACACTGCGTGTGTTTTTTGTGTACCTTCATGAATAGTGCTACAAAAATAAGATAAGATCAAAACAAATATATTTGTATTTCCTGGGGAGTGGAAAAACGTCTCTTTGAGAGTTTTAAAAGCTTCCCACCCTCTTTGGGTATGTAGAGGGGGAACAATGTTGGCTGATTTCTGATTATCATATAATTCCATCTGCGCTAAAGAGAAGGCAACAACAAAGTAGCGACAAGAACCCCACTGCCCCACACTCATTTACTTTTCAGTCCTCCTGAGTGAGGAGAGGAGAGGAAAAGCAATGTCATTATCTTCATCAACAAATGTGGAAGGAAGACTGCTGTGCAAGTGGTGATGTACTTAAATGTTGGCACGCTGCGATGATCAGCCAGATATGGAAAGTTATGAATTACTGTCATAAAATGCTATATCACATCCATCTTAATCTACCTACTGTAAGGTTTTAATTGCACTCACCCAGAACAACTACACTGTGAGTTGACACCTACACACTCGATTATGAATGCTGCTTGCCCACGGCCTTACACATGTGTGGACACACAGACAAACTCATACTTTGTACAAGACCCCGGCCTGGCTGGCAAGCTCATCAGTGGCTCAGTTAGCCATGGAAAATAGCTGCCTTTAAACACACACACACACACACACACACACACACACACACACACACACACACACACACACACACACACACACACACACACTGAGCACACACACACACACACACACACACACACACACACACACACACGCACACACACACACTGAGCACACACACACACACACACACACACACACACACACACACACACACACACACACACACACAGCCAACAAGCATCAGCACTTTCCACCAGTGCCTCTCAAAGGAAACCATTACACTGCAGAAACCCGCGGGAAGCCAGGCAGAAAGGGGATTTTCTCGAGCACTTTTTTCTCTCTTCCTCTCCCTCTCAAAAAAAAAAAGAAAAAGAAAAACTAACTTACACTAAGCTACTTTTGCCGGAGGAAAAAAGATTACAGTCAGCCGAGCGTCTAATTCACCTGTGACCCAGTAATTCATTTGGCTGATAATCTGCTATTGCAGGTGACACTAACAATCACTGATATGATGGGTGGAGAAGCGAGGGAGGGTTAGGAGGAGTATGGGTTGGGCTGATTGGTAGAGGAGGTATTTGATTAAATTCTCAAATGAATAATGCATTATGAAATTGATCCAGACAAATCCCACCTTGAGGAGATTGGAGTAGGATTATACAGGCAAAGGGGTTTTGGGAAGGGTTATGACAAAGAGGTAGTTTCCTGGAAAGGTGCACTTACAGCATCAAGTGGTTACCTGGTGCTTGATAAGGCAATTTGAAGTGCTTCATTTATATGCATGTCAGCTATGTGCCAAAAGGAAATACTGTAACATACATGCACAGCATGTAGATTATGAGTACATAGATTATGTGAGATTTAGCCTGAATAGTATTGTATAAATCCACCTTTGGCCTTCGGAAAAAAAAAAAAAGTGCAAGCAGCTTTTGTTTTATTTTCATAATCAATCAGTTTTGTCCTGATTTATAGCTGACTGTAAAAAAATGTGAGGTATGCTATGATTATAATCCATATGAAGATTGTGGAGTATATATAAAGCTAGAGCCAGCAGCCAGATTGCTTAGTTTAGCATAAATTCGACAATGTGTTGTTGACACCTTAAATAAATATTTGTAATAAGTATAATGTAGTTTATGAACAACAGAGAGGGGGAGGGGAGAGAAAGAGAAAGAACTCCCAGAGAGTTTTCCTGATTTTGTTGTTTGCTAAGATTAGTTTACCCTACTGTACAGTACAGTAAACTGGCTGTTTAGGGCAGATAAACATTGCATGAGTAATGCAAATGAAAACAAATGTTTCTGCCATCAAACTCTCTCCACTGTTGATGTATACACCATTAAACAACCACCACTGCTAATCTGATGCCACTCAGGCACAAATGCTCACAGATGGGGTCATGTTTTAAAGGTTTATTCGCATCATGTTCGCCAAATTCCCTTGAGTAAACTGTGGATTTCTCTCGGTTTGAACATTGTTGGGAACATATGGAATAATGTGATTACACAAGCCACCAAATCATAACAAAGGTTGAGTCGTTTTTACATATTTTAATTCAGAATTCCTACATATTATATCTTTTAACAAATCTAAAACTAAATCCAACTGAAAATGAACTGCGTGAATTTAAGTCTCTCTGATGCACATTTACACAGTGTATACTGTTATCTTATTGTTAAGGTAAAGGCATAAGGAGTCTCTACTGTGCTGCCGTTAGAAGTTGGCTGCCATGTTACCGTGTTTTATTTGTGGTCTAGTTAAACAAACAAGTTGTAATGAGTTAATTAATGAGTTACAAGCGGATTTTCCTACCTTGGACGGAGCCAGGCTGGTGGTTTTCCCCAGTTTTTGGTATTTATGCCAGGCTGAGCAAAGCAGTGGCTGTTTCCAGCTTCATATTGAACAGGCAAATGTGAGAGTGGTATTGATCTACTCATCAAAACTTTTGGCAAGCCAGTGAAGTGTATTTCCCAAAATGTAGAGGTAGTCCTTTAACTCTTTTCTTTTTTGCTTGGTCCATTTTTCTGCATCCTTCTTTATTTACTCGTCTGTACATATGAATATTGACAGCACCTTTGTTTTATTGTGCATTCATGTGCAAAAGTTTACATTCACACTGATTAGTTTTGTCCTTCCCTTTATTTTCTGTACACTTATGCAAGTTGCTTTTGTTGCGTGTTTATATAGAGTGTGGTTACAGTTTTTTTCGAAATGTTAGTAAATCACCTCTAAATGCAGTGTCTTTACGAGAGTTACAAGATGTACCAATAAAATAAATATTAATGAAAACACACTCAATTCATTGGTGCTAAACTCACATCTCCAGTAAGGCATCTTGGTAAAACTTGTATTTAAGTAGACCGTTTACTGGTGCACTCCACTTGGGTTAACATGTGGCTTTACGCTGGATAGAAAGGGCGTCTCCTCATGGCACCAGCACCAGACATCTGCTCAGCAGTTTTATAAGTAATTAGTTTCTCTGCTTAGATTTAGTTGGTTGCTTTTAATGAGTGTGCACTATTCCAACAACTATTTTCACAAATGACTGCACGCACCCTCACAACAAAACCTAGAGTGCACTTAATTTCCAACAATTGTAAATATTCATTGGCACAATGAGTCACTTTATTGAAGTGCATGACAAGGCAGTGGGGGGGAAACAATGTAGGAAAACAAAGTAATTATCTGGTGCCTTCCTAAATACAGTAAACAGGAGCTTGAAGTATTATCAGCCACTGGAAATGATATCATTACAGTGAGAAAGCACTTCAGAGGAGAGATCCTGAGATATTTTCGAACACATCACTTCAGCGTGACATGTTACGCTCCTAATAGCCTGTCCACAGGGCTTTTCAGATGCCATGAGAGACATATGTAGTGTTAACCTGACATGGCAGAGCGAGTGCTCAGTTGTCAATAAAAACGCTTTAGAGAGTTTAAACCTTCCATTCTCCAGGGTCGGGGACCATTTATTCCCCCTCAATTGTCATCCGTCTGGCTCCAACACTTTTACAAGTGTGCTAAAGTACAGGATTTTCTTTTTAATAAGAAAAGGCAGGCAGAGATGTTCTTTCAGGGCTTTGAGGGCAATCTCACCACATCTGTATGGAACTTCACAGCGAAGAAGCACTTTAATTCATTACTATGTCAAACAGTCTTATGAAAGGCAAATCCCATTCAGGTTTTGGAGGCATGCCATAAAGCATATATTCTGAATCCATAATATTAAAAGCTGCCATGGTGTCTTAATGATGAGCTTGATTTGCAGGCTGTGTTCACAAACAAGACAGGCGTTACCCCTCTAATATCTGCCACTTATCCATACATTTTCCTTGCGACAGGCCTCAGTACCCTCCAGCTGCTTTAATGTAGCTCAAGCACTTAGAGCAAAAGTCTCTTCCAGAGGTGTTTTATTTCCGCTACACCAATTATCACACAAGGCAAAACAGGTTCCTCTCTCCTTTCTCGCCTGATGTTTTATCATCTCACTTCTGCTTATAATGGGGCTAAAAACACTTAGGCCATTGGCAACACTCATAGGCGCAGTGTTAAAAACAAAATCAGTGGCTCAGTAATGAAGAGAATAATTAGTGAGGCTGTCAAAGCACAAAAAATTTAACTCCGTAAAATGAGCTGGAATCAAGGAGAATTTTTAAAAGAGGATTTCTAAAGAGACTCTGTATTGCCCGACGGCTGCAGGGAAAATAAAAGAGAGGCAATTCCCAGATTTGAAGAGGCAACTAGAGGTTCACAGAAGTTCACACAAGTATAATTGTGCAATCAATCAAATGCCTTCTTTGTTGCCTGCCTGGGTAGAAGAGGAAAATTAAATGCTCATAAATGACGATAATTCATGGCCAGTTGGAATGCGTAGAATGTGAGAGTGGCAAAAATGGAACTTCTATGTACAGTATATCATATCATAATCACTGAGACTGCAGCTCTTCTCCCTAGTGAAAGTGAAAGTTTTACTACGCATCACAGCTGCATGCTGAAAGCCAAGAGTTTCATTCTTCCTCTCTCACACACGCCCACAAGCGATGCCCTTAGCCGCCCCTCAAGTTCCCTCTGTTATGACTTGCTCACATCCATGTGGCTCGCTTGCCATTGTCGTGACTGACAAATGTCAAACCTGTCACCATCCACAGAGCTCTCTGGTGTGATTGGCAGAAGTCACACCTCTGCTAACTTTTCAGAAATGAATTCACAAGCGTTTCACTGACTGAAAGGTCAGACAATTCAACTCACCTGCTGATGAAAGTCTAGGCAGAATTTGTTAATTTGCACACATTAATATATTTAAGGTGGATCTCTGAGTCACCTATTTTGAGGATTCTTTAACAGCCCCTTCATGTTTCAGCCTGGCATGCCATATTCTGTTTCCCTATACAGTGTGAGGCCTTGTCCACGCTTACACATCCTTTTTTCAGAAATAGAGTTACAAAAAAAAAGAATATCTTGTTTTCAAGTTTTAGCACCATATCCAGCATATCCATGACCATTCATGTACACTGGCCACGCTTATGCTGTTGTGAATAGGAAACAGATTCTATAATCTGGTCGGTTACTTAGCTACAGAACATACTTTGAAAGAGGCGGGGAAACACGAGTGCTCTTTACAGAATCTACCCGCTATTTTGTTGAGAAAATATTGTCAGTACCCTTTTTTGTCTCTCTTTCCATTCTTGAATCATCAGTGTCTGTTTCTAAATATAACGTCCAATCTGTCAAAGTACAAACTCAAACACTCAATATCATACAACAATACCATATCACATACTCATGAGTTTGCATTTTTTATGATGCCATATACACTGATAAATGAGTGTGTCTGTGTCATTGTTTCCAAAAATCTCTATTTCTGTCCATTCAGGCGTAAAAACTGACAATACAGTTTCTGAATGTCTTCACCCTGGAAGAAGTTTTCCAAAAGCTCAATTTTCAGTGCACAGGAAAGGCCAAAACATATTTTTTTAAAAAAATCTTGTTTTAATAAGTACGTGTGAACAGGATCTAAGTAAAAAGCAGCTGGTTTAATCCTGAAACCCAGCAGACTAAATCTGCTGGAAAGGTTAAAGAGCAGCGCTTATCCACCCTCATTTTATCGCAGTGGTGCTCCTGGGCAAGACCCTTAACCCCAGCTATACCAGTGGAGCTTCTCAGTGGCCAACAGCTCAGGCTATCACACTTATGAAGGCCTCTGTGGCCAAAGAGTCGGCCATTTATCACAGGTTTGGTGATTCAATTTCCTTCACAGTCTTAATGATTGTCTGAGAATGACAGGCAAATCGAAAAGCACTTTGGTCATTCGAAAAGTAGTAAAGCTCAGTTTAAGTGCAGTACAGGTACTGTTCACTATGGTCTTGCTGGGAAGCTGAGAACAGGTGTGGAAGTACCTCACTCAAAGAAAGCACCATGTTCACACCCTGAACAGAAAATGAAAAAAAAGTGCTACACATGTTAAATGTTACCTTAAAACAATAACTGAAGGTAAGCTAGGTATGAAAAAATCAAATATTGGTGCTTTTTATATATTCTTTATATATATTTACACATACCTGTGTACATAACATTTCTGCATATTCTTTGCCTTTATTTGTTCAGCTTTGTTGTCTTTTTTCTTATCTGTTATGTCTATTCCTGTGCAAGCACACTAAGATCAAGCTAAAAGTAGTATAGCCCAATTCTGTGAATGTACCATATACTCACTTGGCCAATAAAGCTGATTCTGATCAATTTTGCAAGCAATAATGAAAACATTGCTTAGAGATTATAATTCAATTATCATAAGGAGGGTCTGAATATAGCTGTATTTTGCAGAAACAAAAACAGAAACAGATACAGTTTAATAAAGAATGGAACACTGTTATATATTCATAGTCTCTGTGTTTTTCTGTGTTGACATAACTTTAATTGGGCATGAAAAGTATGCATCCATTACAGCAGCAGATCTAATACCAACAGTACCATTAAATCATTTCACATTTTCTGCTTGGCAAGACTCCCAGGGAGCGAGAAAAAGCAAGCGGTCACTAGTTTGACTAATTTTAGTATTGCCGACTTGAACAGCAGTACTTTTCAGCACTTGTGACATTGGCTGACATTGGCACAATGACGGTGAGGGAAGCAAAGTGGCCATCAGACAGGAGACAGTCCTTATCTGAGGACTGTTACTCTCGTAGGTTATCACTGCTCAGCTGTCCACCCAATCACTACCAAGACCTTTCTTGTATATCTCTGAGATTGGTTCTTGTAAAAGTGTGTTTCTGTGTGTTTGTGTGTGTGTGTGTCCTCTAGCCCTCTCTCACTGTCTGCTTCCATTTTCTCTCCCCCCTCTCCCTTTCTGGCAGTTAACTTGTGCACTTACAGAAAATTCCCACCACATTGACACTCATCCAGCTAAAAGCAAGTGGCTGCGCCAAAAATATGTCAAGACACCGCCTTTTACACATCATGATTATTGACAGGGCAGGATTAACTGGGGCTGGGATTCTCCATACTTCAGCAGTTCATAATTGGAGCGACAACTCACCATGGAACAGTGGCTGCTCAAACTGCCTCCTGAGATGTGGCTAATATCTGCCATACAGTTCTCAAATTAGGTAGAATAAGCAGAATAAGGGAGCTTGCAACGGTCAATACAAAGCTGGAAATGGTATTGTTGTCACTGTTGCAATTATTTTCTAACAAGCGAGAAAAGTATACGTATAAGTATAAGTATAAACACCTAGGGTTGTGCGATGTCTGGCACATGAGGATGTCCACATTGAAACACTGTTATGGCTGAATATGTGATTTTGAATCTGAGGTAGTGTGCCTCCTTATAGTTGCCTTAAGGCAGGAGGTTGCTCATTAGCACATCACTGTAGTCACAGCTGTTGCTGCTGTCGCTCTGACCCAACGATCTCAACCAGGCAAGAAAACTGTCGACCGTCACCACCTACATACATCCCTGTGCTGCATCCAAAAGGATCTTCGTCTCTGCACCACATGTCCGTAACTTAGTTGTGTTCAGCCTCAGAAGCTTGAAACAAAGTTAGCCATCTATACTCGGAAGCTAAGCTAAGAAAACACAAATAATGAGGGAACGATTGAGAGAAACACAGCCCGCAGAAAAGAAACACTGGTGCCACGAATGTAACCAAGCATCCTCGGTTTGCCTAACTGAGCAGATTTAATCAGAAAATATTAATAATAAATAACAAACTTTTCATTTTCTCTCCCAAGTTTTCCAGAAGGTATCTCCGAGGGGACACACACTGCTTTTCAGTATGATGGTACAGGGCTCAGTAGTCGATGATTGTCAACCACTAACGATGGTGGCCCAAGTCTAGCCCAAACCATTGGCTTATATCAATGTCATTGTGTCTCTTCCTTATCATACACTGGGTGATTGTAAACGTGTATTCAAATAAGTACGGGGCTGTTATAACGTCCTCTTTGGTATCTTGCTGCACAACATCTGTTTACTGATAATAAAATGCTTCCAGGGTACAAACAACTGGAGTGACCTCATCCTGTTCATGATTTCGGACCTAAAGTCTCAATTGTTACTACATAGGGAGGGAGACCAAATGAATTGTCTTTTTCCAAATCATATCTGATCCAATATAAAAAGTTCAAACAAGGGACCCACTGCAAAACAAAAATCCAACAATTCTTCATCCCACCAAGCTTTGGGATTCCACTCATACAACCTCTATCCAATTTTCTCAGCCTGCGTTTGTGTATGTGTGTCTGCGGGTGTCTGTGTGTGTCTGTGCATGTGTGTGTGTGTATCCTGCATATGTGTGTGTCAAGCAGGTAAGCAGTTTGAGATGGAACTTTGATCAGCTCTTTCTCCGTTGCCCCCTGAATCAAAGATATCTCGCTTTCTCCTTTTAGTGCAGATGTGTGAGTGTGTATGTGTGTGTTCATCAGGGTGCTTGTGTCAGCCAGAGAAGGAGATGGCCATTATAGCAACACAGTAAAAACCCCTGTGCTTGTGTTTTATTTGATTGAATACATTTTATGGCGGCTTTATGGGAATGACCGGACATGCGCCATTTTCCTGTTTTACTCAGATGAGGTCTTTTGTTTGTCACACTACGGTGCACATCGCAGGAACAAATCAAAATTCCTCACCATGGCCGGTAATAGGAATGCAAACTGAAAACTGCATTACACATTCATTCCAGATTGCAGAGAGCAAAGGCAGGACAAATGAGGCCGTGATTAGAGAGAAGAGCTCTTCCAGAGGCAGCTGTCCAATCCCTTTATACCACAAGAACACTCAGTAATAGGTTTGCACTGACAACAAACCACAGGTCTGTCATTAGTAGGGTGACTTCAAGCATCTTCCAAGGGGTAAGTGAACACAAACATAATGCACGCAACACACACACACAAAGAATCGTATTTGCCTCTTTCATATGAATGTAGTCAAGGCTTCTGTTTATCTCACCTCTCTGGGATGAGCCTCAAGTTAATGATTGGCCACTGAGATTTAATCTAAGAGCCCTGAATGGCTCGTCTGACCCCATCTTCCACTCCAACCACCAATGCAGGTAAAAGCTGTTTTATACTTGAACATCTAGCCTGAATTTGAAATGTAATTGCAATCATTTTTTGTTCTCTACCATGACTGCCTGATGCGTTCAACAATGTCTGAGACAAGCTGCAGCAAATTAGTTATAGTTGAATCATCTTTGTTTAAGGCATTAAGCTCAAAGATTTGGCTGAGCCTTTGATAAAATTGCTTTAAATGAAGTGATCTCTGTGAAAGAACTTCTTTTCAGCCAGAGTGAATATTTCTTGATTCCGAGATCAGGAAGCAAGCTGAAAAGGGAATTTATTGCCCCTGGGAGGCATTCAGAGTGCAGCTGCAGGTAAGACATCAGTGACAAAGTAAGGCTAGCCTGTCATCCTTTGACAACCAGGGCTTGGGGGGGGGGGGGGATCACTTACACCTGAGAGATATCTAACCCCGTTGCGCTCCTTCTCACACCTCCACTCCCTCACTTATCGTCCTCTCAGCCCAGTGTGTGTTCTCAAATATTCATGACCATGCAGCCAGTGTCATCTTAGAATATCTAAATGGGAAGCCCAAGGCAGAGGGAAATCATCCTACTATGAAATTTTCCGGGCCCCTACGAATGTAAAAGCAGTCATGTATAAACCTCGCTCCATCAGTTCCCTCCCCCTCACTGTTACACTTTCTTCCCTTCTCATTTCCACTCCAAAACTCTTCTGGAGAACAGACAACGTGGCATCTCAAAAAAAAGTTTATTTTCAATACATATTGAGTGGTTACCATGTGTGCTATCTGCTTTCCATTGCAGTGATCAGCTCCTGGCACAACATCTGCTACAGGAGCTGAAATTGATATGTAAAACTTTTGACAGCTGATTTGTAAAACACATACACACACACACGCAAACACAGCAAATTGCCCCCATACTCGCTCTCTCTGAAAAAACCCAACATTAATTGAGTGAGCCTAGGCTGAGTGATTCCCGATCTGCCACTTAAGCGGCTGGGGGCTGACGCATTGTGCCAGCTCGTGTTCAGGGTCATGCCTGTGTCACTTAAAGACTCTCTAATGAGACCCAGACAAGCACGCTGTGCCCAGCCGAGCGGAGCCAAAAAATCTAAAAGCCAACCGCAGCATGAGAGCACTGGTGCTTGGGTAAAAAAAGAGGAAATAAAGGTCTTCAAGTATTATAAGGCTGCTACATGAGGTCCACTAAGAGAAAGGGAGATGGGATTTCTGAACTGGCTACAAAAAACACTTGAGACAAATTTTCTAACTTTTTTCTTTCAATGGTCACAGAAAGTTGTGAATGCAGCTCATCATTCACAACTTTTTCCCTGTGATTTGAAGGCAGTGGTGGGTGTGGAGATGAGTGTAGAAAAGTTTAGCAGGAAGTGTCCAGTAAGGCATTTGGGCCCAGTGCGAAGGAATTAGTGGCATCGTTTGGTGAGGTTGCAGATTGCAGCCAATTGAACACTCCTTGCCTCACCCTTCCCTACAGTGGCCACTAAAACGCAAAAAAACACACACAAAAAGTCAGTATGTTACCTTGTAAGTTCTGGGCTACTGTAGAAACCCATGTGACACATGATGGACTCTGTGGAAGAGGACCATGGATTAGAAAAAAAGAAGTAGGCCGCTTGTGCAAAGATGGCACCTATTCAGTCCAATCAGAATTGCTCACTTGGCACATATGGCAACATAACAACGTTTTCTGCTTCTAGCTTTACTTCCTGGTTATGTGGCCCACTGAATATGCACAGTAGAGTTTTTCATGCTGGTACAGAAAAAAATGTCTGGGCTGCAAGGGATTTTTTTTATAACTGCAATCCTCCCAGTGGCCACTGGGTAAAACTGTAAGCAAGGTTGAGCATCTCCATGTCTAAATAGTATATTAATGCAGAGGACCTGCTCATTCTGTAGTTATGAAAGGCTATTTCTAAGGTACCTAAAACAAATTATTCTTAGCATTAATGACTGTTAACAGAATTGTAAACATAATGATTGTTATCTTCCATTTCTGGCACTAAATCCTACGCATTGGACCTTTAAGTGCTTTAAGCCAAGCTTGAGTGAAATGCTGTGTTGTGTATCAGTTATATTCTTGACAGACTGACAGGAGCTACTGAGAACTATCACTCACATGTGGAAAGAGTGAGGGACAGCATGAAAGGCATTTGAGATGCCAGACTCCAAAGCAGTTAATACATTTTCATATCCTGTGCCTGTATATTACACATTGTACGGAAGCAGCTACCTAGGAAAGTAGTTTTTTAATCTACCTGTTTTTCACACTTGAATTTAGGTAGTAAATATTTCATCAGGCAATCAGTAAAATATCTTTGTATCGAGGCTGGCCTGGCCACTTGTTTATTTTAGTAAAACCTCAGGTGGCACTGCACAGCACAAGAAATACTCCCAGGAAGGAGGCGGACAATGAACAGAGAGTGTATACAATGCTGAGCTCACATTGATGTTGTTCAACATGAATATTCAACACACACCTTAGAATAAACCATTGTGTTCCCATTTCAAGTAAATTTCATCGGGGATTACTGTATGTTCCACAGCTAAATTCAAAGAGGTAAATGATGATACAGCAAGAGACCCCAGTTAGAGCCATTCCAGGAAAAAACAAGTAAATGGTGTGCAACGAAATGAAAGTCTACATATTTTATGTTTCAGCATCTATTTTTTTAAGGACTGGACAACTAAGAATAGAGGTTTAAACCTTGCTTTCTATTTTATGCTGTTTTTAAATGACAGGACAACAGATAGTACAGTATGTTCCTTTAAAAAAAATATCTGAGTGTCAATTTCAAAGAATTTGTCAATAATCACTTAATCCTTTAAATGTTTAAAGGATCAAATACAACAGCAAACTATGAGAACATGCTCAGAATCTATTTTTTTGCAGATTTGGCAACCGAAGGTATTCTAGCACAGTGCAGCACAATCTAGAAAAGGAGCTGGAGCAGGATGAATACATTAATAGTTGCAAGAATACATTATCAGCAGGTGGAGTTTGCCACAAATCAGCCTCAAATCAGCTACCCTCTGTTCCTCTGTTACCAGGAGACGGGAGGCCAGGCCCACATCTCCAGGGAGATTATTGTCTCCAGGATGCAGAATCCCAACACACATTGTCCCAAATACTAAGATCTTGCACACCAGATATGGGTGCAAGACCAGATGATGGCCTTACTTCAGATGAATTATGTGTCAGGAGACATATATTCCTTTGCACAATTCCAATGGAGTGACAGACTATGTAGGCTATAACTAAATAACCTATAAGATGATAAAATGTGTTTCATTTGCATTTATGATGGTCTATTTCTTTATTCTGAGGGAAAAGGAATGGTCTGGTTGTTTAAATGCAACTGCATCAACTGACAGCTTCCCATAATAATCCCATTGACACAAATTCATATATTACTTCAATTATCCAGAGGAAGCTGTGTTTGGAGTTGCTTCAAGGAAAAATGTCCCCAGATGTCTGTTGGAGCTTGGGATGCATCCTGAGGACGCTTCCTGAACGATTTCACTCACTAAACAAGAAATATGTGCAGATCGGTGAACCAGTCTGGTGTTTATAGAAACACAGAAGCCTGTTTTCATGATTTAGTAAAGCCTGGTGTGATGTCTGAACATTAAAGCAATCACTGAAGATAACATCACTATTTGACCTGTGCACTCCTATAGCCACCACACTACTCCAGTAATTCATTTTATTCATTATCATACACACATTAAATTAGCATAAACTCAACATACATGAAAAGGTTTATTGTTTTTGAAGAGCATGATATGGATATTGGTACTTAGGTGTGCGATAAGAAACTGTGGCAGCAGGTGGAAAAAAAACATAGTTTCAGGCCAAAACATGCAACAAATTGCACAACCTACCCACCATCATGCAAATAGATTTGTTTGAAGCTACATAAGTGTTTAACAGTCACACTATTAGTGTTACTTCTACCAGACAAAATGGCACTGAAGCCATGTTTCAACTATTGCTCTGCCACTGCTGGCTTTGTGGCACAAAATCAGAGGCCTCAATGTGATACATCTGCAAATACCAACCCCCGCTATAATGAAGACGTACTCATTATAAAGCTCATGAGTGTTTCATAATAAGTAATGCCAACTTGTGATTTAAGCACTCAGGGTTAGGTGTGGTGCCTGATTAAGATCATGCATACACCCTGAATCTGAATCGGAGAACCCGGACCATTCAGAATTCTATGTCGGGCTCTCTTTCCCATTCCCACTGATGTGTTCGCTTGTTTTCTCAGGGGATCAACACCAGATGATGAGCTGCCATGCTCAGATGCTCATCGAAGGCTGCACATCCTTTTCCTTCAAAACTCAAGGCAAAAGGTCTTGGTCTCAGACTGACTCAGTCGAATGATTACTGAGAAAGTGCCATAATCCACAGTCTGCTATAAATCAGCACATAACTCTTTGCACCTCAGAATCTGTAGGATAAATTTAAACATAATGAGATTCTGCAGCAGATTTCTCACAGTGTTTCATGTTCATCCCCTGTAAAGTTTAAAGCTCAGTGCCGCACTACCAACATTTGAGAGATGATTGCTCCACAATTGGCTTTGAACACATTCTCATCATTATCTCTCTCACACACACACACATACACACACTGGATTCTCAACATACAAACATGCAACAAGCACTCAGAAACACAACAACTGTTTACTCACTGATTCCTGGCTCTTGTCCTTTGCATCATACACAGTCAGCTTGACTAGTGTCTCCGGGCTAGCAGGATACTCTGAAGGGAAGGTCACCCCCGTCAGAAACAGCGGGTCTTTGGTCGCCTGTCGGAGAGAGGGACGCCACAGAAACAGGGTGAGATAATGTGTGAGTGTTAGTGTGTGTGCATGTGTGACTGTCTGTATCCTCATGCACATTTTTACCACAACACACATGTTCAAAATAAGAAAGCAGGAAGCCATAGAGAGAGAGGAAGAGAGGGAGGCTTGGGTTGGTAAATGAGCCAACAGCTGGGCTCAGTCTGTCCTCCTTCCTCCTCCTCCTCCTCCTCCTCCTCCTCCTCCTCCTCCTCACGGCATTTCTCCCCGCTCCCCTGCTGCCTCTCCTGGGCACAAAGGAGGAGTAGATAGAGCTCTCCCTAGTGGGTCTACCTGGAGCTCAGGCATAACTACAGTCTTCCCAACTGAAACTGCAAGCCAGGAGCAACAATTGTTGACAGGTAAACTAGCACAGTGACAGGGTGGCAATGGGATTAAACCAGTGCTCACGGCAGCCAGTGTTGGGTCTTCAAACATGCCAGAGGGCTGCATGGCTGCATGTCACTAATAGTCACTCACAACTTTCCTGAAATCACAAGATCCAGTCATCATTTTTAATTCCCAAAGCAGTTGAACCTCAGAGGCCTTGCTTTCATTACACTGTAAAAAATGTCCACCTTAACAAGGGTGTTGCTGACATTTACGTTAGATTCAAACCCCTCTCTTAGACCTCTGCAGTGCCAGTAGAGTGAGGATCTGTGTGTCACTTGAATTTCCTATAAACACATTGCGTCAGGAAATAAGACAGGTCTCTCTTCCAGCCTCTAAAACATGTCACTTGTTTCATGAACACTCTGAAAAAAGGGACATTTTCTAGCAGTTTCAAGATAATATACTTCATTAAAATAGTGTTCTTGAGACAGGAGATTCTTGTTGTAAGAAACTTGAAATTGTTTAAAGAATTTTATTTACAAAAATCAAATCGCTTCACCTGGCAGTCTGAAAAGATTTTTAGTGTATACTGTGTTATCCTGAGAGATTAAGAAAGCTCAGGTCCACAACTCAGTCCAGTCATGACCCTGAGTCAATTCTAGCCCAGGAACCATTTCAGGTAATCTCTCTGTCATTCTTTTCTCTAAATCTAAACTGATACCGTACGTACTGGACTACATGCTGCCGAAAATAAACTCTCAGAAATTATGGGCTTGTGTAGAATCTGCAATAAATCCAAACATAAGTGAATTTTATTGCACCAGAAGCTGAGGGGCTTTTCTGGGGAGATTGTTTAGCCATTTGGTGTTGTCTGCTTGAACCATTTCAAAGCATTCTGTGTTTACACTGGGGACTTCCTCTTCCTCTGCGCTGATGGGCGTCGGTAGAACGGAGCCCTTTGGGACCGTGTGGGGACAGGCTGGGGAGTGGTAATGAGACTGACACAGACAGACTGGCAGACATGTATAAGAGTTGGTCACACCCTTGAGTTAAAAAAATAATCATGTGAGGCTGGTTTGTATGGTTGAAATAAATGATGATTATCCTGGTAAATACTTTTAGAATGTATTAAGGAAACCCTAAACATTCATAGATCAAACATATTGTTTCCTCTGTCTTCCCATGATAAGGAGTTTTTAAGATTTACTTTCTCGAGATCAGGAGTTATTCATGTCATTATCACAAGATAACAACTGTTGTTTTCCCGAGATAAAGAGATAAATCTGTCAGGATCTCCAGATAACGAACTTTGTTTTCCCGAGATCACCATTTATTTATTTCAATGTGTCGAGATAACAGCTGTTGTTTTCCTGAGATAACAAGATCATTTTTGTCAAGATCTTCAGATAACGAACATTGTTCACAGGAAAGCAACTGATGGATGACTTCAACACGCATGCAGGCAAGTAAGCCTTTTTCTGCATTTGTTTGGTGATTTTAAACTTTATTCTAAATTAGTTTCGAGTGAATAATAAACTGAATCAATGTAATGTTGTCAGTGGAGCTCACTTCATATTTTGTCAACACTCATTTATTCAGCACCACCATACTGGACACATTGCTCCGTGCTGCCTTGAAGAAAAGAGGGTCTCAAGGCGAAAAATTATGCAGGACCAGATAAAATACATCTGATACATCTTGATAACATCTCTTGATAATGAGACGATTAACTTGTGATCTTGGGAAAACAAAGTTTGTTACTGATATTGTTAAAAAATTAGCTGTTGGTGTCTCGCAACAATGACCAAAATAACTTGTGATCTCAAGAAAACAAATAAAATAAAACTTTTTATCGTGGAAAAAATGACAAAATAATATGTTTGGCCAATTAGGGCTTCCGCAATAGCGATATACTGTTAATGGAAAATTCACAAGTGAAATATTCTAACTGCTCTGTTTCCCTGAATTTTGTTAGATAATTCTCTAACATATCTAAAACAACATTTGAATCCAATTTGGACTACAAACTTATAAGGTTTTGTAAAATGATTTTTCTTCAACATGTGATTTCATTCAAAGTCTATAAACGATAAGACAGACCATCAACATCAGAAGCAGCATATTGACTCACATCACATATACAGTATATAGCAGCATTGATGAAAACTGATGCCAACACACTGCTTCCAAACCACAAATGTACTAAAATAGACACTTTTGATCCCAGTCATACCTTAGTTCAGTCAACAATGTTTGGAAATGGATACCACACCCTATATATCTGAATGAATATGTGGTTTAGAGTCTGTGTGGAGGCAATCGTCTTTTCATGGATGCCTGCATAATGGCCGATTACTGCCTCAGAAAGCCTACATGCATTCATTTGTTATTCATAGACAAAACTAAATGCTATATGAATGCTAAATTAGCATAACTGCAGCTCAGGTAAGACTGACATGCAAACAAGCCAAGAGACCTTGACTAGAATAAAGATGAGTCGGAGGATTGGGAGCCGACACATAAGTGCCCAAAAAACAGCAGTGTTCTTAACACAAACACACACAAAGAGAGAATGTGTTCAGCAAAAATCTTCCATGCGCTGACGGAGGGGAAATAAAACAAGTCTATCCCTTCTTGTTTCAGCCTCTCTAGACATGGTAATACCAGTCTTGATGCCCGGTACCATTTTGCCGCCCAGCCATGAAGCTTTGTGGTTTGTGTACAGCAACATCCTGAACACACAGTCCGATTCAGCACCGCTGGTACAGACACAGAGGGACCAGTGCGCTGCTTTGAGCTCAGTGCAAATCTGGATATGTATCAGTACTGTACACTGACAAAAACACAGACAGAGCCATTATACCCAAGAATGTGCAGGTACACATACACACACATACTCACACACAACCCCTTTACACCTCCCTCACTGGCACACTGAATAGGCCTCATTCAGACTTACCAGCATGCTTGGCAGCCTCAACTGCGGCTGAATCTTCTTAGTGCTACTGATGGGCTGAGATGAGCTAAAGTGGTAAGCCTGTCGCCATTTACACAGAGAAGTAAGCCAGCCTGTCATACAAGTGGTCAACATATGCTATGGGAGACAGCTGCCCCTCTCTTGTCTTTTTGTCCGTTTGGGTGGCAAACCTCGGTGGAATGGCCAATTTGGGCCATTAGAGGGTGTGCGTGTGTTTGTGTGTGATTGGGTTGGAGGGGAAGTACAAGAATTCTGGCTCGAGTCTCCCAACAGTGTAGTTTTTTTTCTCCCCTCCCTTGACCACTCATAATTACCCCCACAGAAACACACACACGCACACACACACACACACACACACACACACACACACACACACACACACCTACACACACACACACACACACACACACACACACACACACACACTAGACTTTTGGACTTGTTCCAGACAAAGGGGTTCTTCGCTTGACTAGCATGACATCAAAGGCTGTTTTATCCGTTAGCTTTGCATGACGTCAAATCCCCTCGAGTACCACCACTTGTGGACCCACTGCCCGTGTTTCAGGAACAGGATTTTCTTACCAGATACTAGATAGCAGTTCTGTAAAGCCTGCTTCAAATACAATTTGTCAAAGATGCTTTCTATTGCACTTTACAGAGATTTAGAGGGCTTTAGATGTTCTACTTAAGTTGTCACTGGTTCTTTCTGTTTCTGTACCAACAGTAGATTAAGATACAGGGCCAACATTGAGACATACACTCACTCTGTGGAGATCAAAAGGGTCTGCCTTTTGTGGAAATATGGCACTGTGTCTCATTCTATACCATGCGGTGTATAAATAACACAGAGATTAAACAGCGCTCAAACGTTAACGACTGCTATTTAGTATTAAAAATGTATGTACTAAACTGCTCTGTTCTGTGAACCAGATGATCAAGCTCATGTTTGATTTGCTCTGGCAGGTGTGTCAGGCCCCTCTCCATTTAACCTTGTTTTTGATTACTCAATCACACCTGTTTATCTAATATTAGGTGGGTTTGACTTAATTGACTTAATATACAGTCTATGGTTTGTTACGATGTTAGGCTAGCGGTAGGTAAACTTCCATTTATTCCATCTAAATTTGTTTCAGAACAAAATTTGTGGCAAGAAATAAGCATCCCAGTTGCTGAATCTTTATTCACTAACATCAGCAATTTAAAAGATTGTTTCGACTTTCAGAAGTTAAAGATACTACTGCACTGGTGGTGTAACTGTTTAACACGTGGTTATGTTAACAGGTGACTGTCGGCTGAATGCATCAGTGGTTATCATGGACAGAAGTAAGCTAGCTAGTAGTTGAAGGGTTGATTTGACAATATTTTAACAACACCAATTCAAGAAAATCAGCGCACCTTGATTCCCAGTGATCTTTGTATTAGAGTTAAGAGCTAGCTAGCTAGCTAGCTTCCCTAAACTACCACTCAATGGGAGCTAACAAGCTTAGATTTCATCTTTGCTTTGAGCTGTGCTTGCTTTGCTGTCACTTTAACAAGCTCATTGCTATGTCATGTTGCTATGTTTCATTACTCCATTGAGTTTAATTTATCCAGTTGATCCATCAATTTATCTGTCCACAGGCTTTTTGGTCTGTGCCTATTGATAATGCCCCTTGGCAAACACAGATGAACTGAGAATTTCTTGACTAATTTGCATTTACAAATTGGTCTAGCAATGCCAGTCTACCATCAGTCAGTGATGCCACATTTGATAGATGTCTATTAGCCGGATCAGAGCCTCGAAACCTCTCAGTTATCAAAAAACTAACCAAATTAGGACTATCCATAAACACTAGAAATAAAATGTCTACTTACTGTATGACAACAGGTAAAATTTGAAAGAGGTGATTGAATAAAATTCTGAAATGGGGAAAAAAAAACAACATTTCAACTAAGTCCTCAGGAGCTGAAATGATGAATTTGGGTTCGTATATTATCAGATATCAATCATGGTATGTTGAACCAACTATATCCAGTGCTTTGACAGGATAAGAGGCGATGATTCATTAGAATATAATCTAAGCCAAAAGGGGAAACTACTGAAATGGTACACGATGTTGACTCAAATTTCACAGGCGACTTTTTTACCCATCCAATTAGGACTGAACACTGAAACCAACTGGATTTTTTGTTTAACCTTCTTTTTTTCTGTTACATGCAAGTAAACAATCTTCCAGTTTCACAATTCTAAAACTTTAACACCAATTAAATGTTTTTTCCAGTGGTCAATTACATAATGTTTTTGTTTTCCTTGCTCAATCGAGGCTGTAGCAACACTATCTACAATTCTGATTCTTCACCCTAGATTTCAGCATTAAGTAGCTAACTCATTTCTGTTGTATACATTGTGGGCGACTGTGAACTGACACCATTTATTAATGGAAAAACATTGATTTATTCTTTGGTAATGTAGCAGTTAGTAATTTAATATATATTCAGAAGCATTCTGTACTTGACAGACAGATTTGCTCTAAACACTGTCATTACTTCCATTTGGAATATTCTGTATTCAGTAAAACTTTGACTTTATAAATAATTAATGCTTGGGGAGGTCATTTATTCAAACTGTGAAGCAGTCCAACTCCAACATGATTAAATGCTATCCTGTTCCTTTTATCTGACCCCTATCTAGTGATTCATGGGTGGGACTAGAAAGGGCTACCTAGCAGCTGGCATGATCCATCATTTATATTCAAAATTAAACCCTTATATCATATACCGTGGATTCCTGATAATACGCCTATCACATGGGTAGGGTGAACGCTGAAACCTTCATGCATCCACCAATCCAATCAGTGTCCAGCAAAGTCACTGGCAGCTGTTGAGAGCTGGCATCCCGGGAATGTGACAAACATGAGCTCGGCAGTTGGGCTGTCTTCAGATTCAGATTCATGGTACACACACAATGGGGCTCCCCAGTACACACACACACACAGGTTTTCACAGTTATGCTTGTTGACATTGAATTGACTTCTATTAGTGGTGGGCAAGGTTACACAAACCCTAATGTTAGCCTCAACCATAACCAATTATTGCCTAACCGTAACTCTAACACTGACCTTTTGCATCATTAGAACGAGTATTTGGTCCCCGTGAGGACCTCTGGTCCTGGTAAGGTCAGTGTTCATACTGGACAGATGTAGCTGACAGGTAACAAAAAAGTCCACAAACACACTCTGGCTCTTCGAGCCACGGACGTAAATGAACATCCGATGCTGCGCGTGTTGGATGGCAATTTATGAGTGGGAGACTCCGCTGGTTACCACTGTCCCACTGTTCTGACAAGTCACCTCTGATCCTCTAACACACCCCAGCGCTTCATTCAGACAGGGTCTCAAAGTCATGTAAATGTTTTTAAATTTCAACCTCTGAGGACCAATAACACTAATATTACTGATCTCATTTCTGTGTGAAATGTTAAATAAGGGATCATCACCTTTATTATACCATGCAGACTAATAAAATTTATATATGGCAGAGAAAACTCCTCAGACTATCTTAAACACCTCTTACAAGGCTGCAAACCTCTCTCTAAAAGCAGACTTGTAAAAACACACAGATAGTGCACGTACCCTGTTTTTGGGGAGTCGAAAGCAGTCCATATCCTCAACTCCAAATCCTCAACATTACAGCCATGAAATCAAAACTCCAGCGGCACTCTGAGTGTCTGCAGAGCCGGCTGAGCCAGCATACAGTATCCTACCACATCCTGTGTTTCTACACACACATGCTCAAACACGCACACACACACTGCTGTTCCCTTGACAGGATTGCGGGAAGAAGCAGTTGAAATGAAGCCTTTGAAAGTGACGGTTATGGTAATTTAGCTTTACTGGATTAGCTGGAAAAATAATGTGCGTCAGGAAACTTTTCCTTCACATGAGGAAAGGGAAAAAAGAATGTGCGTCTGTCTGTCTGTGTGTGTGTGTGTGTGTGTGTGTGTGTGTGTGTGTGTGTGTGTGTGTGTGTGTGTGTGTGTGTGTGTGTGTGTGTGTGTGTGTGTGTGTGTGTGTCTGTGTGTGCAAAAATGTGTGTAAGTGGGCGTTCCACAGTGGGACAGTGGGCAGCTGTCCCACTTGTGTGCCTGTTGCCTTGGAAGCATTTAAAGAAGTCAAAGAGCACAAAAACACTCTCACTCTATGAGACCACCAGTACACTCAAAACTGCAAAATACTGTACATACTGAGAGATGGTACTGATTTAGAGTCACACACAAAGTCTTTGAGATGTCTTGACTGTCACAGGAAATAGAAGGTTAACGCTCATTGTCTGTTCCAGTTCAATGAGTCCAATGTGGGGAAAAAGGTTGAGAAAAAGAAGGGCAGACAGAGATGGAGGGACATAGATGGAGAGAACACCAACCAGGATCCAGTGACCCAGAGACACAGCAGAACAACAAACATCAAAGGTCGGAGAGCGCCAGAGAGAGGATGGTGCGCACGTGTGTGTGCGCGCGCGTGTGTGTATGTGTGCAGCCTTACCTCCACTATCTCTGTGCAGGCATGAGAGACGAGGTGCTGCTTGTGGGGATCTATGACAGCCACCTGGACCAAAGCATTGGGCTTCCTGTCTCTGCCTGAGGCCACAAGATCATTACAGGCTACAGAGAGGAAGAGAGGCAGAGAGGGGGAGAGGGAGGAAGAGACGATGGAGAGGGAGAGCAGGGAGGAGAAGGGGAGGATGAAAAATCAAAGATGAGAAGGAGATATAATCCGTCATGATGGACACAAATCACACAACACTGGGTCACAAATACAGAGAATGTGATAATAAATGAGAGAAACATGGTAAATAGACATATGAGAAGACAGGACAAGAAAATAGCTAAAGGTAGAAGATTTATAAATATCTCCTGTCAGATTAGATGTCACCAAACATTAAAGAGCTGCATCATCACAAAGGAGCAAAATCAACTGTCGTCACTCCCTGTATGAGCAAATAAATATGATACATATAAACATTCAGATAAAAAATGTTGCCTCAGCAGTTGATTAAAATGGCAGAAAGGGTTAGAATTCCTTTTGGCAGCGAGATATCAGTTTTATTAGAGCTTTCATTTTTCGACAACAAAGCAGCTTGTCACTCAGTCCTCTTCCAAGGACAGGAAGACTTCGCATCCCGCAATTCCATTATAGGAAACCGCAGCTTCCTGGTTACAAAAAGATAACACTCACTGACCCCATTAGAGCTAAAAACTGAAGCATCTGTCCTCGTCATCTATTTGGTCAAGTCACATATAAAGTTGTTTGTGTAGCTGCACTTTTGACAAAATCAAACAGCAACATATCGGCTTGATTCATTTTTTTTCTGAGACGCAACCTTGTGCAGGAAAAAGGTTTTCAAAACACGTTTTGGATGTGACTCATCCGGCCTGATACCCAGAAAATTACACCATATGGCTCTGAATTTATTATATTAATGAACATTTGTATACACTCCACTACAGAGATGACAAATTTGTGTTCAGCAACCTCCTTGGATCCTGTCCAAGAGCTGCATTTTATCCACGCAGCACAATTCTGGCATGTAAACAGCAATTGATCCGCTCGCAATGCCTGGTCAGTTTCACACATTACTCTGCAAAAAAACGTCTGGATAATATCACTCAGTGGGTGAAATTCCATTAAAAAGAACAGCGAGGGCAGATGATTGCTTCTTTGTGTTCAGCTCCAACTTCATGGGCTTGATTTTTAAATATTAAGCAACTGAGCAGCAACTGAAGATGAAAGCGTTTTTTTTCTGTGGGAGGTATTTTTATATAGACTGAAAAAGCCAGAATAATGTTGGTGAAAGAAATGAAGGGTTCAGGAGCAGGGCATCAAACAACCAGACTTCTGAAGACCTTTCTTTTCTCAGATTAAGAGGCATTTTACCCTACTCTACCTGACGTTTTAGCTAAAGAATTTAGGAAAACTACACAGTTATGTTTTTTCTCACATGCATATGTGAATCATTTCAAGTTGTGCCTTTTTTTTCGGTGATTTATTAAGACAGTTACAGTGTCCAACATACTATGTACATGCACGTCCACAAACCCACACCTCTTCACCTGCTGTAAAACGCAACCAGAAATTTCCCCTTTGTACTGGAATGCTGATAATGCAGTCAAGGTGACTGTCCTTGGCTATTTTTTTATTTGAGAGAACACAAACCAAGCAGGGATTTAATGAGCATTTATCACACTCTTGTCTGCAAGAGAGCAGATGAATAAAAGAGAACTTTCCACATAAAACATTCAAAGCCTTTTTTTTGTAATCTGTGACTTTACTATTCCTTTTCAACCTTCTTTATGTGAAACTGGAAGCGCAGCATCAAATACAGCAGAGAAATATTTGGTTTAAGGTTTACTGACACAGTGTAAAATATTCAGGGCTTAAGACAATATTAAAAGACATATTTAGAACTCAATCTTTATTCATATGTTGTTATTTTCCGGTCTATGAAACATAATATTCTATCAACAGCATTTTACACAATTTACACACAAGACAACACTAGAAACAATACATGTGCTTTACACTATAACAACAGCTAGGAGAGGCAATGTAAACGATATGGCCAGAATTTTAAGAAATTTATAAATGCCTGACTCTCTCTGTCTTCAGCCACTTCGTGCCTTTCTGTCCCCATCTGATGTGTCTTCTCATCCCCAGAATCTTAGTCCTGGTAGGAGCAGATATGAATCACCTCTGTACTGTACCCACTGTTTTCAGAATGGCATCTGTTGGTCTCTGATCTCTGTTCAGCCCCCAGTCTGGTGTCCCATCATTCACTGGGAGGCCAGTTGACCGAGCCCAGTTGCCTGCAGTGACTCCACCTGCCTTCTGAGTCTGTGTTTCAGGTTCCACGGCAAACTGAGTTACTTGCTAACTGCTGCTAGTTGCAAAAGCCAAATATAGCTACAGCAAAGAGTGGCTCATCCAGTATAGTGACCAGCAGTGAAAGCCTTTGCACACAAAGTCTGTTCTTTTCCATGCATTAATATGTAATCCAATAAAAAAAAGCACAGAAACTTTGCACTCTGAGAATGATGTCGGAATTATTCTATTCATTGTGAAAATTCACAATATGAGGAATGATTTTGTGGTGTTTTTACTTCGTGAACAAAGGGAAAAAAAATAACT
This sequence comes from Diplodus puntazzo, assembly GCA_963678695.2. NCBI lineage: Eukaryota > Metazoa > Chordata > Actinopteri > Spariformes > Sparidae > Diplodus > Diplodus puntazzo. The sequence continues at coordinate 11,920,369 of OZ023156.1, read as the reverse complement.
GGTCCATCCAATCCTGAAAGCAAGATAAGAGCAAGCAGAGTTTTCTCTTATAAAGGAGCTCAGGATGTTAGTAGCTCAATGTATTATGCTGGTAGTTCTACTGGGAACATGCATGAAAAAGAAGACCACCAATTTCCATGAACCAGTTGGTCCTGAACAGTGGCTAGCAGTATGTCAGTGGCAGGGACACAAACACACATTGGACACACTAAAAAAGCAGAAAATGTAACTTGGTCCGAAAAATAAAGACTAAATATGCCTCCTTCTAAAATGGACCTATCTAATAAAACATCAGTGAGTGGTTAGAAAAAGGAATTGATGGACAAATATATCTCACAGCAAATATAATGCCACACGGAAAAAGAGCTAGGCTGCAAGTGAAAAGCATCTACAGTAGTACCTGAATAATCGTAGATTAAATAAACTTGAATTTCTGCTTTGAACCGCAACAAACATCAAACATACATAAACTAAAAAGACAAAAGGTCATCAGTGAATAAACTGACCCTGGAGCTAATAACTGCAGTATTTTCACGTACATACAAAGTACATTTGTAGGTATCTTATCTAGATAGAGTCTAAAAGGACCACCTGATAGATACAGATAACAATTCCCATCTCTTAGATTAAAATCAGACCTTTGACTCCATTGCACTTAATAACATCTGCAAATTCATCCAAGTCTCCAGGGTATGTCTCATCATGAGACCAATTTAATAGTATTCACAACACAACACCTAATTTTGTAAAATTAAACTGAAAAGTGCTTAAGTGAAGCTAACAACTCAGTGTTCGTCTGAGAATTGCTTAAACAGTCTGGGTGTCAGGACCCAGCAGGGGAGCACAGAGTGAATCATGAAGGGAATAACTTGGTCTAAATGGACTTCATTGCAATGCAGCCATTACAAGGCGAACCTTGAAGCATGTATTACTGATGCTGTTCTGCTAGTGATATAAAAAGAGGGGCATGCTGGAGAAAATTATTTCCTTACCAGACTAGAGGTTAGATATCGTAGGGTCGATATATTTTATGGATTTATTGTCTGCATAAGGAGTTTTAACAGCAAAAATAAAATTACTTGGGTAGGTCTTCATTCTGATTATGATCCATTACATTCACATCTTTGGTAGAGCAGGGCTTTCCGTAACAAGACTAAAAAACCCTTGGATAATTTTAATCGCGACCATCTAATATGTATGAATTTACCTTGGATCCCCAGGCAATAACGTAGCACTGCACCTTGTACGATTTAAAACCACTCAGACTCAATAGAAATGGGATTAAGAAGCATTGATCTACATCTGCCATGTTTTCTGTGAAAACCGCAGGAGGTAACGGAAGAGAATAAATGAAACATGGATAAGGTGGACGTGAAGTGGGGTCTTAAGTAGTGTATGGGCTCAGCTGCATGTGTTCATACATTTTATTGCGTGTTTAACTACTTGATGATATTAGCTGCATTAAAACCACCTCATAACTGGTGGATTTATTTAGATTGACAAAGGATTTACATATACTGTTGGTGCATATACATATGTATAAGGGGCATACCTATGACTCAGAAGGAGACAAATGCTTCAAATGCATTTGTGCATGAAGCTGAGCGAGACAGTACCATTTTTCTTATGCAAACTACACCTTTTAATCACCCTCTGCACAGCCAAAACTACTTCTATGCTCACAACATAAACACAGAAACCCGGTCGTTTTTTGACCACTGACAACTCCAATAAAGTTTTATTCATGCAGGGTAGCAGCATCCAACAAAAGAAGAAAGGCTTACTTTGAACTTTCTACTTTGAACAAATAGAAAGAAGAAATACAGAAGAAGCCAATGGGTGGCTGGGAATATGGACAATATGGTCTGTTTTGTTGCAATGTTTGATTTCATTTCCATCACAGCACAGAGCACAGTTATAGTTAACCACATTGTGAAAGATACTGCTTGAAAAATAAAACCTTTAATGAATCTTTTGATCGCAATTATGTGGGAAACCTTTGAACAGCTTAAACTGCTCCCGAACCAATTTGTCCAAGAGTCAGATTGTCAGGCATCGTGACCCTAAAATTTAGCCAGATTCTGAAAGAAATGAGGGGTGACTGGATTGAGGTTAAAATTAGGCATTGGTCACAGATTGTCTGTCCATCTTAAAAGGCCAAATGGGGGAAGACAGCAAACATGTTAACAGCTGGTAATTCAGTTTTCAGCAGGTGTTAGGGAAAACATCATGGAGTACTGCAGAGCTCATGCAGGTATCATCTCTAAGGGGCGACTTAGATTCCACATTCCCTTTTGCGCTTCAAGACCTGACGACAGGTCTTTTGGAATCATGGTAAAGGAGGTTGAACATTTGGTAATGCAGTAGGAGGAGGAGTTTATGTGCAGGCAATAATGTTCATACATTGGTATCTGTGTGGCTGTAATTTGGGATTTGTGGTGTAAATACTGAATTGAATAATAAAAAAAGAATGGTTGGACAAAAATGAATTATCATTAAACCTTAGCAAAACAAGACTAATACTTTTTGGAAATCACAGAACTAATGTACAACCAGAGATACAATTAGATGTGGTTAGTATTGAAAGAGTAAATGAAATCAAATTTTTAGGGGTGATCATAAATGAGAAGATTAGTTGAAAATTAAAATTAAACATGTACAAACCAAAATGTCAAGATGCATCGCAGTATTAAATAAAACAAAAACATGCACTGGATCATAAATCACTACGTACTCTATATTGTACATTTGTTCTGCCATACCTTATTTACTGTGTAGAAGTTTGGGGCAACAACTATATGACTACAATACATCCAATTTTACAAAAGAAAGCAATACGGATCATTCATGGGGTTGGATACAAGGACCACAAAAACTCACTATTCTTACAGTCAAAACTAATAAAATTCAAAGGTATGGTGGATTTTTATACAGCACAAATACTATCTAAAGCAAAAAATAATCTACTAACAGAAAACATTCAGACACTATTCACTGGAAGGGAAGGGGGTTATAATCTAAGGGGAAAATTTAAAGTCAAAACACTGAAGGCACGCACAACAAGAAAACCTTTTTGTATTTCAATATGTGGGGTTAAATTATGGAACAGTCTGGAGGGGACGCTTAGGGAATGTCCAAACATAAACCAGTTTAAAAAAATATATAAGGAGATGATTTTTACAAGGTACAGAAATGAGGAGGGTGTATGATTATTACTGTGTGTATATTGTTTATTTACTTTCTCATTTATGTATCTATGTGTTATCTTCAATATGTGTGTGTGTGTATGTCATATGTATGTATGTACGTATATGTGTATATATATGTGTGTGTGTGCACGTCCGTGTGTATGTATGTTTATATAGGTAGCTATATTGTACTCTGTGTCATCTTCAGTATGTGTGTGTATGTTATATATTATAATAATATAAAGAATAATATAATACTTTATTAAGATAAATATCTTTGTAATAGAATTATGCTTTGTTAGATATAGAACAAGGGTAATTGAAGAATGACAAATGGAAGTTATTATTATTGTTATTATTACTATATAGATAGAAGGCAAAATATTTCAGTAAGTGTTATTTCAGTAATATTTATTAAAAAGGGGTGGAATAAAATAAGTTTATACTTCTTCCCACTCCTTTTTGGATATGTAAACAGAATTTATATTTTTTCAGTTTATGTTTACTTTGTTATACTTTGTTATTGTACATTTTTCATTTTTATTTTTCTCTGGTTTTTTTTCCTTTTCTTTAGGACTGCCCATTAATGTATGATAATTTTGTTGTTTACATATTCGAAATAAACTATCTAAACTAAAAAAAAAAATACTGTAGCTGTAAAAGGTGTTTAACTGTTTATGCACGTCCACATACAGTGACATTCACACACATGCTCATACACTAATCACCAGTGGCCACAATGGTTACCAAAGAGATTGATCTAATTTATTTCACTCTGTTTCATCATTTCATCACCTCTGCCATGAGTTTCTTCCCATATCTCTAAATAACACTGGCTGTCTGGATTCTCACAGTTTTCTTTTTTAATTTTTGGTCCCCGCCAATCCAATACGCACAATGCCAAGGATGGGATACTGTAGATAAGCTGCTGACCGTCCCCATTAGTCCCCCTGGGAGACGTATATTTGACTGGCCTGGAGGATCTTCCCTTTTCCGCTGCACAGTTAACCACAGCCACACTGGTGATTGAAATGGGACTGGGTGCCCAACCATGCATCACTACACTGGCTCTCTTACAGGGATATGACAGTTCAACTGACCCTCTAAGGTCAGAGCTATTATGATGCTTGGTGGGGGTGGCAGGAAAAGGAAATAAAGAGGGCGACCGAGAGAAAGGACATGGAAGTCCCTAAGAGAGGCATTTAGAGTTTGAGGGAGGAAGCCTGAGTGAGAGGGGAGATAATGAGGGAGTGATATGGAAGGAGGGAAAGACTATTAAAGTGAGAGCAGGAAGAGAGAGTGTCCAAATTTAAGTGCCTTAAAGAACATTATGTTTGGAGATTTTGTGGTAATTTATTAGTGAATTACCTGCCTTAGCTTAGGTGGAAATTAATTCAACAGTGACGTGACTTGCAATTTTAGTAAAACGACTCAGCTACCAAAGTATACTGAGACTGATTTCTAAATTACCATAACAATTGAGCAATTGGAGTAATAATGTTTGCCCATCCTTGGAGGCTTCAATTACTATGCTGTATTTATTTTGTGTGATTGGAATATGCTGAGCTCTTTCAAGATGAATTTGCTGGAAATGAGCTTTAATGCAGTGGGCCTGTGAGACCCCACAATGATTCTAAATTCCATTTAATCGAGAGGGGAGCCCTGGGAGTTGCCACAGGAGACAGGAATATATGCTCATCGCCGCAAGACGCTTCATTCATCATGATAATTATTTCAATGCTTCAATTAAATTTTACAACATTATTTGCATGTGCCGCCATTTTGCACACCTGTTTGCCCGTGGGTCTGGGGAAAACGGAGGGAACATTAGGGCTGTCGTGTTGTGATAAATACATCCTTCACCTGCTGAACAGATTGTCAAGCATATGATGTTAAATCTGTACACAGACTTTAACATAAAGCCTGTAATTTGCTTTATTGTATGTGAAGGGAGCTTCAAGTTTGAAATGTTTAATTCAAAGTACTTTTCATGTGAAAAATACAGGGAAGTGAATGTGGATTTGAATACTGAATATGTATTTTTAAACCTCCTGTCTTGTAACACTGCAGCTCAAACACAGTTGAACAGTATTAAAATTCACCTTGGAAAGAAATCTTGTCAAAATCTACTGTTCTTGCTTCTCACGACAATAGAGAAGCAAGAGCATTACTCGATAAAGAAGAAAAGACGTTTGCAAGAGTCTGCATAGAAAGAAAACGTCAACTTTTGCTTTTACCGTGGTTAATAACGGCACAGAATTGACCTGATATTTCAATATGTTAGGGCCACCATTTACACTGACACTCTGGTAAAAGGATAAGAAGCTCAAAGAGGAGACACAAGTGTTTAAAATATTCTAAAATCACAGTATGATGTTGTTAAATCTTTGTGCAGGCATTAGTGTTGGAATATGTATAACTCTATATGTTCTCCACCTAATTTCATTTCTACTGGGTGTGTCACATTCAACACCAGGAACGTACCTGGACACAGGTAAAAGTAGAAAGCAGCGGATCATATACCTCATCAAGCTACACCCAGAAGATGATAATCTTAAAAGTGTTTATCAAAGAATAAGACTCGACTTTAACAGGCACAGATGGAAAGATATTAATGCAGTAGTGTCCTTAAAGAAAAGAGCATGTCCACCCAGGATAATGGTGACCAATGGTTACAGATGGAGCCAATAAATACCAGTGATTACTACAGAGTCCGCTGACCTGTGAATGCCGCTAGTTCCTTCTGTTGGTGGGTGTTACTGGGTTTTTGTTCAGTGTTTTAAATTGCAAGGGAGCCAGGGACTTGTCTCTAATAAAAGAGACCTGGATTCCCCTATAGGTGAACTGGTGGTCCTGGATGACAAGATAAATAATTAACTGCTCAATTCACCAACATTTCTCCTCATCCAGTGGTTTAAAAATTACAAATGGAACAGGTCTTCTGGTAACTGTCACAGTCTGGTACAGAAGTCAGCGTTTTAAATAAGATTTTATTTTAAGCCACAGACACAACATTTAAATTTCTCCAGTGAGCTTGTATCTTACATTATGGGCAGAAAACATTTTTTTCACATCAGCTTTTCTGACAGTGTCAAAACATAGACACACAAATATCCTCATTATTTTTGGTTTGAAAAATAAGTCCAAAGCTGCAGTGGTAGAAAACCAGCAAGTGGGGAGCCTGATAAACAGCTGACAACTTTATTTTACTGCGTCTGTGCAGAAGTATGGAGGAAATATTTTCCCAGCCTGTTTTTACAGTCAAGTCGCTATTAATCCCTGTTCATATTATTTTGACCTGATGGTCTTGAAATTCACCTGACTAGTTTATGGTATTGATCGCAGGACTTTTTGTTTAAAGATGCAGTTCAATAATTTACTATTACACTTACATATAGTTTGTGGACTCGCAAAAGACAGATTCAGCTCACACTAAGCAAAAGCAGAGCAGGAGACGCAGAGATATTCTGACTGCTAGTTCGAAAAAATACTGGATCCATTACCCCGCAACTGGATATCAACTTTACTTGCGCTGCGTGCCGATCAAAATTAGAGGTTGGAATTTCTACGCTGAAATTTCAAACATCCGACCTCCAGTCGTTCCAGGTGCACACAGCCAAAAGCCTACAAAAACCTTGACTGACCGTAACAAACATTGTTTCTTTGGCAGCTGTACACAAAATTGAACCCATGGCACTGCACTCTTCTCGCACATATAACGGAAATGAAAGAGGGAAAACTACACGAGGCAACGAACGCCATTATACATTCTATTTGGCCCTTTTATGCTAAATATTTAATTTGCAAGCCTAATAAAAAATACTGTTCTCTGAAAATACACCTAGTGCATTCCCCATAGGCAACCGTTTCCTCACAAAGTCAGGGTAGATGGAAGTGCCCTGAGTTTACAAGTAGGAATTTGACTCCTCAAGTAGCTTTCCAAATGTTTAGTTCTGACTTGTCCAGAACACAGTATAAAAGATCATGCGTGTAAGATTTAGTGGGATTTAGCAGTTTGGTTGCCGATCGCAAACAACTGAACACCCCCTCGCCTTGACCCTCACAAACGCAACAGCCCTCTCAAGGGCCACAGTTTGGATTATCCATCTTGACCTGCTGTAGAATCTCACTCTGTACACATAAATGGTTCATTCTAAGGTAACAAAAACACCAAAATTCTTAGTTTCAGGTGATTATACATTAATGGAAACATTATCATGAAAATGATATTCCCCTTCTTCTAATAGATCTGCCACAATCCTACATACTGCACCTGACACACTCTAAGACGCTGCTTACTAAATGGTCATTTCTTCCAACTATATATATAGTAAAATATTTCCAGTCTCAACACAAAGTCGAGGTAACCCTGACAACATCTTCAGGGTCATTTTTGCCAAGCTTTAAAAAGCTTGCTCTAGAGCCATAGACAACATTAAACAGTTGTTCTTACAGGCTGAGCGGTACTCACTGTGACAAGTAAAGACAGTGAAGTGACCCTTTAATCATTACCATCTAAGTATAGGCTTATGCCTCTAAATACCACGTTTGTCTACAGTGATATAATTAAATGTCAATTAGCTGCAAAGGTAATTGCATAATTTGGGCACTACTCCTACACACAACCACACACAAACACAATTAACAATCAACAAATACTCTTTACACAGCATAATTATTCCACCTCAGTGGCAGCTCATTCAGAAAACTGGAGCCAGAGTTTAAACAGGAATTCAAAAAAGGAAGCACCTCTCCTCAAATCAATGCATGGTTCTGAGTATACTGAAAAGTTTACTTTTAGGTTTTCTTGCTTATCTATGAGGCACTAAAGACTAGCTCTCTGGAATGTGTCTTTACCATGCTAAAAAGCTACAAACCACCCAGACATCTCAGTCTAGCTCGTCTATACTGGGGGTCAGCTCAAAGTCTGGTGAGGCTGCCTTTGTTGTTTGTCTCCTAGTTGATGGAAGCAGCTTCCTGAGTACTTGAGATTTGCTCTGACTGTCACTTCTCTCAAAAGCAGCTTCAAAACCTTCTATTATTTTCTTTTTGCTTTCAATCATTATTATTATATCTTTGCCACTGAATAATTTGTGTGGGCTGTCAGACTGAGGCTCAAATTTCTTCCTGTCTGCTTGTTGTGACAGAGCACTTTGTCAATGGGTCTTTCTCTTCTCTGTCCTCGATAATTTTCATTTAAACCGCACTGAGCTTCCCACTGTACATGAAAATTGCTGCATGATTTAAGTTTTGGCTTGCCTTTCTCCAGATCTATTGTTGAGTCGCTCACTAGCTAGCAGCTGCTGAGCCCTTCAAAAGGTTAAGGGCATGGCATTGAGAGTGACAGGGATGATGTATTCTTTTAGGCTAACCCAGAAGTTAGCATCCCCCGGGTTCCCTCAACAAAGAGCCTATGAAATATTTTGTACTTGTGCATCGTCACATACATAGAACACTTATTATTATTTTTGAAGCCTAAATGCAGTCACAAGAAGTACAAAGCGAAATTAAACAAGCTACATTGCGGATGCATCACCACTAAACTTCTTACTACAACATACTGCAAACCCTTTATTATAAATAGATCAATCTATAACATGGAAAGCTAAAGCTAGAAGACTTTGCAACTAAAGTCAGCCTGTAAAGACCACAGAGTTGACAGTCTCTTTGTTCTGTGAGATGATGTTTAATGTCCCTGACAAACTCTGTAGTCTCATTTGGCCAAGTGTTAGCAACCACCTTTTAAAGACAGGTAAACATGGGGTATTTACTTATGAGAAAAACAGCCTTTGATTTTTGTTGAGAATAATCCATTGCAAAGAGTATTTGAACATGAATTGAAACATGTAACCTTCAACAATGTTAAAGTAATTCAACTTCTTCTGCCTCTTCCTCTGTATTTCTTTCATCAAGATCAATAAATGTTGAATAAAAACTATGCACACATCTTGTTAAAATGTCATAAATTCAACCATGTCATTGAGAGTTTGATAGATCTGAGAACAGTTCCACAGATGCACTGTACATTTAGCATACATGAGCACACATTCAACCAGGGCAGGTTGAAGAGGGACATGCCATTTCCCTTCGCCAGCTGTCAGCTCTATTTTATACCATGACAGAAAATTTACATTCAAATAGTCTTTCTACTCAAGCGCAAACCCTAAAGCTATAGTAGCATTTGAGTCTTGATTCAAACCGAATGGACACTGAGGAACCAAACCAAGCACTACAAAGGCCTTACTTGATTTTTTGCAGAATATAATGCCGTGCCCATATCTACTATAGGTGCACACACACATCCAGTTGTGTGAGTATGTGCATGTTTTGAGTATAATGACTCTACTATTGAGCTTCACACAATGATCTCTGATCACATGTCGCTATGGCTCACTGCAATTTTGCATCTATGCACAGAAATTGCAATCAGACTATTAGGAGTGTTCAGAATCACGAGGTACCAGCACACAGTTTAAACACCTTAAAAAATGTTCTAATGGAAAGAGGATTTTTCACTGAGCACTACCCTGGTCATGAAAGTCATTTAGTGACACTGAAGAGGATACATTCTTAGAATGATCAACTTTCCTGATAGTACAGAGAAATTGTAGCCTGGCATATTTTGTATTCAGTCATTCTTCAGTTTGTTGCTGGCAGTGGGAAGCCTTTGTTGCAGTTATCTCAAAAGATAGAAACAGGGGAGCCAAGAGGCTAGTCTTTGGTGCCATCAATCTCATCTGTCAAAGACCACAGGAATAAATATTTCTGTCTTGCATTTTCGCTTTAGGAAACTTGACCTGAGCCACAATGAATTGTCTAGAAATAGAAATCCAACATCCCAGCTGAATAAAAAATGAATGAGGCCATCTCGACGAAAAGTTCAAAAGCACCCCGTCTCCTTTCTGTCTAATGTTTTCTCTCTGCCCTTTTTTGTGTTGTCCCTTGCAACCACACTTGGGGTGTGTGAATGTGTCAGAATTGAGAAAAGATTAAGGATGTCTGAAGATATGCTACTAATTCTGACTGACTTCTGCGTTAGTGTAACTGTCAGCAAGTCACTGTGTGTTGGTGTGTGTTTACAACTGTTACATTTGGATTTATTTTAGGCCATAAACCTTGACTGTGTTTTCTGGGCCAGAGGAAAGAGATTTGACATTAATAAAAGCGTGCAGCCGTGCAAGCGTGTCTGTATGTCCTTTATCTAATGTGCTTACAAGAATGTCAGGAGAGTGTGGGATAGTACTCCATGCTAAGTAAAATGACCCTTGAATCACAGAGTAAACATGAGACTTACCAAGGCTGAACTCCACTTGAGGCAGCTTGGGTGTTAGAATAACACCTGTGAGAAAGAGAGAGAAAGGAAGAACAGGAGGAAACAAAGAAATACATGTATTTTCAGTGATTTAAAAGAAAGAAAGCAGCTAACCATAATCAGCATGCTTTCCATGCTTGAATGATTTTTTAAATCAAAATTATGGATGATTATTTTTCCTCACAGTTTACTATTGATTTAATCAACTAAATGTTTGAGACCCAAAGAAGTAGAGGGGCCGATGCTCGTGTCAATGTTAAAGGAGACATGTTGTGCTCATTTTTGGGCTCATAATTTCGGCTCTGACGTCTTTTTAGCTTCACGTCAGCTTCACCTTGATCGTGAATATAGGCATAAATTATGTAAATGTTTGACATGGTGACTTAGTGTCAAGAAGTCACAGAATTAAAGGCAGGACTACTGACAAGGCGTTTCAGGAGCAGTGTTTTCTGTGGGAGAGAGGAGCTTTCATTGGCGCACACTTTGGGCTTTTTACCTTTAAAGACCTTTTACTTGCACAAGAACCTATATAACATATATAAGGGGAGAAAAAAAAACAAAAAAAGCATTGGCCAATATATAACAAACATTTTTTTTACAATGATCCCTCAAATGTGGTTATCAAACAACATGTAATGGAGGCAGTTTTCATATCTGTGCCAATCGTAGAACACTGCTATATGTGATATGCCAATATTGGCTGTTAATATAGGCCAATCATATATTGATCAGACTCTAAACCACACAGCAGAGTGACAGAATACTAGTAGACTGAGGGGCTGAATCGAATGTAGTGACAGAAACTATTTAAATCAGAAAAAAAAGTCTTTTGAGATATCATTGTAGGTAGGAGCATGACAGACTCCCAAAATGCCACAGTGATAGATGCCACTGTTTGTTTAGATTATGCAAACACACTGCATTTGTTGTGAGTGTCAGAACAAGTTTCTGGAAATCCATTGTCCTTGAGGGCTTATGCCATAATGATGAGTAGAGGACTGACGGCTCGTATCATCTGTCACCGACGCTGTCTCTCATTTATCACCTTCCCAGGCCGACACCCAACCATTCAAACACCAGAAAAGACGAAACACCTGCATAATGGTGCAACACGTAAAGGGGCTCCAAACCACTAAATGGCGTTTTTCTCTTCCTGGGGTGCTTGGACACAATTGGCCCCTTTAAGGCTCATCAACCTCACTAATGGGCCATGGATACTCGTTGCTTACTGATGTATGGGAGCCACATGACTTTAGGTAATAGTCATTTTATATAATGAGGATCCTTCACAAAGACTAAAAATGATTAACTTAAGATTTATAATTATTTCAGCCACTGATCTTTTTATTTGGCTTTTATGTCGAATCAGGTTAATTTATTTGTAAAGCCTTTCATCACAAAGCATGTCTTCAAGGTCTTTACAGAGAACAAGCCTGCTTGGATCTGACTAAACAGCTATCATACAACAACATGATGCAATAGTAAGGTAACAAACAGGGCAAACAAGACTGCATGTTCAGAAGACATAAAATCTATCCTGTCTATCCTAAACACACAACACTAACCACTGAATCTCTGTGAAGAGAAGACTTGACAAGAAAATATTATCAGGAAAATACTGAGGAAAGCTCGGGGTGGGGCAAATAAAACAGTCAAAACATTTGGATAATTAACAGTTATCAAACAGCTGTGTTCCTGGGATGTCCCAATGACAAAGAAAGGAGGATTTTTGGACTTAAAGAAAAAAGGTTAGAGGTACTCTTCTCCAATTGTAGGGATAGTTGTGAAAACCCTCACATGGGTGACTTAAAAGCCTGTTTGGCTAGCTGCTGTACAGTCCTATACTTTACTCATTTATTTTGAATTGCCACGTCTTTCATGTCATTCCAAAATCCTGTCACCAATTTATACTCCCATCTTTGTGACCAGCATGCAGATCGGTTTACCAAACAGTTTGTCTCTCATTGAAAACAAAATGTAAGGTAAAGATTTAAAACATTTTAGTGCCACTTTTAGAGTTTTCAGCATATTTGGTTGATTATTGGGATAAAACTGTACAGTACTGTACCATACCATGTGAGTGCAATCATATATATATATATATATATATATATATATATATATATATATATATATATATATATATATAATCTATTATTATATCTTTATATAATATAAGTTAAAATTAGTTTTCCTTACTGTAACTATCAGTTTATGTCCAAAGGTGTTTCTTCGGAATATATGATCTTTAGTTTTAAAATTCTCCAGGCTCTTTATTGAAGTAAAGAAGGCAAGATTTTTATCTCTTTTATATATGCTCATCCATACTTTTACTAGTGTGTAATGGAAGTGTAAATGAATAATACATAGACATTATACATAATAAAAAGTGCATAATGAAGCTTGACTTCAGAGATCTTAATCTTTATACAGTAATGTAGACTTTCTACTTAATCATACTGTCTGTGGTGTCCCGGTTGATTTATTTTCGATTTTATTATCGGAACAACCACACATTTTATTTCACACACTCTCATAAGTTTGCTTTGTAAATTTGAAATGATTTAAAAAATTACAAGTTTAGCATAAATGAATTCAGCCGTGGTCAAAACAAGTCTTCAGAAGTTTCAATTCTCTTTGGAATGTTCATTTAAATTCCTGCAAAACAAACAATGTTACAGGGATTGCTAATGATTAACAAGCATACTAAATTACAGAAATCATTAGCATTTCCCTGAGCCCTCCTGAGAGTCACATGTCTACTGAGGCAAGGAAAGCCCAATACATGGCACGTTGTTGAAAAACCCAAGCAGCGACTTGCAGTGCATATCGAGATTCAACGCATATGTTAACAGAATTGTGAGTAAAGTCTCAGTTTGCCAGTGTTTTCTCAAGTTTCAGAGAATTTGGCTGTGTCAGCTGCAGTGCTTGTCAGGACATTTAAATAAACAGGCTTATGCAAACTTGGTGCAATATCTGTCATGCATACAAGTACAGTAAACGTCTAATTAATCAAGTGAACACACAGCTGAAGCGCATACACACACAAACACGGTTACACAAATACGCTAATAAAGTATGTAAATACATTTTGTATGTCGCTATCTGGTTTTCACATTATTCTCATCATCATCCCATTCCTCAGGGGTCATGTCTCCTCGTGCTGTCAGCACTACGGCCTCCTTGTGAGCACTGATGAAACTTTAATAAGCCTGCCTGACATGTTGTGTGGTGGCAACAGGAAGCCCTTTAGCTAGGTGAGCTGAGACAGTGCCAGCTGCCGGGTCCTGTCTCTGGTGCCATCATAGGGGACTGTCAGTTGAACAGCCCAGTTACTTTGGAGGACTCCATCTGGGCTAGACACGACTTATCTAGAGTGGTAGAAAGCCGCGAAAAATGTCTGTCATTGCAGAAATAATTGAATGCAGATAAGACTTAAAGCTTAAGTCTAGGTCTGATAGGGGTTTGGGATACTGATCATGAGACAGGCACACGTGGCATAGCAACTTGATGTGCTTGATAGTGAAGCAGGAGGAAGGCTGGAGTTAAAAGATGTCTGAATTTTAGAGCACAGCTTGACAGTGTGTCAAGTATTTATAGAAGGATCATGCCTGATGCTTTGATTGTAAGACAGGCAACACAGGTTATGCTGCAACTTTGAGAATGAATACTGACTATGCTACATTTAACATAGTAGCGCTGGAGACTGTTGTTCACATAGTCACAGTGACTCCACAGTTATTAAAATCACAGAGAAATTATGCGGAGCAACCTGAGGACAGAACACCTGTTTTGTAGACTGTGACATCATTCTTGTCTTGGAGCACTGAACACGCTGCATGTCATTAAACCCCCTGGTGAGAATCAGGCTGACCAAAACAAATAAACAGTGGCTAATTACAATAATTACCCATTACATGGGCAGAGGTCAACCACCTGTACTGTCCACCTCAATCACATCTCCTTTAGCATATGAAGATCACAGGTGATGCAGCTCCATTGTGTGGATAAGGATGTGGAGAAAAGTGGAACAGGTGTGGTATTTAAAATCGATATCCGCTGGCATTATGAATATGGTAATAAGCTCAGCAAGGCAGCAGGCGGCAAGCAGGCAAGCAGGCAGGCAGGCAGGCAAGCAGGCGGTACATGCAGATGTAACTCCCAGAGGGGCCTGCCGCAAATGAGGTGTGCCCGCCCGCTATACTGCAGTTTCATCTGGCTCTAGAAATAACAGCACAGCCCCACTGTACCTCCAATCTATCACCCCCCTCCTGTCTGCGGGTGGTATCAGTGGGGGAAAAGGCACGCTGAAGGGAGAGGAGAGAGTAATTTATTAGGATCCGAGCAGACTAGGTGATTTCTCTGGAATGACAGAGTTAATTAATGTACGGGGACTTAAATTGTCTGTCTTGCAGATGATCATTTAACCCTCTTCCCTTCTCATTGCCCTGCTTCCTCACCCACTGCACGGTGTGATAACCACTGGCTAGCTTCTAGCAGGGACTCTGAAAGGAGGAATAGAAGTAGGAAATGTTGGGGAGTGCGCACACAGATTTCACATGGGATTGCTGCTTATTCCTGACTCCACAAAAAATAATTGTGGAAAAGCTCCAAAATACTGCCTGTCGCCGCTCCGGTCCCCATCATATGCTACCAGCTCGATAAAAAAATCAGGCAATTTCCAAAGAGAGCTCTGATAAAACCCCTTGCAGAGAGGATGGTACACTTTCTTAATCACTCCCTCTTATCCTCTCTTTTTAAATGATAATTTACTTATGTGGCTGCCTGACCATCTGATTTGACTGGCTGTCTCTCAATAAACTGTTTTGTACCCAAATCACAAGCACCATCAACTCTACTCACTGTCCCTACATATGCACGCACACACACACACACACATACACGCAGGCACACACACACAGATTGCAATCTATTGCATCCTTTTGTCCTACCCTGCCCTCCTCTATTCTTCTCTATTCTGTATTCTCAAATGTAGAAACAACACCTGTACATCCTTTCTGATGATGCAGTCGTCAGCCGAGCTAACGTACCTCTAACTCGATTGATGTTTGCACAAACAGGCTTCCTATTAGGACAAGTGGTGCTGAATGGGAGAGTGAGTTATAGTCACATTACTGCCCTGGGAGATTGAGAGGGGACAGATGGTTTTGTTGCCAGCATTTAATGAAGTGTTGTGAATCAGTTGGGTGTGCTGAGGAGGTCTTGACTGTCGCGTCGATGGGAGATGGAGTGTGGAGGGATATCAAGGGCATGGAGTGAGACTTTTTGCTCCACGATAGTTTCATCATGTCAGACATTGTGCAATCAAAACGACATCAATTATGTTGCAGCTTCCATAAAAACCTTGCCCATAGGCACGTATGAACAGTTAAAACAATTATTCCCCTTGCAGTGGGGACTTTGTAAAATGCCAGTTCAGTCCTGTCTTAACAAGTACCGAGCAGCACCTTGTTGGGTCCCACTTTTCTCTCTTGTCAAGAAGGAGGAGATAAACCATTTCACCTTGCGACTGATAATGCAGGGCTGTCAACCTGTCTTTCGTGCCAAACATGGTAATTATGTGCTTTGCTCTTCCCTTTTGTCTCCCGGGATGCTCAGGGAGAAGAAAACAGAGGTACAGTGAGGTGTTTGTCATTACTGTTACACTCCCACCACTGTCAGATGTCATCTCCAAACTGTGACTGTGTGATTTTATCGAAGAGAATATCTGGGGTTCGTCATCAGGTCATAACTGAGTACGAGCATGAGTGTGTGGCTGAGTGTGAGTGTGAATGCAGGTATACTTGTGCATGTAAACCCGTTCAATGTGTATCAGCGTCGTTCGAGGCAAAGGAGACAAGGCGTCATGAATTGCGCTTTCATTCCTCTTTGTACAGCTCCATTTACTTATCCCCATAGGGAATATGATGGTGTTGAGCTCGCATGCCAATGCAAATGCTTAGTGGTGCTGCATGCAGTGTCTGTCCTTTTTGTGAGCAAAGGTATTAAACTTGGAGAGCAGGCTTTGTGGCATCGCTGATATGGATAATCTCTTTAGCATTCTCCTGTTGTGATGGGCACTGAGACATCTAGTTTGCCTCTGCCAGTGCTCATTAGTGACAACACATTCAGGCAACATGGAATATGACTGCAATGAAAAGGTATGCACACACACACACGGACAGAAAGCAAGCAGAATCAAGCACACACATGAATGTACAAATAGACAGGTCTCCTTCAAACTTTTTTTCTGTCACTTAATCCAATGCAGTGTTGCCCAGAGCTAGCTGACGCTGACTTGACCACATTCTGAGACAATTTGGGATTTTAATTCAACCAAACTGCAAGAAGTGCACACTTAATTGGAAACCTGCAGAAAGGCAGCCACTAAGTTTTTTAATCAATCCATTGGAAGAAGTCCTCGGGAAATTTAATTTATCAACATGACGTTGATCCAAAAAATCAGTGAAACCCCAGGATAACAAAGTGTGCTCTTTTTTTAAAAAAAAAATCGCCTTTAAACACTTGATGTTGATGGCACTTGGTTATTGATCATCGTGCATTTAAAATTCTTTCCCTCTCACAGGTACCTCCACCCTTCTCTCTCTCTCTTTCTCTGTCTCTCTCATTCGCTCTCTCTAACACTCTCTCTCTCTCTCTCTCTCTCTCTCTCTCTCTCTCTCTCTCTCTCTCTAACACACACACACGCTCTCTCTCTCTCTCTCTTTCTGTGCTCGAGAGAGAGAGCACCACGGCAATCAAAAATAGAAAGAAAATATGCACAAACTAGATGTCAATGGGACAGGCATTTATTGAGACAGTAGGATACTGAGACAGAATCCAATCTAACAGCAGATTAGGTGTCACAGAGTTTAACTGTGTAAAGAAGGACAGAGCCAGAGGAGACAGATTAAGAGACAGACAGACAGACAACACAGTGCAGTCAGCTCACCGGCAGCGGTCAGTCCTTCAGGGTTGGCGCTCAGCTCCTTCATGTCAACCATGCAGTGTCCCAGGTGTTGGGTGCCGTCCTCCATCTGTCCAGCCTGCCCCTCACTTCTCCCTCCTGCTCCCCCACCTCCTCTCCCACCTCCTCGAAACACCACAGTCCAGTCCAGTTCCCCGGCTCACACACAGCCTGCCAAGCAGAGAAGCTGTCACAAAGATAGCAATCCGTTCGCCTCGCTTTCTTGCTGCCTCACAGCGCGCTCTCTGGCAGCATTAAAGATGCCTTTTGGAAACTAATACGGAAGAGAGGGACAGGCAAGGGACCTGGAGCAGCGGCAGGAGAGAGGAAGGGAGGGAGGGAGGGAGGGAGAGAGAGAGAGAGAGGTAGAGCAGGAGAGGGGAAACGAAGGGAGGAGTGATGAGGGAGTGAGATTCAGAATGAAAGGGAAAGCAGGACAGAATTGATGTTATGTACGATACACAGCTCTATCCATCAATCTTGGGCTGTCAGTAGGGCACCTAGACCCGACTGCACAGCACAACACAGTCAGAAAGACACTGTCTCCTCTCTCTTTCTTTTTCTCCTCTTACCGCGCAGCCAATGCTGCATCCAGACATGGCAGCAGGGGTCTTTCTGATTTCTGACATCTGTCTCCCTCTTCCCCTCCAGCCTCCCCTTGCCATTCCACCCCCCCCCCTTCCCTTCCCCTTTTTGAGAAGAAAAACAATTAACAAGCATCTGACTGCTGAGCTCCATACGGTTAATGCCAGCATCATGCAGCATGTGATTTTTAACTGCTGATTATAACCCAACATGTCAACTTCACTACAGGGTTAAATCAACAGGTTAAATAGAAAAAGTTAAGCGATACTAGATGTTTCTTCTGTTAGTCAGGCAAAATGTATGTGCATCTGCAAAAAAAACTGCAAATACTTATTTTATACTTTTTTCTAATCAGCAATTACTTGTAATGAAGAGCTACACTGGCAGAATAATGCAGCTCTCTTCTTCTGTGTCTTTATGTGGTCCCCTTGCCGCCTGTCCACCCACTCATACAGTGAAGGTTATTGTTAGTTATTTGGCCACGAAGGCCATGATGCTTCACTAAGACCATATATAAAATCAATGTTAATTTATACCCTGCTGAATGGAGAGGCTGTTGTGGTCTCAGCTGAAGCTCAATAAAGACACATAAGGCAGCAGACTCAAACTCCTAAAGGAGGTAAACACCTACAAAATGTATTATGAAATACGAAGAAATGCAGCATCAATCAACGTGAAGACAGAACAAAAAAAATTGCTTTAAATCCACTAAAACAGGGGATTGCTAACTGCTTTTGATGAGGTAGTTTTCACAAACCCTGCATATATGAGCTACAAAAATATCAAATTGTCACCACGCGAGGATGTAATCAGTTACCCTGAGTGTTATTTTTGGTGTCTTTTGATGCTGAGGTGACTAAAGAGGTGCAATCATGCTTTGTCCAACCGAAACACTTGATCAAGATCAGGCCACAGCTTTCTTCCCCAAATCTAGAAAAGGTCATCCATGCGTTTATCTCCTCCAGACTTGATTAGTACAATGCACTTTTTTCTGCTATCAGCAGGAGCAACATCCAAAGACTGAAGCTGATAGAAAGCGTCACGTCCCTGCTGTCCCTCACTGTTTGTAATTGATTTTAAGATTTTACTGCTCGTTTTTAAAGCCTTCAATGGTCAGGCTCCTGTCAATGTCTGATCCGCTAACTACCTACGACCCTGAATGCTCTTTGAGATAGAGAATATAATGAGTATCACTGATTGCATTGGTAAAATATTTATGAAAAAAAAGTATTGAAACCCTCTATGAAGAAAGGTTTTGAACACTTCGTGAAAACCTCATTAAAACTCTTTAAAGCACCAACAGACAACTTTTTAGATTGCCCTCTCCTGACGTTTCCCTGTCCTATAACTGTTGGTGCTGCTTCTACGAAGGCAATAGTAGCAACATGGCTACCGCTAACGGCTTGTCCACTGTCGAATGCAAAAAAACAACTGTAACAATTCCAATTTGTTACTTACTGACCTCATGGGCCTAGTGCAAAGAATGCCTGTTTTGCGTGAACAAACTTTGACATAACACTGGTGCTCTTCATTGAGTGAATGCCCATCCAGTTGCACTTTTTACCTTCTTTGCCTACTCCATCAGCGGGCTCTTTTACTTTTGTAGTGCACAGTTTCCATGGTTATCAACCTAGACAGAGCTACTTGGGAAAACTTCTTCCTGCTTGGGTTGCACAATGCACTTCCTGTGTGCAGCAATTCGTCCTTCATTTCAGCAGGACAGGCTGAATAACACAGTGAAAGTGAGGTTTATAGGTATTCAATCTATTCGTGGATGGTGACATTTTTCTACAGCCATCACACAGTGCAATCAGTATTTACTGTCTTTAAAAGTGTCTTTTGCCGGTCTAATGAACCCTTTGGGGGCCTGCCATGTTAATTATGCAGGCTATGAGAGATTGGGCTCGTATTTATTTCTGTGTTAGGTGTCAAGTGTTTAAATTACCAATATACCAAACAACATAATCTACCCTTCAAAAAGCAGTACTGGTCAAACCCTAGGTCCAAGCTACATGTTCTAAAAAGCCACGTTGGGCTCATCTCCATTTCTTGAGGCGGCTGGTCGGGATTGGGGTTGGTGCCAAAAACCTAAATGAAGATAAATTGGTCCCTACAGGAGCAATAAGACAGAAGATGAATCCACTCTGCACGAGGAGGTTTCTTCTTCACTTTCTGCTTCTCTTTCCATCCTTATTCCCTCATCCCCCTATTGCCACATTTTCCTTGTTTTCCACCCCCTTTACTCCCTAAAACCATCAAGATGAATGTTGGCCTCTACTGCTTTAATGAAAATGTGGTGGCACATACACACATAAAATCACAATCGCGTGCATGTGTTTGCGCGAACGCACACAACACAGCAGAGAGGCGAGCGGATCTGTGGAGTGAACCATTAACATTCTAATACGTTTCTTTTAAAGGCGACATGTGTTGTCTTATTAAAGCCTGACTGATGGAGGGGGCTGGAGAAAATCAATAGACAATGCACTGGAGATGGAGAATAGTACAAGTACACTGAGGAGAGGAGAAGAAAATAAACATGCCCTTTTTAGCTATTCGCCTCAAAGCCGGGAGAATAGATCCTCACATTTACCCATTCCAATAGCACTTCAGGCCCATTAGAGTTTGTGATACACTCCTTCACAGTATTAACTGAGGACAGCCAATAGCTTGATTCACTATTCACTCTGGGGTGTATGTTGCCTCTGCCAGGGTTACACAGCTGTAGTGCAGTAAAAGCCCCAGCAAGAGACATCCCAATTGCATGGTGTAAAAACACACTGTGGCCAAAGATGATTCAGGGACACTGGTCAAGGCACTCTTGCCTTGCTGGCACCAAGCTCTTAAATACCTGCATGACAATTATACATTTATTGATTTGCATGTGTAACATGTAAGTTTCCTGTTTGGTTTATTGCATTTATACCGTCTATTGTGCATTAATGTTTTACTAGAGGTTGCAAGAATCAGCATGCTGAGTGTATCAACCATCAAATTATTCAACTACTCGACAGTTACCTTAGCTGGCCGCCTTTTCTTCGATTTCAACATGTTTTGTCATAAATACATTTCTGAAACTGCAAAGAAAGAAGCCACTGCACACATCTGGTAAGATAATCTGGCGAGTGTGTAGCCTAAAAGATCATAAATATTACAATGTTCTGTAAAGATTTTGGTTTTACTTTGGAGAGCTATAATACAAATCAATGAGTTCAACTAGCAGTGTCAAAGAAGTAGTCCATAGTGTTTATAGTTGTTTCTACCGGTAGATGCTTGCTAGAGAATGGAACAATCCTGCTCCTTTTGCAGATAGCAGGCAGCCTGTTTGGTAACTACTTCACTCACTTAACACAGCAGGTTGAATTTCAGAGTGGACATGTACAGTATCGATAATTACTGCTAATGAAATACTAACTCGGCAGACGGAACAGCAGTCTGCTACCATGGCTATCTATGACTTGAATGTGGGAATTATTGTGGGAATATCTGGGAAGATGCCGAGACCAAAAGAAGTTGATCATCAGACCTTATTAGTAAAGATTTTTTCCAGCCCCCATTAGGCATTTTTTCAAATTATGCTGTTTATTATCTACCTTATCTAATGCTGTAATTCAAAATGTGCATAAGAAATATTCTAATGGAAATGGCTAAAAGCAGCATATTACCGTAGTTTATCAAGGATATGAAGCCTCATTTTAACCCCCAAAAATGTTGCTTGTGTTGAAATTGCTTTTACAATAAAGCTCTTTGCAGACCGTATATAGACAGGAGGAGTAAACACAGTGACCAATAATCCTTTTATGCACATATGGGGGTGCAAATGTTAAATCAAAGTAGACCTGAAGAAATGTTAATAAAACTTACAGTGTCTTCACAAAGCAAGATAAAAAAAAATGCTATGTGTAGTGCGTATCCTGCATTTTCAAGGTGTGCCATATATAAAAATATATCAGAATATGCAGTCTTTCTGTACACTATTTGTATTCAACTGTGTCATCTGGTCTAATGAGACCAACGATCAATGTCTGTCAAGGTCCTCATGAATCCTCATCACATTAAAAATGCCCATCCCACCCCCATCTTTTCCTTTTCACTCCTTTTCCTCTCAGAGAATGTGGAGAGATGAGGCTATTGATTTCTCATCATGTGATGTCATGTCAGGTTACAACATCCTCTTTTTACTGCACTGCTGCTGACTGACATCCCAGTTGTTGACTTCCAGTTTCTTGTAAGGCGGATTCATTCAGTTGCTTGGGGAATGAGGATGTGGATCTGACAGGGTTTGAAACTAGAAAGTCTACATTCTCCACATCAAACCACTGACCCAGCCCAACATTGATATTGAAAAAGAAAAAACTTATTGTTTTTTTAATTAAGATGCTAAAAAGTCTGCATTCGCACATGGATATACTTAAGGTGTAAATTCACATTGTTTTCAGTTTTATCTTTCAGAATCAGAATTTCTTTATTTGTCCTGAAAACAGGGACGCTTCTTTGTCACAGCAGCCAAAGGACGGTGATATTGCAATAAACAATACAAATAATAATAAAAAATAAACAATATAATAAAGAGGTAAGAAATAGAAATAGACTCATATACATTGTATATTCATAACATTTTATACTCTGAACAGTATAATTGTCAGCAGTGTGGCAATGTGTTGGTATTAATGAATAATAAATACGGGTATGAAAATTTGCACTCCTGTGGGAAACACAAACAAAGTAGTAAGTAAAAGTAAGTAAAAGTCTTTTCAGTACGAAATTCGTTCTTTGGTTTCCACAGACTGTGTTTCTTTGCTGAATGGCGGAAAAAACTTGCTTTTGAACTAAAAACACTTAATATCTACTTGATTTGATTGACATGCACCTCGCCTCTTCACTTATTATCTTTAGTCAGACTTCAGCAGAATACAGTACTGAAGAAAACAAGTCTGCTGATCTTGTCACCTATCTCTTTCATTGAAGTTTCACTATGAAAAGTTCACTTCATGGCCAATATCAACAGTGGGACTGACTACAACAATCCATAAAGGCACATGAATACTGTTTGAAGAAAAGGTTATGGCCTTGGTCAACTACTAAACATAAACATAATTGTCAAGAAAGGATGAAAATCTTATACTGCACA
Source organism: Diplodus puntazzo (assembly GCA_963678695.2). Lineage (NCBI taxonomy): Eukaryota > Metazoa > Chordata > Actinopteri > Spariformes > Sparidae > Diplodus > Diplodus puntazzo. The sequence goes on along the minus strand of OZ023156.1, from coordinate 11,897,186 downwards.
GTCCTCACAATTTGAGAAAAAAGATAGCATGTGAAATCACTTTGCCCTTTCACATTATGACTGAAGTTGGAAGGTCTCTCCTCACACTGGGTGTTCTTTGTTTGACAAAGCCACATTCTCCTACCGTGTTTGTTTGCAGTCTTTAATAATTTAGCTATATTTCAGCCCAAGGGCCTTTTTAATATTATGTCTTGGCATCGATCGTTAACTTAACTAAACTTTCCACACACACACCCCACTCAAACACTTATTGCTGTAAGTACTGTTGTACATCGGTCAAATTCACAAGGTGAACGTAACGGTGGTTTGCAGAAATGTTAACTGCCAACATTATATATTATGACTGGGATGAAACGTTACAGTGGAATGGGACGTTACAGTCTACCCTACAAGTCTGTTTTGGTTTGCCGATGTTTCTTGTCTCTTCATTGCAGAAGAAGCTTCAGTGAACACTGAAGTCACATGGTTCATATGCGTCATGTTTTATTCACCAAGTCTATTTTCAGTTTAATTTTTGTTTAACTTCAATCGATTCCACGTCAGCCATAGGTAAAAAAAAAAAATAAAAAAAATAAAAAAAACCTTAACCCTAACCAAAATTTTAAATGTGCATGAAAACAGATGGATTAAAACACACTTTTTGCCTCATCAGTGCTTCAGTATATATTCAACTTGCAGGTTAAGTATGTGATAAAGAGACAGTTAAGCAGGAAAATGTACTCTTAACCTCACACAAACAATGTAATGCTCCTTCCACCATTGCCCATTAAGATCTGCGCAGTGTTTTCTAAACTCTAACCCTTTGGAGCCCAGACTGTCAGTGTGGAACTGGCTCCCTCACTTGGCCTGGGCTTGGGTAATCGTTAATCTCCAGTTGTGCTTTGATTACAAATTTACTCCCATAAATAAGTTTTTATAGCACAAGTGCTGGAGAGGCTGCAAAGTGATTCTTTTTCCTTTTCTTCACTTACAACAGTCTCTCTGACAGGGGAAAGACTCCAGCTATGCTAGCAGTGCCTCAGACACAGTAGAAATGGAATGGCTTTGGGCACTCAATCTCCTCAAGAGGACCAGCAATGTTGAAAGTACAGGATAGATATGGATTAGCTGTTTCTACAATGTTTCTGAATTAGTCGGCTGCCAGAGACACACACAGCACAGTGCCAACATCCATGGATCATTCTTACAGAAACAGCAGGAGTATTTTCATTACCCACGGCAGATTGTCTGGATATTTCTTCATCAGGATTGTTCATCCATAACTAACAATGTCCATCAGGAAAGGTCAATACTGATCTAACCCCCCACTGTTACACAAAGTTCTATACAGCCAGGTGCTTTATGTGCTTGATTTGCCTTTTTTTGGCTTGTAAGACCAAAGAAACAGCAATTCTTAGTGAACACAGGGATCCAACAATCAGCTATGAGGTGTGATGCCCGATTCTCCAATACAACCAGCGAAGTAATGTAGTCCTAAATCAATTGTGGCATGGGCAAACCCTCTTCAGGACAACACCATTAGTGGTGGACTGAGATATCTGATGTATCAACTTTATGGAAATATTCAATATTAACTTTAAATGAGTTTAGAGCTGGGACACAAGCCAACTTGGGCCAAAAGTGAACACAACTGATATATGTTTTCTCATTTCTCCTCTTTGTTCCCCACTGCACAGGTCTATCGAAGGTGGTAATACTGAGGGCAGTTGCTAGCTTCAGGAAAAGAAATTATAATAGTGTTTTCAGTAGGCTAATTGAGCTAAATGCTTTGCTAATTGTAGATGCAAATGAGCCAATGATTTGCTTAGAGAGGACAGGTTGAAATATACCAGCACTGCTATCTATGCATTCAATCCTATGCTTAGCTTAGTTTTCCAGCTTCACAAAATTAAAAGTACACAAAAGACCCTCCTAGACCTAGTGTTTGCTTTGTCAAAACTGGGCTACTGTAGAAACATAGGGGTAGAATATGACAAACTATGTGGAGGATAACCTGCTCCCTCTGAAGATAATAAAGGGCTCATAATAATGATCAATTCAGGTGTTTATATGCTAATGAAAACATAATTATCAATATTATATTCATACATATACACATTCTGCCCCTAAATTCCCCTAAATCATACAAACTGGACCTTTATGTAACCATAGGATTGATTATCAAATGTTATCTATAGACAGGTCTGGAGATCAAATTTACCATTGACAGTCCTAGGAGGAAAGTGTGCATTCAGAATATGCAAACCATGACTGAGGAGCATACAATATGTAATGAGAATTTTTATGGCTGGAAAACCCATACTGTAAATCAAACCAGATCACACCAAGCTTCCAAAGCAAACAGTGTACCAGTGCTTTTAATGAGAAAACAAATCTATAGCCTCGCTAGCAGTCCCTTGAGGCTGTAATGCTCTCCATAAAACAAAATAGTTGATTGGATGTAAAATCAAGAAACAGCTTTGATATTTTTACTTTCTCACCGCTACTGGGATCAAATTGTAATGTTTGGCATTGCAGAAAAGATGATCAATTTCAAAACTCTTATTAGAAGTGGCTCACTTTGATCCATCCTAAACTCTATTGTCAACCTCAGCTGGACTTATAATAGACTTGTTAACCAAGTAGCTCCAGCCTCCAGCCAAATTCTGGTAAAAAAAAAAAAAGTGGCAGCCAAAAAAAAAAAAAAAGACAAGACAATTGTAACTATAAAGTGGCTGGTAAAGTTTAAACATTGAATAGACATTTGGCTTAGGATTAAAAATGTAGTTATTTTTGCGCCCTGTTAATCGGCATTCTACTAACAGGGTTTTCATAAGGCTTTGGCACAACACCCAAGCTACTGTTGACATGTAATGTAAAATAAGTGTGGACAGCATGAAAACTAACTCAATGACTTTTGCCTGATCTGGTTGTAGTTGGTCCTGCCAACTTTTGGCTTCTGACTTTTTGGGTGTGGTTTTTTTTTTTATTATAGGCTCTAGCTTTGTAGATTTTGTAATAACAGAGGTCCACAATTATTATTTTTTATAGAAAAAATTAACATTTTCTTGTGGTAGCTGCCACATACCTTCACTTAAGTCTTCCACAAACCAAGGGAAAACACTGACTTATCTTTCACTGAGTAGGTGATCTTAGGGGCGACTGACTCTCATGTGACATTTAGTGGTGCAATTCGATAAAACAGTCCGGTCTTAGGCCTCATATCAGACCAGTCTGAAAATGTTTAAATCGGCCCCTGAAGTGAGTTGTGTATTGATCCATGTCACTGTGCTGAAGTAGCAGGCAGATTTGTAAATGCACATTTTTCTCTTGGATCAATAATATTCTCTAAACTTACAAATACTCAACTCTGTACCAACTTTTGGAGCGAACACACTCCATAGAGTAGTGTCACCATCATGATCAAAATGACAAATCGTAACGAGAAGTTGGGGGAGATTGAGAGGATCATAGAGACAAACTGCTGCCTGTAGTATTCCTATAATATTACTAGGATCAGTCATAAACGTCTGTGCTATAAAAAGTTTTTAAAAAGCCCAGACCAAACTACCTAGGAAACATATTTGACAGAAAGCCTGACTACAGATTTAGTTATCAGTACATGGTTAGGGTCAGGGACATCTTTGCTGTTAAAAATGAACAGGATTTTAGCATCTAATAGTTGGTGACAACTGATGTCCTACTTAAAGTAAATACAACTTTATAAATGGTATAGACTTATAAACTTCCTCTGAGAAAGTAAATGATTGCAAAGCAAGAAACTTTTACATAAATGCCTTTCCACACTTACAACTGCAATAAATCTACATATTGAGTCCAGGTAGCCAGGGAAATGATTCAGGATTAGGAATCAGGAGGATTAAATCTTAAGAGTAATGCCATCATCAAATCTCCCTCCAGACCACTGCAGTATAAATCTTATGTTATACAACATATATACTGTCACCTGGTAATGTGCACAGCATTAAGTCAGCCACAAACCATAAATCTCACACCTGCTCCCTGAAATCTCCTGCCTCCTCTCATTCTCCACACCACTGGCTCATGTGTCAGGAGCTGCTGTATGTTTAAATAGACAAACCTCAGGTTTGGCCTTCTTTCAAACGGCCTCTTGGAACACTCTTCAATAGCCGTGTTGGGCTACAAAGCCAAGCAGATTAGAGGATTGATCCATCCACAAAACATGTGATTCAGACAAATTCCTCCATTCTATAGATAACAGATTAAAATAACACTTCAGTCTTTGTCTTGTGTGTCAAAGGAACGTGCAACATTGCTGCACGTTAGAGCTTTGCGAGAAGGGATCAGCAGAGGGATGAGTTTTATTTGGAAAGGTCAGGCCACCTGCAGGACAAGGCAAGAGCTGGGGATAAGGGAAGGAGTAAGGATATTGTAGCTAGAAACATCGGCTGATTCCAATTCATGGCTGTCATCTACATCTGAGGCACAGTGGTGATGCTGCAAAGCGAGAGCCTCATACCAGGCCAGCAGGATGTCTTCCAAACATAAACAAATATAAATAAATACACACACACAAAAACAAAAACAAAAATCAAGCATAGTGTCTATTTTCACTGCATTCCCTTACACATTTTTAAAAGATTTTAAAACGATTTGTATTTAAATGCATGGCACTATGTCACGTTCATGAATCTGCCAACTCTTAGCTCGTGCATGCCAGCCTAGTGTTGAGGGTAGCGCACGGAGACAGCTGAGAGGAGCAGCCCCCTGATCCTGCACTCTGTCAGCTGTGTATGCCTGCTGTCAGAGAATGACAGCAGGCATACACAGTTCCATGTGCCCCTGTTGTTTGTCTGGCCCATTCTTAGGGTAGGGCATGTCTCTCACTGCAGCTGGCTCACAGAAGCATTACACAATGCAATCCAGATTAGTTAACCCACTGACGGGTAATTATAGACTGGCAGCGTGCAGGTTTGCCCCTGCTGGGCTACACGAGGATAAAACTGTTCAGTCATTGTGTTGCAGTGCCCAATACTGTATAAATGGACTGGACAGTGAATGCTAATGATACTAATGGCAGATAGGTTGCTGATGCTGGCCAGTGTTTTGCATCCTCTTGATCACATTGGTGAAAGAGCACTAACAAGCAGTCAAACTCAGATGTATCACCCTGTGATCCAAATTGAGACCATTTTTCAGCAGAGAAACAGCATGACTGAAAAACCAACCTCTATATCCGGTCCCTCATTTATTGTTTGCCAAACAAGATGAAATGGAAAGCACAAGATTTTAAACGTACACTGTAAGACGCCAAACTTAACCTTAAGCACCCTTTGCTAATACTGGCCATATATGCATTTGCTCTACGCTATTCATTCTTTTTCAGCGTATCATTTGTGTGTAATTGGCATCTGATTTACAGAGGCAGCAGCTAATTACTCTATCAGTGTCTATGACAGCCTCGTTGAATTTGTATAAATTAACAATAAAACAAACTGAGCATGGTTTTGCAGAAATAGATGTACTAATTAAATTAAATTACACTATTTTAAAACATTTGCCAACGCTATGATTAAATTGTAATAGAGAAAATAAGATACGACTGGCTAGAGCTTCTAAAGTAAGAATTATTTGAAAAACTAATGCAGTGAGTCATTAACTTCTAAGGAAATTGAGAATGAATTAAAAGATATTTTTTTAAAAAAAATGTGCTTCTGAACCTACAATCAACCTGCAGTCATCATCTACATAATCCAAAAAACATGACTAACCATACTTTATCTTGTAGAGGAACATTTTAGGGAAAAGGAGTACATTGATAAATGAATTTAGTCAATAATGGGGACATTAAAAAGCAGATAGGGTTGTACCCTAAACTGAACCTTTTTATTCCTGGGAGGTTTCATATCTTGTGGCAGACAGAGCTCCATAGCGAATGCAAATATTATAGGCAACCAATCTAAATGCTGATGGTGTCATGGTGGATGGATGATGGATGATGTCATTAAACTGTGCGATCAACACTTAGGTCATAATGATAAATTCAAGCAAAGAAGCTGACCACTAGCAGTTTAACTAGCAAAATGTATTTCTTACGCTTCTCTTTTTCAAAGAATGAAAAGATTCTGCCCTGTAAATTATATAAATGGAGTTAATCTGTTGTCAAAGCAGTGTTGCCACCCAAGGTTTACATTTAAAACAATGCAGGCCTGGCCAGCAAAAAAGATGAACCAAGCTCAACACTGACTCTAACTAAACAACCAAGGTAGTCCAGGAAGTCTCTGCTTGGGATTTCGCATTTTCTATAAATCATTCACGATTACAGTCCCGTCATTCAGTTATCAAAAATTGAATTGTTGGGTTTTTCACCAGCAGTAACTTAACACAAATCCTGAAACAGCTGACGGCAAACATGATGAAGCAGTAAAATATAGCAGATATCTCAGAGCAGGAACAGGGACACTGGAGAGAAACTAAACTTCAGACAACAGAGAGTCAGAAGCTACAAAAGTACTGAGAGCTAAACACACAGAGACTTTAAAACACCTTTCTCTCAGGTTTCCTGCATAGACATGAGTTGAGGTTTGCAACAAATGCTTGTTCGGGAGAGGGAAAGTAGTCACCCCCTCAGGCCTCTTGGTGGAGGGGTGGGTGTGCTTTGGTCCTACTCTGGAGAAGGTTTATCTCAGGAGCAGCTAAATAAGACTGGTATTGGGAAAGCAAAACAGTGTGTCAGGGTTTGACTCAGCGTGGCCAGTGGAAAAGCCATGAAAACATAAAGGACATTGGAAGCTGTGAACAATTTTGGTTGTGTGCTAGACTGTCATTCATGGATAAATTTAAAGAAAAACAAATACAATCATAAATTGATACTGTAATGCAAAGAATAAATTAAATTGTCACCACTGTCATTCATTACCATCTCCAGCAGAGTAGGAAAACTACAGTGTTCACCCTCAGCTGCTGAGGTAACTCATTTGGGACAAAAATTATCTGCTGGATCAGGTTTTCTTTGTTCGATGTTAAACGTCATATCCCAAATATGATCAAAGCAGGATGAAACTCAAAATCAGACGGCTATAGAGCAAATAAATGCACTTACTGTGAATATAATTTTAAAATCACTGCTGAGCCCTGCCATGACTTATCATGCGATGCTGCATTTTGTGAAGGTCTTAGCCAATGACAAGCTGTCTTCTCCTGCCTTTTCATATGGAAACCATCCCTCCCAGCACACATGACTTTCCATCATTTCCAGCGGGAGGGAGAGATGAGAAGACTACAAGAGGTGTGGGTTGCCGTGACTCTGTTGGAGACTTGTAATATTCAGCCTGGCACTCAACCATTACTCTTCTTCACACTTAGGTAACTGAAAAACCTTGAAATCCAATGTATAAACACATAAAAGATCGCATTTTAAGAAGGTATCCCACAGCCTTGCATGGGCACAAAAGTTCTATCTAAAGTTTTCTTCCACCTGGGTCTGCTTTCTTAATGGAAAAATATCTTTTGAAGATTTTAATGAGTCAGCAGAGAATGTAAGGTATGAGGAGTTTTCTTTATATAAGATGCCAAAAACTGAGCAGGAAATTAGTATGGTTGACTTTAATAATGATGTGCATAGTAACATGAATTGTTTTAATGACCATTTAGTATCTATTATCCATTAAACTAACTAACACTAAGCATAGACAAGTTGTGCTGGTCAAACCTCGGCAATTACTCGCTTACACTGAGCATTCATGTGTGTCGGCTCAGCTTACTACTCATGGGGCAACATGTTTGACACAACATACATCATCTTTAAACTGCTCCACATAACCCATTATTAAGTCTGGGGTAAGGCAGAGCTGTTGATGCTGGAGCTCAGTTAATGAGGTACTCAGGGTATACGTTCATGGTGCGACAGCCTTACTCTTCCCTGCATTTAACCCAGGTGCCAATGCCATTGCTTTTTCTTCTTTAAAGTTACCAGAAAATAAAACAAATCATATAAATCCATGCTCCATAAGTGCAGATTCTCAAAAGTCACATCTCTTCATGCAAAATTCTACTTCCAAATGCGACTCTAATACGAGAGAACGACGAGTTCCAACCAAATGAATTAGAATAATTTACTACATACTATACATATATATATTATAGTCCTTTAACACGACGTTGGTTGCATTACATCTAGTTAAGGCGGATCTATTTTCTGAACCCTAAAATGATTGAAACCAGTTTTGAATGAAAATGAATAAGAGAAGAAGAATACATTATGAACGTGGCCTGGTGTGACGTTCCCTTTGTGATTAAGATGATATTTAATTTAACGTTTCTGTTTCCAATGTTCCTGTCTGCAGTGTTGTCTCAGGGTGCAGATGTCTTATTCTTCAACCCTTCTGCTGAGTAGGAAGTGCAGCAATTATGACTAAGCTACTTTACCACTGTCAATTAAGCTAGAACATGAAACTGCTTTCATTATGATGTGTCATATTTAGCCATAATGAAATGCAGTGACTCATCTGGTCCCGACAGAAGACGAAGACAGAGTACACTCTGCAAAATCTCTGTTTAACTTTAAAGCAACCAAAATAAATATTTTAAGTGTCATACGTCCCGTGTCGTTTTAAAAGTAGGGCTGGACTTTTTTTTTTTTTTACATGTGTGTGGACAATTTATTTTTCTGAACACATTTTTCATAATATAAAAGTGCAAAATTCCAAAAGGCCATACGACTGCAGCAGCAATATAAAGAGCTGCTGTAGACTTCAAGAGATGGGATTAAACTTGTCAGGTTTAGAGAGGATGTAGGAGGTTGTGTGTTCATCAAGTCTAAAACATTTTAGGCTTTCATCTACGCTCCAGTTAAAATTGACATCAAAAGAGCTGCTGTTCAAATTTTTTATATAAAGACACATGCACTGTAAGATATAAAAATCGAGATGATGGTAAAGCAATTGGTCAAAAGAACATGGCAGGGCTCATTTTATTATTTTAAGAGATGTGTGCTATGAGGGTCATTTCTTCGAGAGCTTTTTTTTTGCAGGAATTTTACAAATATCTGCATCCAGTTTCCAGTAAACCTAAAACATCAGAATGGTCAATGCATGCACTTTGTGTCTTGTCCTGCATCATAGATCATATTTTCTTTATTTCACATTTTTTTTGCCATACTTCTGGTATTATTTTGAGTTGTTCACCTCTCCTCTCATCTCAGATCCCTACTCCCTGCCCTTGTGTATTTCCCACCTTTGTGAAAGTCTGCCTCGCCCTGATGTGCTTCACCAGTGCCCAATTATTCCTGCCTCCCACGTGGGTTTAGTCTGTGTTCTCTCAGTCCTCTGTGCCAGTTTGTCTTCGCCCCTTGTCTCATGCTTTACACCCTTAGTTCCTTGTGTTCTCTGGTTCTTAGATCCTTTCTTGTGTTCTTTGAAGTGACCCTTTTGCCTCACCCTCTTTGGATTGCTGCTTGTTTGACTGCCTTTATCTGTACTGAACCTTGTTTTGGAAGTAAAGGCTTTTTTGATCCAACTGTACGATCTCCTGAGTTTCGCATTCCCGTGTTTATTTCTGATAGTTCGTATATGCTCAGAACTTTTTGATCAAAGGTGGTAAGGTGCTTTTCTAAATCTTCTTCGACAGAAAATATTCAAAGTCAATTTTAAACTGCAGTGTTGTTTGTGATTTCTCATCTCCATTTTTGTTAGGTCATCGGTTAAAAAAGGATTAAAACATTGCATTTTTCTAAAACACTTGAAAGAGAGTCGGTTTACGTCTACATTTAGGTTCAAACATAACACAGGAGAAAAAGAAAAAGCAAGCAGAAGACAGTCTTACACAGCATATTTTCTTGTGTCAACCCAAAGATTCTAAAAATCATTAAAGCACCAAACAATGCACATTTCAAATAAATAATACAGAGCAATTAATTTATTCAGACTTGGGCTTATTAAGCTTGATTAAATGTTAGTGCTATATCAATTGTACCAATGTAGAGGCATTGCTAATTATATTAAGCGATGTTATTGGGACTGATTTAACATTTGTTACGTAATGATATTCACAATGGGAAACACTATCAATGAAAAATGTGTATGCATTTTATCTTGACTCATATGCACAAAACTAAGTACATTTGTGGTTTTCATTCATTTTTATGGAATTTATCTTAAAAAACCATGCCTGCTCTTTGGTTGGGACAACTTGTTAATTATTGTGCAGAAATAATTTTAGTTTGATTGCAGTACGAGCAGTAGAATAAAGCCAGGGGCTGTGCTCATGAATGTCAATCCAGGCTCAACATTAATTCAAACCTTTGATAAAGTGCAGCTAGCACAGTGCACTACACACATACTGTAAGTTCAGAACGGTTGCCAGAGAAATGGAAAATCAGCCCTTATCCTCATTCGCAATTTAATGGTTACATGTATTGATGTAAATTTTAGAAATATTTGAAAATATACATTATACTGTGATTGGTCTTTTGTGCCTGTGCTTTAGATAACTGGCTGTGTATTCATTGATAACAAAGGCGCACAAACATATATGACAGCTTGTCAGACTCAGAAAATACTAATACTGCTATTGTTTTTCTATATCTAGATCATAAATTCTCTCTGAATGAGTGATGGGTTGTCGGTCTGAACACTGACTATTATACTGTCTGCTTTTTCATTTATTTTACATTTTCTCTCATCCTGAATTTTAATTTAAAATCTGTGATGGCTAAATGACCTGTGATGAGAACCCTGGCTTCATTAAGGCCCTTCCCTTGTGTCAACTGCGGACAAATTCATTCCAAAGTTGCAAAGCTGAAGTGATCTACTGTTCAAATTGATGAATTAGGCTAGCACATTTTTAATTACATCAAAGATGAGGGCTTTGGGGAGGTGCAGGGGTTAATGTTTGAAAAGATGATTTGATTCCTAATAGCCGTACCTCCATCTTGGTTTTGTGGTTCATTCGAGGGCTCTCGTCCTTATCGCTGCACTAGTGACTGCTCATAATTGGAAGGGGTGCGTGGAGCGGTGTGTGGAACTGAAGCGGTTAGTATTATGTATTTAGAGCAGTCCAATTTATTTAGAGTTCATTCTAAAGTTTTGCTTTACTGAATATTTTTAAAGCACTCCATGGTTTGGCTCTCTCTTATTTATCTGGCCTTTTAATTCCCTACACTCCACATTGACCACTCAGGTCCTCTGCACTCATTTTTGATTGTCCCTCAGGCCTGGAGGGAACTCAAGTGTGACCGCTTTTGCAGGCCCCATCCTGTGGAACAATCTGCCCCACCACATCAGATCTGCCACATCTATTGAGCCGTTGAAAGCACAGCTCAACACAAACCTTTTTTCTTTGGCTTTTGATCAAATTTAAACTGCTACTCCTCAATGGGCCCTCATAATGGTTGTAACAAATTTACGTTGCTCAGGGATTGTATCTTGAACTCTGGGTTTATACGTGATCTTTTATTGTCTTTTCTGTTGACCACATTTTCATTTGTCATTGTTTGTAAAGCACTTTGGTAAGCTCATGTTGTTTTAAATGTGCTATACAACATACATTTGACTTCATTCATCTATTTTTAGTAAAAGTTAAACACTGGAATGTGAAAATTAATGACTGCTGACACCATATGTTACCTTAGTGCATAGGACACAAAATGGGGGCCAAATGAAAAAAGAGGCCTTCTATTCAACTTTTGATAACTTGACACTATTTAACAGCATACTTTATGTGTGATTTCAAAATTAAAGAACAGGGTTTTTAGGTGTAATACAAAAAAGAAGCTGAACATAACAAAAAATTCAAGTCCCTTGAAGACAATGGTGCTGGCTTGGATTGCTAAAAGGAGTCATCAATATTCATATAATGTGTATGAAATGTTGCCCAGCCGGTTTTTCACTCTCTTCACTTTTCCTGTGTTCCACGCAGTTTTCAGAGTCACACATTTTCTAGTTTCCATGTTTAAATGTGTTGAAAACCTTTGGCCACTGAATGTGGTATTCCATCTCCAACCTACCATTACATTCATGTCACTACACTGCTGTTGTTCGAATCAGCTGTCCCCTCAAGTGAGTGCCAATTTGTTGTACCTAATGTTTCTAACATTAGCTAATGTTAGCTGTCTGTGTAAATGTGCTGGGCGCACCCTGCAGAACTTTTTTTCCCCCACAAACTGGCAACTACAAAGATGCACAGATACCAAGTGATTCCAACGGTGTTACATTATTGTTTGATAACCCCTATTAGAAACTGGAAACAACTGTCAGAATTCTTACACTAGATAAAAAAAATCATTTTGGAACTGACAAATTATTGTATCACATCATTCAGTAATAATGTTTTAAAGGAAAAGAGATACTTTTATCCTGTGCCTGTATTCTGTGTTGCTTTTTTAAATGTGCCCTCTACATAGAAATGTTATCAACATGACCTTTAAGGTGTGAAATCTCTAGACTAAACACCGCCATCACTGAACAGGGAAACATCTGGCACATATCAAAGTAAAAATGATGAGCAATGTTGCAGTTTCAGGTGCATCTTACGGTGGTTTTCCTTTATAAATCACAATCACCTTGAAATGTGGTACATCTTTTGCCTATAAATAATCAGTGAAACGCCCACTGTATGAAATGCAGAGATTTCCCACAGTGTGAAATCTAAGTTCTTGCTGTGAAGCTTGAGACTAGAAAAAAGATGCTGTTTGGTGAACACAGTGTTGGCATAATAAATGCAAAAAAGGCAGACACAGTCAATGCAGCTGGCCCAGAAATGAAAAAAAGGTGGACACCAGGAGCGCATAGCCTTACGCAGAGTGTTTGTGCTGAGGTGAAGGGGAATGAGGATACATAGCTCATCCCCTTTGAAGAGAAACCGGCAGGAATTAGTAGGATATCCCTCCTGAGTGGAGCAGTGGTAGAGGGTATCACAGAGGTGAAAACTGCGCTGGCTGACTCAGGTAGACATTTTTATTTCCTTGTTTGAAATTTGATTTGGTCATTCAAGTCATATTCTATTATATATTTACTCAAATAAATGAGACATTTTATAGCTGAGTGCATTTCCATCAAACCTCAATCTCCCAACTGGTTATGACGGTTAATTATCTATCCTAAAGCTATGCAAAAAAAAAAAAAAAAAAAAAAAAAACATTATAAAACCGAATTTTCCCAGATGAACTCAATCTTCTCTGTAAACCACTGTGCAGACTGACATTGTATTCTTATCAAGTAACAAACCTCAATTGCATCATTTTGTTTGTCCACGAACACAAGAGCCCATCCTGTCATCCTCTTCCTGATACCATTTTGTTGCTGTTGTCTAAAGTGAGCAACATTTGGCCCATTGCTAGACCAGAGTGCTCTGATGCACAGTGAATCTCTCCCAGCTCTCTCATTCCTGCCTCTACATAGCCAGCTCCAGCTCTGAACCTTTGGCTCTCCCTGATAAAATATTTAAGATCTGCCATGATTAAAGTGCATCCTCCTCACCTTGGCAGCAAAATCCATTAACCCCAGGAGAATCAATTTCATTGATTTCAATGATAGAGGCTGGAAATGTGCGTGTAGAGGGATAAGCATGAGGTGAAGGTAGAGGGTGTGGGGAGGTGAGAAGCACCGTTCGGTGCTGTGGTGGCAGGAGATGCTGGGAGGGAAAAAAAACTTTTTACCCATTGCTCATAGTCAAGCTCCGATATGAAAAATGCATGGGACATCAGTCAGGAACACAATTATTTGCATGGCTCAAAGGATTGATGCAATGCATACAGGCCTCCTTGACACAAGCACTCAGGATACTCCAACAGTACAATACAGCTTAACACAGTATAGCTTATTGCAACAGGAAGAAAGTCAGGAAAGGAGGGGTCTAGAACACACAGGGGGCACACATGCTTGAACAAACTGAGAGAGAGGGCATGTGTGAGCGTTGCCGAATGATCCATGTCACTGGCATCTTCACCATCATCACAATCATCACATTATACAGAACACATACCATATCACTTCTACACACAGTGCAGCAGAAAATTGTCATCCTGCATCCTCTTGTTCACCTGCAGGGCACATGATTTCCATCACAGCCAATAATCTTTCTTTTAATGTACTTGATAATATGCAGGAAAGCATTTCAATCTGTGGTGATTGGGGATAATTACACTGGTAGAGTCAGTGAGTGTTTTCAACAACGACAGTTCTGTGTACTGTGAATATTATTAGCGATAAAACAGTCCGGGTGTGATGGTAAATTGCCATGCTTCCACTCAGTGGCAGGGGATGGAAACTTTTGAGATATGTTTTAATCCGGAGCTGTCAAACCAAATAATGAAAGCCCAGTCCATTTGGGCTTTCACTGCTCCTTTTTAATTAGCCCAGGAGAAGCAGAGGGCAGATCATCAAGTTAAATTCAGTTTAAGCAACATCTGACGCAGACATAGGTATGAGACTTGAATGTACTAAATATTTAACATTTTGTATCCAAGAAAGTCCAAAAAATGAATATAGTGGCAAAGACAGCGCACAAACAATAGTGACTAAATTTTGAGAGAGAAAGGACACATGCAGAGGTGGATTCAAAGGTCTCTAACGGATGACATACAGTATAACATCAGCCAAAGTAACATACTTTTCTAGAATTTCCAATTCCCTTTGTACTGCAGTCCCAGAGCAGTCACTGCCAGCTCTAGTGTTAGCCTGAGGAACATGTGGACAGTCATGCCTCCATGACACATGTTGTCACCATGCTTTTCTTTTCACCTGACAGCAATGACCTTCAACTGGAGGGTATGTGTGTGAGGTTAATGTTAAACCCTCTCTGAGCAGGTTATAGACTGGACCATTAATATTGTGTATCTGAAAATCCATATATATATATATATATATATATATATATATATATATATATATATATATATACACACACATATACATACATACATACATATACATATACATATATATATATATATACATATATACATATATATATACATATACATATATACATATATATATATACATACATTCATATATATATACATACATTCATATATATGATGATTGAAAATAAAAAAATTATTAAGTGATCCCTTCGATTTGCTTGGCTTGCTTGACATCGCTATTAACAAAGATATACAAGGGGAAAAAAGCAGCAGCACCTTACATATTTAAACCAGTGTCTTCCAAAAGATTTTATTACATGAAAGAGAACCAAAATGATTCTTCTTCTTTGTTTCTTTTCTGTTTTTTAATGGGGCTCATAGACAATTCTACTTATAAGTCATGCATGTATTTTAAAGGGTAAATAGTTTTGTTTAATGCCCATTTAATTTTCATATGGCTGGAAAATCTCACAGCCTGCGAAGCAACAAGCAGAACAAGCTTTTTTATTCAACTGTAAAATCACAAAGCTATTTTTTACTTAGCTTAACATAAAATGATTGTTATGTCGTATTTTTTATTGATACCTGTTATTTCATCTACACATAACTATGTTGTCTCTCTCTCCAACTACTAACATCCTTATTTGGCACATGCATACGCATTGCGACACAGAAGTATAAAGGGAGACAGAGTCAGTCAGCATTTCCTAACATAAACTTTTTCCATGACTGAGCAACAGTGGGACAGTTAACCACAGTAGGGTTTTATTTTCCAAGATACAAACTGTCTTTTGACAGGCAATTTCTAATGAGGGACAGCCACAGGGTTTCTCTAGCACACCAGAGAATATGAGGTCCTCCTTCCATGAAGAAGCATAGCTGGCCAGACTTCAAACTCTTGTAAAGTGCAGCGCAGCAAAGGTTGATGGAGGTCAGCTCCGTCACTCTCGTCCTGTCTCTCTTTTAAAGCCACTGTCATAGAATTCAATTTACTCCAAAACAATCATGAATTGGTTACAGCAAATGAGAGAAACCTCAATTCTGAGGCTTAAAGAGAAGGTTTGAAATGATGAGAATCATAAAAAAATAAGAAGCTGTAGGAGCAACAAAATAACAGTATCGAAGTGTACCAAAGAGGAGGACTCATAAACCTAACATCCACTTTTTGTACTTTTGGTATACTAAGCTGCTGCATCTATTATATGACTGTTATAGTACATTACTGCCTTATTGACCACAGATAGAAACTGGTAACCTTTAGTTTACCTGTGCTCCTCCATTCACTTATCTTCCATTCTCTCTCTTTTGTTCAATCACACACTCACTATGCACAGCTTAGATGTGTGGTTAATTATAACAACAAGGACACAGGCTTTGCTTGAAAAAAGGTACCTGCATGACAAAAGACTGCTGAGAAAACAACAGGACGTTCTACATCAGAGCACAGATGATGAAACAATAACCCCACCTCTTAGAATCGGATCAGTATGCTCATGAGGTACTAGGGCAACAAGCATTTCTTTGGACACCATCCAATCTAAAATGCCTATATTTCATCCTCACAGGGAGTGTGAAATAGCTAGTTAATACAAAAGTATGTGATAACAAATTCTATTGATGTGAGTGTACGTTTTTTTAGATACTTTGCGTTATTGGTCAGAGGCAAAAATTGAGAATATAAAAGATCAGGGTCCTCATAGATTATAAATATACCTAATTTCATGACAATTTTGAAAGCAAATGTCATGACTTATTGCTATGAAGGGTTAGACGGACAATTACATGGACAATCCAACAGCTCTGCTGCTGACAAAACAGGAACGTTTAACCCTTCCTTTTCTCTGAACTCTGAAAGACAGAGCACACAAAGGCAGTAGCACAATGGATCTCATGCAAGAACATTTTCCCATTCTAGACTTTATTTTCTTTAGCTGTATGTCTTTTTCTACTATATCTAAGTTTGATATATAAGTCAGATGCTAAAGACATCTTTCTTAAAGTTAAACTCTTGCCAAAATGCAACCTAGACTTTTTTTGTGAATGTATATGAGTCAAACCTTGTAAAAACATAATTACAACGAAAGAGGCACTTTTAAGATTTACGGCATGTTCGTTTTCGGCAAGCTCATTTTCAATGGGTGTTCAAGGGGCACTTTTACGATAGCATCAAAAATCGCTATTTTCAAAACAGGCTCAGCACAACATGAAACTAAACTCTCCAAAAACTCTCTTTTTAGTAAACTCTGTGTACACAAACAATGTTCTCAATGCTCGTGTTCATGTGTAGAGACCCTGGTGATACTACGAGCAGTGTTGTTACTTTGTAACAACACAGCTCACAAGAACAACATAACCGTAAAATGCACACTCTGCGTTGGTGAAAAGCTTCTGTCGACCGCAAAAAAAAATAATTAATTAATAAAACGCTATGTGGCATATTGCTGACTGTCTTTCCTGTTATTGTTATCCTGCAGAGTTAATTTGGTTGGATGACTGACGTTATTCATCATTGTCCCGACTTCTCGGTGCATTTAAAGGAGGCTGTGTATGTGTCAGTTAAGTTGCAGCATGTGTGAGGTGCTGCAAATGGCTTTTAATTTTTGGTAACGCATGAGTACTCTAACGCGCTACTTTTATTCATAGGTAACGCTGTAACGTAACTGATTACTTTTAATTGATGGTAACGTTGTAACCTAATTAACTACTTTCCAAAGTAACTATACCCAACACTGACTACGAGCAAAGTTTCATGTTGTGTCGAGCCTTCTTAGTGTTTTAAAAATAAAGATTTTGATGCTATCTTAAAGAAGCATTTCACCGGTGGGAACATTGATCTTTATTGAAAGAGGGTCATATTTGTAGTCAAAATGTAACATCATTTTTGAATTTTGTGCTTATTTGACTGAGAAAAGGCAGAAAGTGACTTTAGGGCGCATTTGTATGAAAGACAACAACTCCCACAATGCACCACAATGCACAGCTCTGCAAGCCACTCCCACTAATCCGGCACACCACACATATCTCCGTCCGCTGTAGATATTTCGTCGCGAAGAAACTGGCATCTCTGGGATTCACTGCAGCAGACAGAGTCCAGTTCGGTGTCCATAGGCGCACAGCGAGAGCACCGGTGGCACCGCCAGTCCGCCGCTGCTCGAGCCAGTCTGGGCTCCTCGTCCGGGACAGGCAGGTCTTCTGCCGCGGCTGCAGCAGCCGCCGCAGTCGAGGCAGAAGACCTGCCGCCTCCATCTCCCTCAGCTGCTCGTCGCTGTATTGTGGCTCGTACAGGTAGCCGCGAACATCTGACTCGAGCATCACGCTCTCGAAATCACTCTCTTCGTTGTCTGAAATATCATATTGCATATCATCTGCCATCGTGGGTCAAACCTGGCTCCACAGCGTCTGTTCGCTTAGCGGCCAACAAAGATGGCAGCTGTGTATTTTCGTTCTGCAAGTGAAGTCCCGCCCATTGGTCTGTGATAGGTCTGTAGCGTGAGTGGGTCCCACCTCTAGCCCCCACCCTTAGAAAAATTAGCGAAGCGTTTGTAGTCTTCCCTCTCAACACAGATATAGGACTTCCTGCTTTCAATGACGTAAAATGACGATTTTTACATCATTGAAAGCAGGAAGTCCAACACTGAAATCTCTAGTTCTCCTGTCTCAGGGCAAACTGAGGGAATGATGCACGACCATTCAAAAACATGACTGTTTTCCTGAAGATACAAAGCTCAATGCAAATCGGTGAAGTGTCCCTTTAAAAGTGCCCCTTGAACTCCCATTGAAAATGAGCTTGCCCGAAAACAAAAATACGGTAAATTTTAAAAGTGCCTCTTTCGTCATAATCATGCTTTTACACGAAGGTCTGACTCACATACATTCACAAAAAAAGCCTAGATTGCATTTTGGCCAGAGCTTAACTTTAAGCAAAGCAGCCCATGACTAATATGAGAGGCGGTCAAGACGATGTCACAGTCACGGACATATTAGACGAGAAAATATTACAGCCTACATTAGATGTTAGACTGTCAGGAGCAACACAGGTAAAATCATAAGATGATGACAACATGGTGACTGCCACAAATAAATAACCTGCATTTTTGACTTGAAAAAACTAATCTGTTCCCACAAATGGTTCTTGCTTTCCCTGCAGTATCACATATTCTGAATTGAATTTATTTTCCCCCTCACACTAAACAGTTCATCCACTGCAGCTATAAAGACTGAAAGAATATCTCTATAGCTTTAATTTGGCATTGATTAAATCAAGTCCTTCAGAACATGCTCAACTGTGAACCGAGAAACTAATTTTTTAGATTAAAGAACAGTTCACTGGCACACATATAGTACAACCCAGTGCTGTGGTATCCACAGATCAAGGGTATCAAAGTCAATTAGCATCTGTCAGGACATGACAAGCTCCAGTCAAGTATACACAGTGCCAATTAAAGTGCCTACACTTGCTAATTAGTGCTATAATTAGTTAAGAAACTTTGTTCCACACAAGCTATTTTTAATGCCCTGTTTGCAAGTACATAAATAAGTAACATAATCACTCTTTAACACACACAAGCCTCTACCTTGTCCTAGTGGACATTGCAAATGTTTTTAAAGTAAGAGCCTGGGTTGACTTATTATTTAAGGCAAGAAGGTTGTGTACTTACATTATCCCAAATTTTTCAAACAATCCACAAGTAATAATAAAGGCAATGGTGCATTTAATTTTTTCGACTGTTGCTATGTCTGAGATAGGGAAGTCAACAAACAAGACTAAACTTAACGCGAATACAACTTTAAAACATTACCTCGCTTTTTAACATTCTGTGCCGCAGACACAGAGTGCTTACCAACAGCAAAGCAACTTTAACCATGGCAGCATTTATATTTATTCAACCCAGACAGCCAGATTATTGTACATAAGATAGCGAGCAATAGTACTGAGGCTGTTTGTTTTTCGTTGTGTTTAAATTCAGGTCAACTCTCACTAAACTCAGCACTCACCATGGACTCTGGCTCTCTGTCTCTTTATTTCCCTCGTATATGTGATGTCTTTTGTGCGTCACATAAACACCAAACAATGGAGGTAACCCCCTGGGTCAATAAAGGAGAGTGAAGATAAACACCCTTTGAATCCCAAAAGTTCAAAAAGTAAACAGTTTGGTATCAGAGCAGAATGCGATGTGACTATGGGTGTTTATTCCTCCAGAAAGCCTGGCTTTGCAATTAAAGCTGCTGCTGCAGCTACAGGATGTGTCCCCCCAAAGCCCATAAATCAGCCCCCAAATCACTCTATAGTTGCAGCCCCAGTGGAAGAAGTTTAAGGGGCAAACATGTGATAAACTGTTTTGTCAAAAATAGTCTGATCATCATCTGATGTTGTGGTTAGTGACAGATTTTTTCAAGTTGTCTTCCAAAAAATTAGGTTTATTTATATCTATGTTTTGCTTGAAAATGAGGTACAGGACCTCAGCTTACAGAGTGTCCAACAGCATTTCATTAACCTCAGGTTTGCTGTAACAATAAAATAGTGAAGAAAAGAAATGTATGTTTTCCATGACTCTATTTGAAAAATGAGTCAACAAGCACCATAAATAAACTTTGTAGCTTGAGTCATAATTTGTACTGCACTCTGCATTTTTAATTCAGGGCTACAGCTCAGCAGTGTCCTTAAAAAAAACACTCAGAGAAATCCATCATCAATAAGGCCTTTACGCCTTAATTGTCTGCTAAGCAACAACAATGAGGAATCAAAGCCTTTGAAGATAAAGAGAAGCCATTAAGCTTACACTGCTGCACCAATCATTATCAGCCAAATCCCAGCGACAAGGCTCATCACAGGGGTAAAATAAAGAGTAGATAAGGCGGGAGCTAATGATGATTTTTCTCCCAGTATCCAGAATGAAAAGCAACAAATGGGCGATAAAAGCCCAAAGAGGTGTCACGGAAAGACTTGAGGGAGCTGACAGAGGCTAATCACCAGGGTTAAAAGCTTTCCGGAAAGACAAGAGTGAGACAGCCCAATCACTTTTAGGACTTGTTCACAAAGCTAGTATGTGGATTATGTTTTTCTCATGGTCAAAGTGTTAACAGACATATCAGCTATCTTCTGCTTCATTGTTACGAATCTGACAGGGTGAATATTTTGAAATAATATTCATAAACCAGGTGATGTAAATGACTGAAACATGTTTCTATCAATAATTTTTGCTCTCTGTAACATCTTGATAACTGGACAGCAGCACCACCACTCCCAGCCAGTTCAAATAAGGACAGTCCTTCAAAAGACTTCATTTATTTCAATCTAATGACACAACTCTTATAACCTTGATTTAATTAGCCACACTGATTTATTACGCTGTCAGACTCAACACAACAGAGGATTTTCTGTGATATACAATGCTGTTCTCGTTTATCAGGCCTACTTAGAGACTTTGTAATGGGTTTTCCCTACCTACTGTCTTTATTTGTGTTAAATCCAATCTGCTGCCTCAAAGTGAATTCAATATAAAGCCTTGGGACTCCCCAAAAAATGGCCAACAAGCACAAGACATGAATAAGCCCTAACAAAAGAATCTATCATCAAAGATTTATAATAGAAGTCAGGCCAGTCAAGACAGTATGTTCAAGAGACTCAGTAATATTTGCCATTATGCTGCTATGCTAGCTTAATTGAAGCCACTGCAACGTGTCAAAAAAATTGTATATCTTTACACGTGCTGAAAAAAAACCTTTCACACAAACACAACGCCTCAACAATGTTCAGTTCAAATATTTTATATTGTCACAGATACTGAGCAATATATGTACAAAGTGTGTGTGTATTCACTAATGTAATATATATCAATCTGCTTACTTACTGGAGAGTAACCATGACTGCAAAGTTATTTCCTAATGTTCTCAGCCTTGTTATAGCTGTGAAGAGAGGATCTGGCCCCGCTGCATCGAGCCTGCTGAAGCTTTGATCAGGCGGTTCACACAGGCGACAGACTATACCACCTAACAGGGGAAGCACTGCAGAGCTTGCACAGCAGGGGGGGTTGAATGCAGGGACCTTCTATGGCAAGAAATCTCTTCAACTCAAGAGAAATACCAGTATCTTATGTGTTATTATTCTCCATGAATTTCTGTGCTTATGTTATGGATATTTGCTAGAAGAAATCAGACTTACTGTTATGTCATGGAAGTGCACAGGATAAAAGAATCAAAATTCAGAACAAGAGTTTTATAGCTTTTTTCTCAGTGTTGTCATTTTCTGGCTCACAACTTCAATGTTTCACCATTATTTTTCCACGATACGCTAACTGCCCAGCAACAAACAACACAGAGACAAAATGAGTGAGCCTGAAATATCCAGCAGTGAGGCATTTTGCAGCTAAAGAGCACGAAATTTCCCTCAGAAGCTGGTAAAGATCAAACATTATTGGACTTGCATTCATAAGGTGGCAAGTCAGTTGACTCCAAATAAATGCTTATATATTTGCTAACAATAACTTATAAGGTCATACTATGTAAATATTGTATTTACCGCTCTTTTTCGATGGCCCAAATCTATTGCACATCTAGAAAACCTGAGTTTTATGAAGTCAAATTTGATGTTGTAAAGATACAATATTTTAATCATTCATTCCCAAAACAAATACGTGTACACATATACATGGCATATGA
Organism: Diplodus puntazzo; assembly: GCA_963678695.2. Classification (NCBI taxonomy): domain Eukaryota; kingdom Metazoa; phylum Chordata; class Actinopteri; order Spariformes; family Sparidae; genus Diplodus; species Diplodus puntazzo. The sequence continues at coordinate 11,874,703 of OZ023156.1, read as the reverse complement.
CCAGTAATTGCTGCTAACTGTAGCTGCTGATAGTTAGTTGACACAATTAGCTGTGCAGCTTGGGGTCCGGACTGTGAGCTTGGTGCACAAGAGGCTTGAAGGTGGTTGGACTTCGGAGCTTTGGACCATGGCTATGTGGTTAGCATGCTCACTTCAATAGGCATCTACTCATTCTGAGATAAACATGGTCCAAAATGATGCTACTTCTTGAGTTTGGATGAGGATGGCTGAGCACAAGCAAAGAAGATGGAAATAAATTCATCTGATTATTTCAATTAGGGATCACTATCAACATGGTGTCTTTTAAAGGTAAGTTTTAAAGTAGTCAAAGTTAGAGAACATAAATCATGTGTACAAATCTAATATGTTGATGCATTTTACTAGTGTATCTTTACCCTCTGAATCGAAATCAAATCAAATTGTAAGGTCTTGAGATTCCCACTCTTTGTGCTCAGTTGAGTTAGGATATATCTTGATGTAAAGAATTAATAGCTTTGACATCCTTGGGTTATGCCCTTGAATTAATAAAACATCCAAATCACGCTGACTACTAACATACCAGACATGACCGATGTAGAGGTACAAAACTGAACAGACACCTGCTCTCTCACTTGCTGCTCTTAACGACAGATCTAATCTGATATCCTTTAACAGTGTTAAACAAACACTTCAGTCAACAGCGGCGTCACAGTAGACCGCACTTATTGAATAATAATGGCCGGAGCTGTTGTTTTGCTGTTGTTAACCTTCATGGCTTCAGATAATGGGAGCAGTGGGTTGTAGAACACTGGGAAAGTTGTCTCCTATTGCTTTTGCTGCTTCACTGCATGCTGTACCTCAAACTGCACCAGCTACCTCAATAATTGATGAAGCACTTGAGAGGGGGGAGGCTGCTCTCCAGGATATTTCCAAGTTCATTTTAAATTTTATTTTTGCTGTAGACATTTCCCCCTACATGAAAGTCAATATATAGATGATCGATGGCAGTTTGTGTCTCCTGGCCTTGAACAAAACCAACTGTTTGAACAAGGTCCCCTTCGAGGTTAACTTCACACTGTGTGGACAAAAATAATGATTAACTAAGCGAAGATCCTTAAACACAAAAACATCAATGTAAATATGGGCGAAATACTAACAGTCACACAAAAGTGCTGTTGACATTTCTCTACAAAGCAGCATTAAAATGAAATCTCTATATGCTTGATGTTCCAACCTCTGAATCCTGCTGTAATTGACTCTGCTTCTAGCTTGATATCTGGAGGCAATGACAGTGTGTGCCTTTGCAAATGCATGCAGATGATATCTGCATGACTACTGAGTCTATACAATACATGCTGTGAGCAATAGTGTGTTTGGGAGCTCTCCTATTATTACTTTCCAGCCAGCAAAAGGGAAGAGCAGATGAAAGTGGATGGGGGAGGGAATAGCTGCCTGAAGGCATCAAACCATTTTAAAGGAACTTGAGGTATAAGAGGAATCCAAGGAGCTCCACAACAATCGGAGCTACTGGGATACATGGATGACATGCCATAGAGCTTTGAGTTTTAGGGAGCTGTTAATGTTAAGGGTAACTCACAGCAGTGGAGAGAAGTGCAGCTTCTCAGCTTACAACGATGGATTCGCTAAGAAACCAATTTATTGTTATAACAAGCACTGGCACTATACTCTATGACACAGGCCCTGTAGGTTGTTTCCCCCATACTGCACTGATCAAAGCAACAGTTACAACTCAACTGTCACAGGAAATTGAGAAAAAGAACTTCTTAAACATTTCAAGTAAAAATCACAAAGCAGATAATCTATAGATCCACCTACTTATCCATCTATCCAATGTAATCACAGCCAATTTCACACTCAATGTCGCATAAACTCAATTAATTACACTGGCATATGAAGATGAGATCAGGTTGTCACTATTGAAATCTTTCTTTTTAAATGTCAACAAAAACCCTAAAAAGACCAAAAGCAACAATAAATGTATCCTACTAGTATTGACTGTGTGGATGAATCCTGATATACTGCAGATTATTCCTCTGTGACAGTGACCTCAATTGTTGTCCAATAACTATTAAATACACATCAATGAGCCACATGATTGCATTGGGTGAGACATTTCCTCGTCGATCCAAGGTAGGAGGTATAAAGTTCAAGGGAATTTATTTATCAATATACAACACAGGGTTATGTAATACAATTAAAGTTCGTAAACTCTGTCATGCCACACAAATCACAGAACATCTGGGAAACACTATCCACCTAACCTCAGCTAGCCGTAGTCCTGCACTTTGGTGGTTCAAAACATGGTCCACCCCTCGAGTACAACAGCTTTATCCGGATGTTGTGGTGGAGACAGGTCTCTGTTGGCACAACAGTATGATTTCACGTTGTTTTGCCAGGCCATTTTAAGCCTCATTTTGTCCATTTTCTTTTCCTTTGACCAAACATTAGCCAGGAGCAGCCTTAACCCAAGCTGGATTAGCATGGCTTTTATTCCAACTCTCTTCGTCCCTGGGGTAGTCCAGGTTGGATGGTTGAAAGATGCCATGGGCCGTTATGTTCTCAAAGTCTGCTGCTCCTAATCCAAAACACCTGCTTTGCTCTCCAATGATGATGGCCGCATTTCTGCCATAGGCACTGTCCTGCTGCAGTAATTCTCACAAGCATGAAATCTTTTTGTCTGTTGACAATACGAAAATGTAGAAAATTAAGAACGATGACCCTACTTTTCATTGGAACAGTTGTGCTCCAAACTTAGTTGCGACTGTAATTATCAGAACAGATTATTCTTATCTGGGGGAAAATCTAAGCAATTCTCAGTCTGTAACTTACTGTGCCATAAAAATCAATTAAAATTTGATTTAAATGTTTTTCTTTGCTCTTCACCCTCAGGTGTCCTATCAATGAAGACATTCAGATCAATGCTGACTGTAAAACTTACAGTAAGGGGTTTGCCCAAGGACATGTATCTAGTCATTTTATCAGCTAAAATAATATTGTAGGATTTAATTTACATCCTCATCCTTCAGTCTTCCATAAATTTTAATTACAAATTCTAAAATAATTTAAGAAAAGAAGCCAACCTCCTATTAAAACAATATGTTTAAAGAGATATATATGATTTGGCTCATTATCTATGTTTGGGATATCAACCTCCAAATTTAGCTAAACTAAATGGTCACTTTGAAATCTATAAAATGATTTTAAGTTTTTGTTGATCACATATAAAGCAGTGACTTGTTTTGATCTATCTGGGCCCATATGTGCATGTACTTGGCGGCAAGGCACATTTTATTGGAAAAAAAATAGTTCTTCAAATGAAACTGCCTTTTTCACACCTACCCTGTCAAATTGAGTAAAAAGGAGAAAAAAAAACATTTGTGGTCAACTATAAAGTTGCTGAATCAAGTCATCTTCAAGGTCCTTGTAAAGGATTGGTTGAATAGTGGAAGGAAACCAAATGGAAGTGGGAGTTTTCTTCCCCGCTTTTTTTTTTTTCTTGCAGTTCACATAAGACAGACAAGCAGTTCTTGCCAGTTTGGTGTGGATGTGAACATAAATGATGACAATTATAACAAAATGTTAAAATAGGAAAAACAGAAATGCTTTATTCAACAAAAAGAAAATCCTAGGCTAGTCCCATGGGGAAAACAATTTCCCCCCAGGGATTAATAAAGTATTGTGATTCTGATTCTGATGGCTATTGGGCAGCTTGCATCAAACTTCAAGCAGGTCTACAGGTGAACTGAACCAACGTCTGTCAAAGCAAAGTTTAAGGTGCTTCAACAAGATTATTCCCCTTAAACAATGAAAATCCAAAACCCCTTATGTTCATCATTCACTTCCTGTTGGTCCTATGAACAGCAGGCAATATGGGTGGGAGCTCACTCAACAATTCCACTGAAGTTGGATCAATACATTAGAATTGAGTGTATTGATAAATGTGAAAAAGAAAGTCAGCGCATACTGAAAATCATAATTACAACTTAATTATACAACTGCAAAAGTTGTACATCTGCAATCTAGTCTTGTAGGGCATGGGTTAGCACCACAACAGGCCTTTGTTTTATAAACCTGTCTCTTTAATCTTCTCTTATATGACTTGTGTCCTAATTTAGTTTACTTGATATTTTTACTCAAGCTTTATATTGCCACCTCCAAAGTAGTTTTAATATACACTGTTGTTTTATTGTTCTTTTTCTGTAACTGTTCTTTGATGGATTTTACAGTTATCTGTTTCCCTGCTTTTTTTCTTTTTATTGTTGTTCGGTTTTGAAGTACTTAAGAGCTATAAAACACTTCGTAGCTCATTTTTAGTAACTGCAATAAACCTAAAATGTATTTTCATTAGATGCAACCAGCATGCAATGTATCACTATCAGTTGACTTCAACACCTATTAGTCTAAACGCAATGACCTAAATGGCAGATAGCAATATGCTGAGTAAAGTTTTTATTTACCTTTACATAACCAGTTTATCAGTGTTCACATCAGCATGACGCTGGTTTCAGCTTTTTTGTTCAAACTTTCTTGGTCTTAAAACTTTCAAAACTTAAAAGTGCATCTATAATTCACCACATCACTGGTGTATTTGGTTTGGATTCCACCCATCACACTAATGTTTTTCAACATATTGACTGCAGAACCAATATGCACCAAATGTACACTCTATCAAAATCTGGTTTCAAACATCTTTTGTCCAGACAAACTGGTGACTTTTTACAGACACAGAATTTTAACATTGTCTAATGCAAACATATTGGGCTTCTGTGTTGTCATGTTAAACCATTACACGTGGGTGGGGGTGCATGTGACACGCATCCTCCAAATGTGGTATGCTGTAATTACTGCAGAGACAGAGCAGCAGTACCTTGGACACCCAATGGCATGCTGTGTGCTACCATTTAAAAAATTCCTGGGGTGCCCCAGTGGCTCAGTTGGTAGAGCGTGCGCCACGCGAACAGAGACTTTGTCCTTGCTGCAGCCGCCCAGGGTCCTGTGGCCCTTTGTTGCATGTCATCCCCTGTCTCTCTAATCCTGTTTCCTGTCATTCCTCAGTTGCACTATCTAATAAAGCCTGAAAAATACTGATAAAACTCCTTGCCACTACAGTAAAAAAACAACAACCTCAGAGCTAGTGACCTACAAGCTGGAAATGGCAAGTTACCCTAACCCTGACCTGGTCGTCAATGGTTCAAACTGGTTCTTTTTTCAGGGGTTTAGCTTTTTTAATACAGGGTCACTTCCCCACATGCAAAACAAGTACCCACAGCAGTATTTTGCAGGGGTACTGCTGCTGCACCCTGGGCTTTGTGCTGCCTAAGATTGTTACTAGTTTAAATAAATACAGACAAGCCGTGACACTACACTGTGGCGGTTTGACGTCGCGAGACAAGGAAATCAAAAACAACAGTAGTCTTCTGTCCTACTTTATAGATATACTTTCATCAGCATACAGGCATCACCATGGCAACAAATCAAATAGATGAGATTCATTTACATTAATTAGGATGGTATATCTATAAATAAATCCTCCAATTTATTGTCATTCTGTCCTGACACACTGATAGAGCCTACCAGACACATGTTCAGTAGTAAGTTGTACTTGGTTGCTACACTTAAAAGTTAGGTATATAGTATCGGTGATCTGAATTTGAATTAAGGAGGCAAATGTGTTAAGTGAGAAGGGATTGAACTCCAATTGAAAGCTTTAGGCACTGGCTTAGGCTTCATTAAGAATGGCTGGCTCTTCAAAAACAACCGTTAAAATCAGCATGTAATTATCAGGCAAGTGAGACGAATTCCTAATCTGAGAAGCTGCAGGGCTTCCAGCGCCTACGGTTAAAACGGCACAGCAGTCCAGATATACAGTGGGGCTCACTTAAATATGATCTGGAAGTCTTCTCAAGAGGGTGCACACACATCCAAGGGTGCTCTGCGGGTGTGGGACTATAGTAAGACACATAATCACGGGAAAAAGTAAAACTTATCCACATAATCTTTTTTAGTATTCCATAATGGAAAAATGAAAGATTAACGTTGGTTATCAGCAGGGACTAGGGCTTAGTGAATGCTAACGTTTTAAAACCCAGGGAAAAAATCTAATTAATGGTACTGAAAGAAATCAATTATTTCTTTCCAGAGCTAGCAACTCAACTCTTCCGTCGAGTGACTGTCAACACAGCAGCCTTGACAACAACACCAGAAATAAAAAAAACACTCATCAAGGTCACTGCTCAATTAAATTGGAGGTAAACGTAAATTTTCGTCATGGTGCCAAGCAAGCACCAATATATACCGTGTAGATATACACTATACAATATTTCAATCCATACTGGCAAGAAATTAAAATAGCTGGCTCCCTGCCAGTTCGACAAGCACATTCAAGTGAACGATGTGTTTGTCAAAGCAGGGATCTAGAGTCAGTCCATGTTCACTCAGATGTCAAATGCTCTATGTTTAAAGCTCAAACTGGCATTCTCTCTCCACCTCCCAATCCTCATGCTTACTGCATTATTCATAAAACTTCCATAGATGACTGCATAAGAGGTCTTCAGCTTTTCCTGTTTTGTTGTGAAGCCAACAGCAGCAGAGATTTCAACCTTGTACCGCATAATGCTGTTTTTTTTTGTATTCATATTCAAGCAGCGATGAGGCACAAGGTCATAAAAAAATATCATAAACGACCTGAGCACAATCGGCATTCATCAGATATTATGAATGTGGCAATCATGACCAATCATTATGGCATTTGTTTTCACAAAGGAGCTCTAGCTGTCAGTTCAGCATGCCATAGCCATGATTCAGGGTGATACTTTTCACTGACCACAGGTAGCACTGAATTCTTAAATACAAATACAAATTGAAGGCGAAGTGAAAAAAGCTTCCATTGCTGCAGTGGCATCTAATTATTAATGCTGTCGTTTCATGCACACTGCTGTGCATGAATGGATTGTATTGTGTATTTTGTATAATTCAACAATTATTATAATGCAAACTACTTGAACTTTTCAACAATAATGTATGTAATTGCAATGTATCTGCATGAAATTACAGAATTTTGAGTTTTTTATTCAATAATGTATTTCATCTAATTACAGTGCATAAAATAATTGAATGCAAGTTTGCTGATTTATAATCACAAAGTGCAAGTTACTCCAACTTGGTTTAATTATTACACAAGGTTTTATCAATCAGCCTATGCAAGCAACAAAAAAAAAACACCACTGTGGTAAATACAAATCACAGGTCTGTAACAATTTGTCAGACGTAATGCAGGTGCTAACTACAAACAAAACTCATTAGTCATAAAAATGTCATGTCTTAAAAACTTGTATCTTGAAGTAAACATGTATTTAAGGCTGTGATCCTACCCTCTCACTGAAGTTACTATATGCAGAAACAAGTGACGGGGGGGCGGAGTGGCTATGACAGAGACACATTTCACCCTATTACAAGACACTGTACCATCAAAATGTTTTTTAACATAATAATATTAAATCAAAATTATTTTCACATAATGTTGCTTCATTTATTACACTGTATTATGAATGTTGACCCTCAATTAGCCTATATGTAGAACAGCTTGCTCTATATCTCAAAATTACCAAATCAAATGCCATATGCACTATGTACAAAGTGTTAACATTATGTGGGAATGTCATATGTCATGTAACAACCACTCATAACTTGAATTTTTCATTTAAAAACTGGAGCTCAACTGTAAACTGCTTTTCTTTGACATTTTCAACATCTATTTTCTCACCTAACATCAACACCTTGGAAATTAGATTCAAATCAGGCTATTTTCCCTTAATAATATGTTGTGGAAGGCAGACCAGAGATTGCATGGCCTTAAAGAAAAAACAATCTGGAACAATTCAAAACACTAAGTCTCAAGATTAATGACAACTTCTGAAAGGTGACATTAAAACTCCATAAAAGCGTTTGGCCGATCCGTATGCTGCTGTCACAGCTGAAAAGGGCAAACATTGGCATCAAATGACAAGCAAGAGAGTGTTCTGTACTCAAATTTAAAATCCAATCAGAAAATAAATATTGAATTAAATGATCAATATGATGCCTCCATCTTTTGAGTCGAATATTTTTCAAAAGGCTGCCTCAAAGTCACCCCCACAAGCTCTCCAATCTTGTCCCACATTCAGGCTTTCACATCAGCTTCTGCACCTTAGCTGGAGCTTTTCTTGGTTGCCTGTGCCAGTCAACTTACTATACTAAATTTACCCAAACAAACCATGTTTAGGGACCATTAATGTAACATACAAAACCTTAAAGATAAAAGGAAAACAGTGAGCCGAGGAAGATGTGACAGCCTCTACCTTCTCTCCCCCTCATTTACTAAACCCCTCTCTCAGACTGGGTGGTTGTGGATTAAATGGAGATGTTATCAGGGCTCAGGGCAAGTCAATATTGCACTTGCACGTGTGTGAGGCTGATAGCTGCCATAAACAGGTCGCCAGAGGTCCTAAAGAAACTCAGCTCAAGCGCGATGGAGAGTGCCCCACTGGACGAAGGGCAAACAGGATCCAAGTGGCATTTTCAGGAATCAAAGAGAACAACACAAATCTGATCATATCAAAGAGAGATGGCCAGGGTTAGTTGTAGAGAAAGAGTAGAGGTTTCATAAGAAGCACGCCTTTATCAAAAATACACAATGTCACTTTTGATTAGGACAGCTGATGTGCATAACCTCTGTGAATAAATATCTCCCATCATGACCACAAACAATTACAGAAAGAGCTGAAAGACTACTGTCATTGTTTGTTGTTTTGTCATGATAGAATCCAGTAAACTGCACAGAGCCATTTGTTCCCCATTTACTTGTTTTAATTATTTAAAAGCCTTGTTAAATATTGTAAATACAGACTTGCAGAAGCATAAAAATGCATGGTCACACACACTGTACCATCATCTGTTTATGGGCTATAACAGACAGCCGGGGGGCTCCTGGAATATTCTTCCGTGCCTTTGAAGAAGATTGATTCCAATGCGGGGGTGACATTTTTATTCCTCTTACACAGATGGCTGTTGCTTCCAGTGCAGAGCAATTTAAAATGGAAATATGCCTGGCATCTTTGTGCCTCAACTATGTATCTTGTTTGTTGTAACAAATGGAATTCAAAGCTAAATCAATCAATAAAAAAAAGGTGAATACTGTGAAAAGGTATAAATGAGTTTAATGAAGACAATGAGTTTGCAGCATTTATAATCTAAATTAAAACACGGTACCATTAACTCTAGCAGTTCTTTCCCCTCAGCTGAGCATTGATTTTATATCACAGCAGACACATTGCTCTGAGTAATTTCACTCAAGGATTTAGTGCACGTAACACTGTAGCTCAAATAAATGTTATTTAATCAATAGGGAAGTATAGTGCCATAATAAAAATCTTGAGGTCCTCACATATATAGGGTCCTAAATCATATTTCTATTTGCTTTGTTCATCAGTGTTTTCTGCCAGCAGAACTGCAACATTTCTAAGTGTGTTCAAGTTCGTGTGAACCTGATCAAGACCCAGGCTGAACTTGTCTATCCAAGGTTTAGTATGTCCTTTTCGCATTAAGTAATATGTTCTATTAGTCCATCCTAAAAAGTTTATGAATTATATGATATGTAAATATTTGAGTGATTCAACAGTTGATATGTATGTCACTCCTCAAGCTCATGCTGTCTTTGGCGAAATACACCTTCATCCTGGTGTGTGTTACAAATATATCTTAAAGTTGATTATTTGATAAGTATTGAAGATTTAAAAAAAAAATAGTATTAAAGGGAAACTGTGTAAAAAGGACATAGAAGTTGGCATTTTGTTGGATTTGGCACCCCCCACAGTTTGCAAGTGTAACATCACTGTCGTAAATACAAATCCCAAGTCACTGTGATCCTACCCTCTCACTGATGTTACATAGTGCAGAAGTGGCTGAGACAGAGACGCCATTCACCCTATTACAAAACACTGAACCATCAAAATTATTTCTGGCTGTTACTTGAAATTTTTAGGTTGTTTGTCTAACTTTTTTTTTTTGCTCCTTTATTTGAGCTTTATGGTCGTGACTTCCTCGTAAAAGAGATTCTGAATCTCAATGGGAATATTCCTGGTAAAATAGGTTGAATGAAAAAAAAAACAGGACAGATTACGTATGAGATAGAGAGAGCGAGAGAGAGACAGAGAGAAACAGAGAGAGACAGAGATGGTCTTCAGTAAAGCCAGTGCCTTCCCTGCAGGACGGACGATGATTGATGGCCAACTTTGACTGTTTAAAATGTGTGATCTCAACCTGACAATCAATCATATGCCTCACGGTCTCAACCTGCAACAGTCAGCCATAGTTAGAAGGATTTGCTCCTGAAAGTGAGGAGCAGAGGGTCTTAGGGAAGCATCATAAGTATACTACTGCCTAAGCTTGCCCTATCTGTGACCTTCCCTGCAGATTTGTTCAATACAACCACTTTGATATTTCCCCACCATGCCCTCCTCCTGCTCCACATGACACCTACGCTCTCCCTCTGGGTGGGAGAATTGTGAGTGACTTGAGTTATTAGGCTTATTGAAACACAGCATCCTGGGACACAATTGCAGAAAGCATTTGCATTATTTCTCATAATGCCACAGCAGGAAGACAACATACACCCTGACAGCGTATCGTTGCTGCCACAAAGTGAGCAGATTCCCTATGAGGAACACTGCATGCTGGCAGCAATCTCCTTCGTTATTATCCCTCTCCAACCTGAAGATAGACAGGACCAGCTGCAACCAAGTCACCTGACCATGCCTCATTGTCACTGCTTTTCGTTTTCTCTGACAAGAATCGTGCGGCCCAGTTGCAAATGTGAAGCATCTCCACATTAAAACAGAAGAGGGATTATCCTTGGATAGTGTTTGTACTTCTGAAGCCTGTCAACCTCACTACTCTTCCTTTTAAAGCCAAGTTTGAAGATAAAACATTTTGCCTCCTGGTGTCTCATAAAAAAAAAAATAAATGTGTTTGCTCAAATGACAATAGAGTTCTGAATCTTGTAATCAGATTACAGTCATTTATAAATGAAGACCCACAACACATGGCAGTGTAGCTGATGGGATTTAGAAGGGAATCAGTTTCTAATAAGATGGTTAGGAGATTGTTCATATTTAGACCAATATATATCAAAGAAAACAGTAAATATACTGATAGTTATGACATAGTTATACTCACCCAAGTGGTTAGGGATTTGCAGCTTAATTAAAAATATCCTCTTTGTTAATTAAAGAAGCATAAACATATGATTAGAGGAACATCGTTAAACATAAATACTACAAAGTGAGATGCTAAGCCTTTACGAGGTGTCATTGCAGTTCTGATCATGTGAAAATGTAATGACTTAATCAAATGATAAATGTGACTTGATTTCACGGTACATTTAGACGACTTTAAAACATCTTATTTAATCCTATTAAAGTAATCTAATCTCTGATGTCTTATTTTTATCATGATCATGCTTTCTTTAATGTAATTCCACAAATGGAACCGATTTGGATTTGGCGTTGTCATGATGTTAAACCTTATTCTGCTCTCTTTAATGTAATATGAGAGTCTAACGACATCAAAGTGTGTCCGAAAATTCAGCTGCTAATTTGTCCAACAATTTAAGTAAATGTCAGACCAGTTATCCAACACTACATCAAAGTAAGAACACACTCTACAGTCAAAAAGTAGGCAAGATAGTCCATTCAGCAGTTTATGCAGTACTCAAATTTGCATGACAGTGGAAGAAAATACTTTCCTTTATTTGAGATACCACAAGCAAGTTGCCTAGTCACATCAGAGCAATGTCACACCTCTGCCAGGAAACTCTTCAAATATTTAAGTTTATCCTCAGAGATGTTTCAGCAATTCTTTCTCCTCTTGAAAAGTTAACAATACAAATGCAAGCAGACAAAACCCCACTGGGCCAAATTAACATTGCCAGCTTTTTAAATTATAAAACTGTGAGTGCTTTCCCCAAATTAATTAAACTTGTATAATGCACATAAACAAAATAAGAAAAAAAAGACATTAATCTTTAAAAAGGACTTGGAGATTCAATGTTAGAAAAGATTGCATCACTGCAAATTGCTTTTTTTTTTTTCATTTTAACAATGTTTGGACCTGATAGCTGGAGACATATGGGCTGATCAGTGAAAAGTTGCAGGTTTGTTTGGCAGACTGGCAGGATGAATGCGGTTGGGGAAAGAGCTGCACTTGCCCACACCTCACTGAGGTGCCCTGGATTTGGGACAATGCAATGGAAGCACAGCCTGATACTCAGAATAAATGTTCTTTTCTACTACACCACTCCATTATTCAGTCTGACACTGCCCTCTTGGTAGCCAGATTATGTTTAGCCTAACCAGTCACATGCTAGGTAAAGTAACGGGTGGTTTGGCAAATCCTTTGTGCTACTCTGATGTCAATTTCAATCAACACAGAGACATTTGTCAGAGTACAGTTAGCATAAATTATCTAAATTTACAGAGAACAGCAATAAAAACCCCACAAGGGGGCTGCACTGAGCAATCCTTGATTCCTGAAAAGACAGACACCAGAAAAGACTACAGCCTACATTTTTCATTTTGAAGAAAACACAAAGCAACCCAAGCAAAATACTTGGTTCTTGTGGCTCAAAAAACGCAGATATTGGTAGTTTTGAGGTGGTTAGATCTAGATCAACATTACATTAAAAAAGACTGTAGAAGTGTAGATATACTTAGCTTCTTTTAAAAAAGCTAAAGGGCTGTTGGAGGAATATATATATATATATAAAGAGGGTTAAAGGGCCTACCGAGGACAGTTATCCCATGAGTTACCATTAAAAAGCTCAGGAAAAGAAAACATCAACCGCTGTATGCAGAACTTACAAACTAAGCATGAAGACCTGAGGCATTTTTGGCCAGAGAGAATGGCAGAATAACCTGGTTAAATATTTGGAATATGATAAGAATAACCAGCCACCGAGCTGTTTCAGAAACAAGGTTAAAATCTATTAGATAGCCGCAGAACTTGCAGCAGCTATCCTTAATATGTATCCTGAGTACTTCTGAGAGCAATGAGTGCATTTAAAAAGCGACTGAATGGGAGCAAGGACCAGCAACAATGGAACAAGCCATAAGCTAAATCTTGGAGTTAAAATGCATCTAGGCCAGAAGTAGGATTTATATTCTTGCAATGACAGATGCTACTACCTGAATAATTCAAAAAATGTGACATGAATCATATTCTCCAGGATCCTTGTCCATAATCTGCTGAAGATTTAGGAACTACACATTATTTAAATACAAACTGCAGTATAGCACTAGTTAGCTACCGTATGTTGCACAATAATAATCCAAAATGAGAGAAGAATGAGAGAAAGAAGTTAAGACCAGGACAGAACAGCCAGCTGCTTCACAGAATGAAGGAAGAGGGCTGATTTGTGGGAAAGGGTGACAAGAAAATGAGGAGTGTCAACTGCGTGGGAAAGCAGAAGTGGTGGAGGCTGAAAATTTACGAGCCTGGAAATTGATGAATGAATTTGAGAGAGCAAAGAGATTCACCATAAAGGCGAAATGCGAGACAAAAACAACTCTCTTAAAAGGTTCACATAATTCAGCCTTTAACAGTGGACTGAAAGGTGTAAATGAGGAGCAACATGGCAGGTGAATGCTTGGGGGTCAAGTATCCCAAGTCCATGCTGCTAATGTGTGAACAGCTGGCAGAGATCACAACATGTAGACACACACACAGACACACATACAGACTCACAGATACACACACATTCAAGGGTGATTTATGAGGGTCTAAAGAACAATTGAAAATGAGGCACTGAACCATGTACGACAGGTCTATGGGGATGAGTCTGTGGCTGCTCCGGAAGGCACAGTGTAGCTACCATAACTCTGAGTGATGGAGAGTATGGCCAGAGGGACAGTGTGTGTGTGTGTGTGTGTGTGTGTGTGTGTGTGTGTGTGTGTGTATACCATTTATCTGTGAAGGCTGGCCGTGTATATGCACTATGGGTTTCAAGCATCGGTGTTTAAGCTTACAAGTGTGTCTCCAGGTGAATGTAAAATGCTCAAACACAGTATATGCATGACCACTTTGTTTAAATGACAGGCACAGCTCAACAGTGAGGCTTTTATTTCGAGGCAGTTAAAGCTTCCTGTAGCCCTGATTGCCTTTGTAAGAACCTGCAATCTCCATAGTGTGTAAAAGTGGGTCTTATAATATAAACCATGTAGTGAGTAATTTTTAATTTAACAATACACGGGCTACTATTAATCATTAGCAAATGCACCTTTAATTAGAAGGTAATTATTGAAATCAAAGGCTGTTGTGTTTGATTGCTTTCTATGACCAAGTTGGAGGCCAAGCTGGTTTACTAGGACACAACTATTAACTATAACTATAACAACTATAACTATTAGGACACAAGAGGGGAATTAACATCTACAATTATTCATTCATAAACCAAAGCGCAGTCTTCATTAATCTAGCAGATAGTATAGATTTATGTTCATCTCATACGATTTACAGCTAGGTAGAGCTGACAAAAGAACCAGAGTTTTCATTCAAACATAGAGCCACTTGGCCAATTTTCTTGAGTTAAGGTGTGTCATGCAAAAATCTTTTTTCAGGATTTTAATGGTAAAAGCAAGTAAAAGTTTCTCGAGGACATAACAGGCACAAAGAAAGGCAAGAGTGAATGATGAGGCTGCGGAACAATGGAACGGGGGGATAAGAAAGAGTACCCCTGTTTTTGTTAGAGTTGTGTATCAGTCATCGCCATTCAAACTCTGCTTCCCTTTCAAAGCAACACACTGAAACAAGTTTGTGATAAGGTGAGTTGATCCACCACAAAAGTGTCTCCAAGGAGGACACTAAAATCCTTTTGCCGGAGGTGCAGAATCACTACAAGTGAGTATACTGCACTCTAGATTAAATTAGTTTAGCAGTGAACACCTACGCTTGCAATGTTAACGCGGTCCTGGGAGATCTATTGTCCCATGTACAAAATGCTTCAGTGATATTAGGTGAGCAGCATAACACAACTGGAATAGTGGTCCACTGGGACAATTTGGCAGCCAGTCTCTCACATCTATAAAAGATGCTTCCACAGCTTTCGCTGTGCACATCGCAGCACATACAGATCACTCCGTGTTGGCTGGCAATCACTCACACCACTGCCACATGTGTATGTAGCGACAATGAAAAAAAGTTGTTTTTCCTGTTTGAACAACATATTGAACAACCAAAACAGCATTCACAGAGGTTGTAGAAGTTAAACGTGATTATGATTAGAGTAGGTAATTCATACTCTACCAGAGCTACACTTTCGATAAACATTTTTGATTGAAAGTACGTCTTTACTTCGATCATTTCTGCTTTCACTTTCTTGAATACTTTAATGGTGAAAATTTCCCAGTCATCCCTCGTCCCCTGCTGTCGTCTCATGCTGATTTCTTTTTCCTTCTTTCTATTTGAAGAAGCCGAGCACCACTTCAGGGATACACAATGCACTTAAAAGGCCCCAGTATGTGTTGTATTGTCAGATTCTTTATTTACCTGTGTGTGTGTGGGGGGGGGGGGACACACGCAAATCCAGCTTTCTTCCTCTTTTTTCATCAACAAATGGAAAATTTCAAGACTGAATATCTCTAGGACCTGGACGATCAATAGGTTGTGAATGTAACAAAGGCTTGATGAAGAGGGGTCAGCGCACTGTATGCACCTGTGGGACTAGAAGCACTTTGAAGACCCAGTTTCTGCACTTTCTGCCTTTTGGATCAGTAAGTGCTTTGTATGTTATGGGAGGCCTTGCACTCCCTTGTAGACATGTTTATGTCAAGTCAACAGCATTCCCCTTATTTCTGGTCTGTATTTGACCAAAGCCTCTTAAGAGCTATGAACTGGGCCAGTCAATGTTGTTCACCTCACCTCCATGTGGGAACTGCAGTTATATTTATAACCTGTTGTCTCCTTTAACTCAGTACAACGATTACAACATATTAGACGTGGACCATAAAATAATTCTCCTTATGGATTGAATTATCTGTGAACTACAAAGTGAAAATACTAGGAACAAGGATTTTTATATAGTGGATAGCTGGTGTTTTCATAGACCTGACCATTGGTAAACATATAGAGCCCTGAACTGAAGAGTAACACATGTCGCATTCTCTCCACAATGGAGAATGATTGAATTTATTCTCAACAGACACAATTTCCAATCTTCACGCTGAGACAGACAGGATGGTAGAGAATTTTTCTGGTTAGAGCTCTGTCAGGTTTAACCACATGTGGTTCTTAATCATCAAATTCCTTTGATGTAGCATGATGTAAACATTGCAGTGGAACTAATCCAGTGTTTTTCCATCTGGGCTTGGGCTTAAAAAAGTCATATTGGGGAATTCTCAACTGACCTGATGGAGCAGACTCAAGACTCTGATCCACTATAATACAGATTCAATCTGTCAAGTACTAGAGCAAATCCAGTCAACTAAGTAGAAATTACACATCTAGCAAGCTGTTATTAATGCACAGCCAAGTTGCCAGGATGTAATGTTAGTAGGTAATGTCTCTGCAAAACCACAAACGCATAGCATGGGCTATGTACCATATTGACATTGTACAAAACTTGTCATTTCACGTTTATGTAGCATGCTAAATAAAATGTATTTTCACATCAAGTGGTGGAGGGGTGGTGGGGCAGTTACAGACAAACCAGCACAAAAAAAGTCTTTGGGCCAAGAGAACTGCACTTAAATGAATTTAGTTGTATGTTGCACAGTTTAATCAATGCAAAAAATTGGTTGCTGCTTATTCAAAAAATAATGAGTCAGCAAATTGCTTGTAATCATTCCTATAATGAGACCTACTTTCTCTAATATCATGAGGGGGATAGACTTAACTTGAAAGGAGGTGAATCTTTAACTTGTCCTGCCACAGAATATGGTTTATAAGCAAGAAACTCACTTGAGTTGAGTTAAAGCACACAAAAAGACACACAAAGTTGCTGTGCATTGAAGTCATAATTCTCTAAAGTAGTCGGATGTGTTATAGACTTTTGTCCCAGGGTTAATGTTATCATAAACATACTGCATTGTGCAAATAATTAAGCTAATGCTTTTTACAGATTAACACTTTGGCTTGTAAAACTCTAAAAAGGCCTGTTGGTATTGACATGCAGCATATAAAGAGATTGTGAATATCCAAATGCAGCAATGCCTATTCTCTTTCTTCCGCAGCCTCGGCTTAAAAATGACTGATGAAACATATCAGGTTGGGGATTCCACTGGCTATAATCAATGTAAATTGACACACCACCGATGGAAACTCGGTGCACGGAGGGGAAGACTCATTTCAGTGTAAGACATGTGGGATCACAAGAGTAACAGTCATCAAATTTCACAATCCAAGTATTCATTATTGTTTTTCAGAGGACAGATGGGTTATGAATCCAAGACGGTAGTGGAGTGCACTCAGAAAAATAATACTGGGACACAAAGGGGGTTGTGTTGCCTGTAGATCTAGCTTCTTTAATGGAGCATGAATCTGCTGAGGCATGTGGCAGTTACTAGGAGCTGGTGTGATTGCAGCACAATGGAGACAAGTCAGTGCTGGTATGGACATGGGGAACCTCGATGGAGCATGATCACACTTAAGATTTCACCGCAATTCATGTGTGATGAGAGTGACAATATCAAGGTATCTCAAAGAGGAGACACCAGAACATTAAAGAAATTAATGATAACTGGAAATGCAAATTGTGGGAAAAAAAGCAATGCTTTGTCAATGTCCTCTCACCCCTTCACCTCCGTTGATATACCTGCTGTGTATCCAAGCTGAAAATGGAGAAGACCTCTTTCAACAGAGCAACGGTCAGTACTCTACTACTGTACTACCACTATGCTGCAGCACATAATGACAAGTCTATAATTAGGTGTGAGAATTTTCGACTGATATATCATCCATCTGTCCTTGAATCTTTAGTCACCTATACAGCTGACAGTCGGACGAGGTCATAGTACATATTATTATTGACAGTAAAAATTGTAGGACAGCAATGAATGATAATTTCATTATCTGATAAAAGTTATACCTAACTTACCCTTTAAATTGTTCATTATGATTTAAATTTAAGAGTTAATAATTCCTAAAATGTCAAAAAATACCAAAAATACCAAAAAATACCTAGTACCATTTTAAAGAGCTTAAGGTTATGTCTTCAAATATTTCTAAAACCCATTATGATTTAATCTAAATGATTTAAAAGCAGCCAATCTTTTTTATTTAAAATTTAAAAAGTGACTAATGACTTATATAATAGTTAACAAATTATCAAAATGGCTGTAGATTAATTTCCTGCCCATTGACTATATTATTAATCTACATTCTGTTACATGGTGTTGATTAACAACACTCCACACAAACAAGACAAGGTAAATTACACATTTTCTTTCACTGCAATAAAATCACCTAAGACAGTGATTGTCAGACTGTAACTCAGCATTGTGAATGCTGCAGGTACAAAAGCCTTTTTGAATCTTTTGCTTCTATAGCTTTGAATTGTAGGCAATGTGGGAGCCACTGAAATTCACAGTTCAATGAGTGGGAACAAACTTTGAGAACAGACTGAGCCTTTCATAGGAAGTGAGACATCTAAAGTAAAGGTAAGTTAAGCAGAGGCTCCACTATAAGTTCACTTGTGTATCAGACAATCTGATTTAGGGCATTTCTGCTTTTGATGGACAAGTTTACAATCCATGAAGCAAGAGAAAAATTATATCTGGGCTACTCCACCTGCCCTCTTTGCTCCCTACAGCTACCTCCAGCAAATCCCAAGAATCGTCATGGCCAGCTGAATCCCCTCCAGCATGTCTCCCAGTATGCCTCCCTGTGGGCGTCCTCACTGGGTGTCTCCCCACTTCAACCTGGCAGCTCGACTCTGAGTTTTAGATATATGTTCGGGATGAATGAGCTGCTTCATAGCGAGAGACAGTCACACCACCCTTGGGACACTGTGTTGTGATCCTTAGACATACTGCTACATTTCGCCGACAGTCAATCACTCTTGTTCAAACAATCAGCGCCACACATGACCAAACCATGACCATTTCTGGAGGCAATGTTGACTACTGAGTTCATAAAGCCTTACTTTTGAAAGTTGGAAGACAACTGTCCCGAGATGTCCACAGCATATTGTAGTGGACTGATAGTTGCATCATTATTCAGCCACTTGGATATGTTGCATCACAGAACAAGAGTTGAAATAATTCTACATTTTAACTCTAACACTGAAGATTTAGCAACTTTTGCTGTGTGATTTTGCTTTGCTTTATTTGGTAGTATGATTTCTCATTCTCTTTGATATGGTAGGTACAGCTCACCCAAAAATAAAAATGTAGTCATTATTTACTCAACCCCATGCTGATGTAAAGTAAGTGAAGTTTTGTGTGTCTACAACCATTTCTGGAGCTTCACATAATACAGCATTCACCCGAACAAATGATATGGGGCCTTTTTTTAACCCGTAAAATAACCCAACCAAAAAAAAAACAAGCAAATAAATAAATTGGCACCATTCAGTGTGACTCAAGTCTCTCAAATTTGGAGATCCCAAATTCAGCTGAAAAGACGTTATCTACACCCTTTGAGCATAATTGAGCTTCTGCAAGCTCTTCAAACCAGAGGAGATTTGAGTACAGCAGCCAAGATCAAGATTTCAGCTTTAAAAATTTTGTAAAAAGTGTCTTCTTCAAATCAAATTGGGATCTTGGGGCCTTGGGTGACTTAAATCACGGCAGGCAACCTGTATGGAGTCATTTCAGGTGGGGTTTCTTTTTTGTTTTCTTATTTTTTGGTTTGTTTTTTTTAAGCCCCAAGCAACTCTAGGTTTTTGGGAGAACTCCAATGCTCCAACAAACAATGCTGTTTCACTGTGAAGCTCCAGAAATGTGGACCAAAAAAATGTCATCTGAATGTGCATCGGCTTTATTTGTGTTGTGTAAGCCAAGAGCATGGGGCTCTGTGAGTGCGGCTATGAGCGGGTACTAGTTTTATAGAGGATACCAAAATTCAAACTATGTTAGAAAGTGCTTCAGTTGTGTGCTTATGCACAAATAAATGGGTTATGAAAAGGCCAAAGAAGACACGCATAGTAGCGACTGTAATGCTCTTGAACTTGCTCTTATAACTCCTCTTATCAAAGTAACAAATAATGGGAAAAATTTGGTCGAAACACAAAAGAGAAAAAGCCATAAAAAACAATTTTGGAAGTAAAACTGTTTCCACTTGAGGGGAAAAAATGAGTTTGTTTTCAATCAGGAAAAAGCACCACATTGTCCAGGACTTCCTTTCCTTATATCTCTCCATTCCTCTTGGTCAAACACACACAGAAGGAGTAGTTTGTGTCTGGAGGGTAAGAAATCCTATTACTTTTCAAACCACCTCAGTGGCACCAAATGATAGTCCAGCTGGGTGCTTGATTGCTCCGACAACTGGCACTGATACAGGAGCAGCTAGTCATTCTACTGTATGTGCTGTTCGAACTTTTCCTTTGGGGCTGGGAAACGTGTTACTGCACTACCTCATGCAGTTTCTATCATGGATTTATGTGTTCCTCTGAAGTACTGATATTCAGAATTTGCTGTGCACAAAGCAGGGATTGGAAAATATCAAGCACTAGCGCCACATTTGTTCTAATTAAATCCCTCTAATGGATAACATTATCTTAGATAAGAAAAGTAGGATAATTACTTTTGAATAAAGGCAGAGGTTATCTGTAACTACCTTTTTATACTGAATGCAAACTCCAGCTGCTCTCCTGAAATTATAGACAAATCACAGAAGCACCACACAAGAGTAATAGTTTGAGCTGCTCACATCCATCTCCTCTATGTCCTTTGCAACAAATCCACATTACCAATGTTTCCTACCACTGATATCTATTTTTCTCCTCCCACGTTCCTGTCCCTGCCTCCCTCCTTTTCACCTTGTTTCATCCTTTGTTCTACTCTTGCTTTCCTGTCAGAAAAACACTGTGCAGGTCAGGCTCAGCCAGACTCAGCCTGTAGGCCAGGGGACTGTGTGGCCCCCTTGACAAAGTGCATCTGTCCACTTCCTAATGACTCCTCGGCCACAGGGCGACTCAAGGGGGGAAAGAGAGGGGAAGAGGAAGTGGAGAGGAAGCACCTGTAAGTTTGTTGCATTGGACAGCAGAGTAAGGAAAGTATATTCAATCGTTTCAATCCAAGTGTGAGTGGTATTGAAAATCAAGTATTGATACAGGCCCTTTGTGGGCAACTATATCAAATCTGAAGATACTGCTAGATACTGTAACTTTTTCTGCCCTTTTCACACTCTCTTGTACTGGATGTCTTTCCCAATTTATTTTCTCAGTAACTCTCACTTTCTATGTCTCTCTCCCACACACACACATATACGCACACACACAGAAAGGCATATGCAAATGAGCTGCCCTGTTCAATAGCATTTGGCCATTAGTGCTTTTAGCTACACAGTTTACTACTCGATGCCCATCTACAAAAGGGGCAGAGATGTCAAACCTACACCTCCTCATGAACAGAGGCAGTTTGGAGGCTTCAGGCCATGTCCCATTGATTCCATCCCATACCATAACATTGATAAAGACTCGAGACTGCCCCTAAGGAAGCCTTCCCTGCTCAATAGCATATGTACTTCCATCTGAGTCTCGCAACATTTTGTCGATATTTCTCCAGTTCCTGCACTTTGCGAGCAGCTCTCTGTGCAGCCAATCTGTATGAGGTTCAATTAGATACGAGGACACAGAATGGCAGCTGTCACATGCAGGGAATCCTGACAGGTCTGTTAAAAGGGATTGTGTGGTTGGTGGTCTTATCATGATGGAGCCCACTAACAACCTATGTCCATTAATTTCCTCTTGGCTGGTTTTTAATTATTTAGGAGCTTTGTACTGAATACTGTAAATGCACACACACATACATACACATGCACGCATGCACACACGCACATACACTACATCTAATCCACAGCAGCTGGAAAATTATTTTCCCAATTAAACCTGTTTGCTGAGTAAACCCATCCCAGTGCACCAAAGCAAAAGAGTTCCTCCTCAGTGTCGTTTGATATGCAAACTGGCCACCAATCTCCAATTTGCTACCACTGTAATTGTAAACATTAGCTGAGAGGAGTTTACATATGGTAACACTCCTGATCCTTCCAGCTGCCGTAAGTGTAGACATAATAAATCTTGGTTGTGCAAAATGGAGGTTGAAATACATTAGCCTCACACTTATACCATTATTACACAAAAAATTGCATGTATAAGCCGTTGTTGAGACGTAGATAAACCTGCTAAAAAAAAGATATTGACTCCTGACCCATTGCAAGTAGAGGAGTTTGTCATTTTTTTTCTGGTGTGTCATGTTAAATGTAACAAAAGCACTGGGAAACAGGAACAGAATCTCTTTCAAGCCGACCGTTAACTTAACAATGTTTGAGCACAACTTGAAAGGAGGCGGATTAAAAACTATTTATGCTGCAATATCCAAAACGTCAACATACATCAAAGCATCACGCTTGAAAAGGGGCGGAAATTAGTGTGCCCTCCCGGGGTTCATTCCATCACTGCCAATCGGAGCTGAAATCAATAACCACCCATGACTGCTGTAAAATTATTTGACCCTGGAATCAATGCCAATTGTACTCTTCTTACTGGAGTTAAAGCCTGATCTTAGGATTTTCTCTCTCAGCCCGCTTTTGTGAAATGCACCTTTATCTTTATGCAGACCCTAGTCCTCACTTCATTCAGGGTACCATAGGGCACCCACCTATCACACACTTCAAAACAGTTTTACAGGTGGGTTGGAAAAAGGCTTGCTGACTTCCCTGACCATATTATCCAATACTTGTCATCAAACAGTGGCCCTGCATAAATTTCCAAGTATGAAGGCCCTTGATCAAGGTTAGATGTGCTGTTTCTCTGTTCTCTCTCTCTCTCTCTTTGTCTAGTTCCTGTCGACAAACTTTGATTTCTAGTAAAATGTATTCACGTCAGTGCAGCTGATGAGCTGCACCTAACAGACAATTCAAAAAAGTGACACATTGTTGCAGCAAAAAGACCTCAATCACAACTGAGATTAATCAATGCAGACAAACAGTGATCGGTCTTTTGTGTTTCGCAAAGTCAATGAAGGACGGCATGTTTTCTTTTTCAAAGGAACACTCTCATTTTGATGTATGAGTTGGAAGATTGGCATGTCTAGAAAGTTATGAACTCATCCTAATGTTTTTCTGCATTGCTGTTCTCAGGCTTACTGTACTTCAGCCATCCACTTGTCAGTAGACGTTGGGAGCCACAATAGCAGTTTTATTTCCTTCTCACCACCCAAAAGAAACCAGTGACAACTCTGGCTATTGGTGCGGAGAACCAGTTTTTAATCAGCCAAAATGACTTTCCAGAATGTCACAGGAGAATTACATTGTCAAGTCAAGGTGAGCTTACATGAGCCACCACTGAGGTACTGCAACAAAATGAGGCAGGAGTTGAGGCGATTTCTCTGGACAGCAGCCATTTCCAGCCGACACAACAGAGGACTGAGATATAACACTTCTAACAGTGGTAGACAACAGCAATTCAAAATGATCAAAATGCAGCAGTTGACTATACTTCTGTAACCCTTAATACAGTATGTATAACTAAAATGTAATGTTTCATGTACTTAATGATGTTAAACATAAGTAGCTGATCAGTTGGGAGATGAGCAGAAGTTCAATCAAGTTCTTTATAGATGTTCCAGCCCTTTCCCAACAGTACAAAATGCAGCCATTTATTCTGTTCTGTACAACACCTATAGCACAATGCTGTTTGTGGATTTCACTACCTCTCCAATGAAACTGGGTTGAAACTGCTCTGGGCTTGACTCTGCAACTGGATATTAGACTTCCTCACAAACAGACCACAGGGAGCTTGCAGTCACACGTCCTCCAATCAAGTGCTCAACACCTGAGCCACCTTGGATTGTGTTCTCAGCCCCTTCCTGCTCATTATGCACAGCCATGGCTGCAATCCAAGTGATGGAGAGAACTTTGGAGAAAACTCTGGAGAGATTTGTTGCAAAGTTTGTGGCTGACACCACCATCATCAACTGGATTTAAAACAATAATGAACATTTATTTCAGGAGGAAATCAACTATCTTTACTTTACTTGTGCAGCAGGTTGTTGTGTTCTCGTGGAACAAACTAGGCAAAGACACCACAGCCACAGCCTGTTCAGCCTGCTGCTGTCTCCCCTGTATCCCCTGCCATACCATCAGACTACAGAGCAACGTCCTTTCTCAGGCTATGAGGCTGAATTGACCATCCAGAAACCACTACAAATAATCATTTTGACTTATTACAGTTAACTTATTGACACATACAGTTAATAATTAATAATTCAAATTTTTTTTGTGAGTTGAATTTTCTTCATCTGACGCATGCTACAATCTGCACCTGCATGGTTGATAAAATTTCTCAAATTGAGGCCTGATGAAAACACACAATAAATAAGCAGAATCCTGGGAGGTGCATGTGGAGATTTTGTTAAATAAAGAGTCAAAACAAATATTCAAATTAGTATAACTACAAAACAGTTGCACTCCATTATTGGTTTTTAATTTAGCTATAAATTGTGCTGGCCTGGAGCTTGAAGTTATTCATCCACATGTGTGCCTAAAACTGTTTACAGACCATAGAAGAGAAAATACTGTAAACATTGGCATTTTTGCCAAAAGATCATGTATCACCAGATGCGGGGCAAGTCATTTAAAAAACACACACAATGAAACAAATCGCCAGCTTCAAGTATATCAATCAGATGCTAACCCTGCGGACCTGAAGGTTTATTTTATTGTTTTAGCCATATCATTTTTCAAAAGTACCTGTCCACTATGCTCTGAAACAGCAAGATCCATTGTTGATAGTTGACAGAGATAATGCATCTTGAATTTTTTCACTCAAAAGAAAGTGATGAGTTTAAGCTTCATTAAGGGTGCCTTAGGTACCCTTTCAAAGAAGAAAAGGGGTCTCAGTCAACTTAATGTGGCTGAGGCCTGAGAAAAAGTATGAATAATGGGGCAAAAGATAAGGTACTATTGAGCGGTTGGAGCAAACTACATATCATATGTCATCTAATTAACTTTGGCTGTCTGATTGTAGTTGCACATGCATTTCAATCACAAGGTTTGACTTCACAG
>OZ023156.1:11834452-11844452 GCA_963678695.2 Diplodus puntazzo | reverse complement strand
CAAAATGGCTGCAATGGCTAGCACCGAGCCTATAAGACCAGCACTGACTTCTTTGAAAGCTACTGTATGGCAACATTTTGAGTTCCATGAAGTCGAGGGGAGAATTGACAAGACCTACACAGTTTGTAAGGTGTGTGGAACTCAACTTAAATACTTCAGCAACACAACTAATTTGAGAAACCACCTTGCTCGATACCACCCAGAGTTAGGAGAGAAGCCGCAACCTGTTGCAGATCTCAGCCAGAGACCGATCGAGCAGGCGGTGGCACAGCTTCAACCAAACTCTGAAAGAGCGAAGCGGATTACCAAATCCATTGCAAGTTTTTTTGCATTGGATTTAAGACCGTATTCAGTTGTGGAGAATGTGGGTTTTTGGGACGATGGTGTTCAATCTAGAGCCAAGATACAAAACACCATCTCGGCGTTACTTCACTGACACAGCCATACTGATGCTCTACAATGAAACTAAACAGAAGTTCTGGACACTTTGATGAAAGCGGGTAGGTAAGTAGCCATGTTTTAGTATGAGAGCTGATATATAGGTCCATAATGTGTTGAAATGCAAGCTGCATCGATTATTGCATTGAAAGCTTTTTTATTTTTATATAGGCTACAGTATACCGTTTTTCTTTCAGGGATATGCTCATTGCTTTTTTTGTTCACCACATTTATTCCAAGGAGGTTAGACTACAAAACAGAAACCCCTCCCTCTACAACACAAAAGTTCAACTTTTTTAATGAACTCACAAATCTTGTACATGTACAATTTACTTTATTTACTATGATTGAAGATAAATGCAGAACGGTTATGAACCATATCTGAAAGAACTAAATAAATCAAGCAAAGTCCATTGTACTTACCCAGAACATCAGTAAATGTATGCAAGGTTTTTGTAGATCAAGGCAGTGAGATAAAAAAAAAATTGAAATGGGGACACAGAGAGAGAGAGAGACATAATCGGCAGAGCAGCGAAGTCTTAAAGTCTTAAAAAGAATGTTTCAACTTGAATATCCAGAAAAGACAACAAAGGAACACCTCAGATTTCTTTTTCCTTTTAATGCTCTCACATAGACCAAGATCAACAACGGTGATGAAAATGAATGCAACAATATAAATACTGTGATTTTGTAATTTACATTTTCATGGTGAAACAGCGGAAATAATCTGAACATACTTCTTCCTGACCCATCATTTCAGGTCTTGGCGGTCAGTATAGTTTTGGTTGAAGCCTCAAGAGCTCTCCAACTTTCTCTTTTGAAGGTGACAGCTCTGTGTTTCAGACCTTGGCTCTGTTTTGCACTCTGACTGACTGTCTCTGACACTGACTTTCTCATGAAAGAAAATGTCATAATCTCTAAGGGCTTTCTCAGCCCTTGAAGAGTCATTTCCACTGAGTTAGACATGTCAGTGGTGCAGACCACCTGGTGAGTTGAAAAGGAGGGTAAACGCCCATTGGGTGCCCTGCATCGAGGTGAGGACAGGGACAGTGATGTGGTGAGGCAACTGTAACAAACTATCCCACATCCTAGCAAACAGGTCTCTAGCGTATGTGCCTGAGGCTGCTGTGGGAAAAAGAGACTCAACATCAGGACTGAAAAAGGCCCCATGTTGGGTCCAGCGTGGCCAGGAGGAGAGCAGGGAGGAGGCTCGGTGAATTATCAGGGGAGAAACATTAATTAATCCTTGATGAGAAAGTCAAATGTAAGAGCTGCTATGGAAAAACACATTTTTAATGCTCCCTGTGATGACAGGTGGGCCAGTCTATGTACAAGTCTACTGACTGTCCCCCAGACATCACAGAGAAGGAAAATGCTGGAGAGTGACAAGAAGAAAAAATATTATTTATGATGGGACTCTACTGGCTATTCTATTAATTTACAATAGTACTTGACCTTACAAAACCTAAAAAGGATATCCTGCAACCATGTCCCCATTTTCCATTTGTATGTGTGTAAGTTGTTTTGACAGAATCGTCCCAAGTTCGAAATGATTATGGAACCGTATATTCAAACTACTCCAATTTGATCTGGATGGATTTTTTTTCTTTGTAATGAGACCAAATTAGACAGGGACCTTCAGACATTTAGCCTCATTCCAACTAGACCCAATCCAAAATGCAATCAACCCAAACAGACCAAAATAGAGACAGAACATCGACAGTGACAGCTGCATGATGCAACACCAATTAACAGGCAGCCACCGCCGACAAGAGCAGCGATAAATGTCATTTTCCCTCCACAGTTCACATATTGTGATATCTTACGTCAAAAAACACATTTTTTTCCCCCGCCATGATTATAACAATGTGTGATCACTCCTGACAGCAAGCCACCCAAGATGCACTGGCATATTTAGATAGTGAGACCCCAACAAGAACAGAAATACACCCAACCAGAGTGAGAGTTCTCCGATACCAGGATCTAGTTCCAATAAAGGCTCACACTTGTGATTTGTTTGTGTATTTTATGTGGTAAAGGACAGCATAACAGTGATTTTTTTGTCGTACCATTTTTGCCAGATTTACTCACCATAAAGACACCTTGCTTAACAGTGTCGTGGGGTAACTAGTTACATTCAATGGGCTGAAATACAGCAAACCAACATCAAAGAACTAGCAGTGAGGTAGTCAAACAGTTGCATCGCCTCATGTGCTAGTGTTTCAGCCAACATGCTGCACTATAACACACTGCAACACCACAGCCAACGGCCAACTAGCTTGTACGTTCTGTGCCTGCGCGAGAAGATATACCTCTCTTGTCATTTAAATAGGTAATCCGGAGGGCTCAAGACTGCAGATATGCAAACCGTTGTTATAATAAAGCAACATTTTCCATTTTACCATTCGCCGCTTCTCTTGCTAATATAGCCACTTCTTATCGACAGTTTGTCTGATAAACAAGTTGTAATTGGCTCTGGTGCTGTCAGCATCTGCCTTTTGGTTGGTCAGAAAGAAAGAAAGAGTGGGATGGCTTACTCCGAATTTCAACTGAATATGTGTCCGCTTCTTTACAGCTCCGATCCGGTTTTGCTCCGCTGTCCACCATCCAGCAATCCCCACCGGTTGCGTTTTTAGTCCGCCATGGCGCAGTACGTTAGACAACTGGCGTCGCGAGGCCAAGGAGTTCCCGCGATAATCACATGATCACTCGCGACCGCAGTTTATAGGTCTGTGTTATAAAAACAACAACACAAAGGGCTCTATCTTAACGATCTGAAACGCAAGTATCAAACGCAAAGCGCAAGTAGCTTTGTGGGCGGATCTCAGGCGCTGTTGCTATTATGCCGGCGGGATAAATGACTCTTGCGCCTGGCGCAAATCTAAAATGGGTTGGTCTGAAGTAGCTACATTAGTCATAGGTGTGGTTTGGGCGTAACGTGCTATAAACCAATCAGAGCGTCATCTCACATTCCCTTTAAAAGCAGGCGCGCTTGTTCCATGGCGGATTGCTATTATAATGGCGAATTTGCCAGGCGCACATCAGGAGCGGTTCACAGTTGAGGAGACCGACGTTCTCGTCAGGGCTGTAAAAGACCAAGAAGTGGCATTGTATGGGGATGGGAGATATCCATCCAAATTAGCTTTGGTTAAACAGGCGTGAGAGGAAATTGCCACAATTGTTTCTACGGCTGGCATCCCCA
This sequence comes from Diplodus puntazzo, assembly GCA_963678695.2. Lineage (NCBI taxonomy): Eukaryota > Metazoa > Chordata > Actinopteri > Spariformes > Sparidae > Diplodus > Diplodus puntazzo. The sequence goes on along the minus strand of OZ023156.1, from coordinate 11,840,812 downwards.
GGAGCAGTGCGCACGGGCCGAGCAGTGCGCCACGGCCAGCTGACGAGGGAGCAGCGCAAACACCAAGGTGCAGAGGATCCAGACCCACTACACGCCGTGGCAGCATTGTCAGACCGGACCGCTGCCCGGGATGCGGCAAGGTATTAATGCCCGTCTTGACCGGGTGGCGATGTTGCTGCTGCCTCTCAGGCGCATCGCCTCAGGTCTCCAAACGCACCACCTGCTCCTGTTGTGCCCCTTTCTCCTTCCTCCTCCTCCCCCAACTCCATCTCTGTCCACCTGCTCCACTAGGAGCACATCGCGCATTGCCACTCCCGGACCCTCACGGCTACGGCGGGTTCGCCGCATATCAGAGGGAAAAAAACTTACTTCTTCTGTTTAAATCTTTTCAACTTTTTTTTGTATGGTTTGCAAAAACGGGAACTGCTTCCTTGTAGATGAGAGAAGCAAAGTGTATGCACGTTGAGCACACACTACATTATGGCCAAGCATGCGCCCTTAAAATAGCATCTGAATAAGCGCCACTGACTTTAGACTAGGTTTTTCCTGGTCTGTTGCGCAAGTGTTTTCTGAAACAGCAAAATAGCACCAGTGAACGTTTGCGCCGGAACACGCCTCCTCTTTTCGCTGAACCGCCCCCGGGAGCGCAAAGTCATTCCTTAATTTAAGGACGTGCGTCTGTGGAGGGAAAATTCCAATGTGCGCCGAATGCAAAATAGGAATTACACAAGCGCCAGTGTACAAAGTCATCTGCGCTGAGTGCAAGATAGAGCCCAAAGTGTTCGCGACAGAAGGACTAGCAGAAGAGCTTGTGTTTGTCTCTTTTTTGAGATTTGTGTGCTGGTGTCAACACGGAGTGTTTTATTTTGAAAAGTAACCGGGTGTTATTTTGTTATTTCCATGCTTGACTTCCCGTCTGCTTGGTGCTAAATTCAGCTGAATTGCTGCGTCGTGCTCCAGCATCCGCCAGAAATAGAAGTCCTGCGTATCTGTGCCGGAGGGCTCCGGACTGCCGGAGCAGATATGCAGTGCACCGGACCTGGTGGAAATTAATACATAGACTAAAGTGAAACCTATCAGCTCCGCTGGCGTGGCGGAGACGCAACACAGCGGACACGTATCCAATGGAAATTGGGGGTTACAATGAGCTGTCTCTACGTCTAGACAGGCTCCATTCATTGGGCAGTGTAAGCTAAAATACCGAGTATTGTTTTTAATATGTTCTCCTTGAATTTGCATCACCTCTTGCCTGCTAATCAAATCAGTGTGATTCACTCTGGGCCAATAGGGTGGCTTTGTCATTGGACAAGAGCGTCTTTTGGGGCTGGAAATGTAGCAATATTTTCCTTATGAAATCAGAACACAGCAGTGTACAGAGTAAATCTTGTTAACCAGCATTGAAAACACTGTCAAAATTGACATGATTAATGCTCAGTTTGAAACATTTTTTAGAAAAGAAATCAAAAAGTAACTGAAAAAGTAATAAGTTACATCACTTTGATGAGGTAATAGTAAAGTCGTTACATTACTCATGATTTATCACCTATGACATATATACCATCAAACTCACTTACTGTTGTCTGAAAGTCTGACGTATTTGTCACATTTCTTTTCACAGACTCAGTGTACATATATCTCAAGACTACAGCTGACATTACAGAGCTTAAGGCACTGATGCAAAAATTCTCTCCCTTGAGTTTCTTCCCTGCAAGTCTATTGTCAGCCCCAAACTGATGATGTGTGGGTGGCAACTGCAATGTATTTGCTGATGGCCCGTAGTTCTCTTTCACACTTCAAGGGCCCATATCAAGACAAGAATCCCCTGGGAGACTATCATGGACAACAGAAACTTAAGTATATGGCTCTGAGCACAAGCAGCAGGCTGTACGGTTTGTGTTAAAGTTTGAAATTGCGATTTCTAAATAAACCGAGTTTTTTTTTTTTTTACTCAATGCCATCTCTTTTTCTACAGTTCACGATTTCACTCTGCCCTCAGTTATTTTGCAGCCTAACCTTTTCTAACCTTCTATATAAGTCACTAAATACATTTTCCTATTATTGTGATTATGAACTATTGGGTTTGTGGATTTGCTTTGTAATTTCCAGGTTATTAAGCAAAGCTTTAAAACCTTTGATAAAATGCCCCAATAAAAGATTTTGATGGGCACTTTTAGTGCACAGAACCAAGACAGCAGCTACAAAAAAACGGCACAAATGGATATTTATGATGATAAAATTAAACATTATGAAACCAGTGTGAAATGTGCTGTACAGTATGAAATAAGTATGCTCTGTGTGTCTCCTGTGTGTCTGTAAAATCTCAACAAATCATAACTGACAGGTGAAGTGGCAGATACTTAATGGAATGATCTGACAGCACACTAACTTCACACATGTGGTTCCATCAGACATGGGATGGGTTACTGTTCCATGTCGAGGCTATGAATGATAAGCACTTATAACCGCAGGGATTCATTGAAGAGGCTGTTATCTAGCTTCGGGGCACATGCATTACAGAGATATTATAGCAATATGTAGAAGCAAGAAGCAAAACAGAGGCACCAATAGAAAATAATATGAATTTAGGATGAAAACAATCATCTTTCCCAGACACTCCAAAACATTAAGTATGAAAAGATAAGTGTAAGTGGATTGTGCTTCTATGCATGTGAGCGCACACACATACTCACAAACATACACACATACACACTAACACAGACACACACACAAAGAATACAAAGGCACCTGACAGGTACATATGAGAACAGCCTTCATTTCCCACATTCTAGGAATATTTGTTGACACCACTGCATAGCAGGACAACAAGCACAAAACCCATCAAGGCCCACACTTATCGCTGCATATCAAGTTCATGGTTTATTTCCAGCATAACACAGCAAAATGGCAGAGCTGGATAATTATGCAACAAATAGTATGTCAATACACAAACCTTGATGATGACACTTTACTGCAGGATTTCATAATCGTTAAAATAATTTAGATTAACATGTCTAAAATACATGTATTAAGATTTGCCCGAACCGAACCTGTCCTCATCAGAAAACTACCATATAGGTTGAAAATAAAAGCAGCTTATTACGATCCATATTTACGTTCACGGTATGCGAAGACCTCCCGTGGCTACATTAAGCATTTTAGCTGCAAAGGAGGAAATGAGGAGTGAAAAGTCTGTATAGGGAGGAGGTCGTGAAAGGATATCAAGGTTAATAAAGCACAGGACAGTCAAAAATGAGTGATGTTGTTTTAGGAATTATGAAATACGTCATGTTTGTATGTCAGGTGGCACAGCAAGGCTAAATAAATGAGGCATGGCTCTGCACCACCACTAGGACTCCCAGGTAAACATAAAGCAGAGAATGAATGATCATCCAATGTGACCACTACCAAAAGAAAACATAACGAGGCATGTCTCGCCCTCAGCCTTACCAGTGCAATGCAAGGAACAAAGAGAGAGCACAGTGTGTTGTGTTTCTCAAAATATTAGCTTCTAACATAATTAAGTCGAAGAAGACCTTAATACACAACTCCGGGACTAGAGCAATAACAAACTACTCGCTTTAGATAAATCAAATTAAATTCTATTGGAGTTTGCAAGCAAAATACTTGTATGTGTGTGGGAGGGCAGGAGGCTTGAAGATATTGTTATCTACAAAAAGACAACAAAATAAAATAAGTTTGGAAACCACTGGTTTGGCAAAAGTTAATTTGATATCCATTGAACAACCAGAAAAAGCCTCAGACACAAAGTAGAAACAAACAACAGAAACAAACAAAACAAAAACAAGAGAGACTTATTGGCAGACATATAGAAACAGAAATTGGAAGTTGTGGAAAGGTTATACTGTATTACCCTTTAGTACTGCTGACTGTGTCGAGACACAGTCAGAAAAGCAATGGAATAAAAAAGTTGAAATGACTAGCTCCCTGAGTTTAGGCAACACTCCTGCCTCTCTAATATTGCTTGATTTGAAAACAGAGAGACACACAAAAAAAAAACTTTATTCCCAGAGTGCATCTGAGGTGGCTTAGTCTGAACTCATTACATCACTGCAATTGTTTTGTGCTGACTTGGTTTGGTTAAAGTTTTTAGAGTGGCCATTGGTCGACACCTGCTGCCTGTCTGGTTTTAGAGTGAAAGAAGACAGCAATATGTCTGCTTTTTTTCTATGAGCTGTCTTCTATGTCACAGACACCTTTGTTCATACACAATTCCCTCTCTCACTCTCCTCCCCTTTCCGTCTCTCTGCAGCATGAGCTTTTTTTTCTTATTATCTCAATCTCCTTGTGATACTGCACTATATTTTGAGTGTTAAAAAACATAAAATGGTGGAGCTAACTCTGTATCCTATTGAATGACTGAAAACCCAGTTGTACTTGCAGTATTTTCAAAGACCTTCTTGTAGACACAAAGAATTTTCTGTTGATGTGCAATAATAAAAACAAAATGGTGGTAATTGCCTGGGCAAAAAAACACTGTTTTACATCAATCTGTCCAATTTTCCCAAATCATATTTTTGGGCCTGAAGATGGAAATATTGGTCAGTCTGCCCATCTGTCTAACCCTTCAGAGAAAAATATATCAACAACTAATCAGCTTATCATGAAATCTAATTCAATTAGTTATGGAACCCAGGGGATAGTGCATAATTACTTTATTGATCCCAAAAAAAACATCCACCTGGTTTTCATCAGGTCAAACTTGCTCCTTTAGTCCATTACAACATATCTCAAAAAAGCGTTCCTACAAGATTTGTTGTGCGTCAACAGTCTTTAATCCTGATATTTTAGTTGACACCTCCGTTCTCTTTCTGTAGGAAAGGGCATAACTATGAGTACACTAACTGTAAAGCAGCAAATCTCTCTGTCTGTATGTTATGCACATATCATACTGGGGTGGCTGCTGCTCAGGAGGTAGAGTGGTCATCCACAATCAGAGGGACAGTGGTTCAATTCCTGGACTCCTGGGGGCAAAAGCGCTATTAAATGCATGTCCATTTACAATTTACTATATCTCAAGAACTGCTCAACTGAATATTAATCAACTTTGTATAAACAGCGAAAATGCAAGCCCGCTCATGTGACCTCATGGGGAAACGGTCTTTTAAAAAAATGTGATTAGTGTGGTGAAACAACTTGCAATGACAGCAGCTGGTTATATGAATCCAGTTAATTGGGAAAAAGCGGTCAACATAGTTTTTTTATTATTATTCAGCAAGAACTGAATTTGAGATTTTAAGTATCTGTCAACAGTCATATGCTAGCTAAAGTTAAACTCAGGGGCTATAATGTTTACTGTGGCTTGGCGGCATCGTCAGCTTCTCTGGGGTGCCTCTCTCATCGGTTGTTGTGGTTCAGCTCAGAAAGTACAGATGTAATCATCCAGATTATAAATCGTAAATATCAAACATGTTTGATTATCGGGGCGGCCCCGATGAGTCTGTGAGCAGAGCTATTTTGATCAGGCACTACACTAGTCAAAATCCAATGGTCAAATTGGCATGAAATGTAATGAGCATATTAATAAATACATAGTACATTACACGTTCATGGTAATGACAAATCAGCTGAATGAGACAAATCAATTTGATTTCACATGCATAGCCATATACTGTGTAATAGTTGTGAATATGCATGATATGACACATCCAGCAAAATGCCAGCACTTTGACAGGCCATTATTTCTATGCTGAAACATCAGCTCACCAACAGCATGCTACTTCATACAAGGTTACAAGATGAACATGTATTTTCTCTAAATGCTCATTATTACAAAACGCTTTGGGTTTGAAAGCAAACTCCGTCCATTAAATGGATCCTTTAGTTCCATATTCTACACAGTGTGTGCTGAACACAATAACAAGTTGACATTTTCATTTCAGCCAATCACTCCCATCTTTAAGTCTTGTTTGCGTGCACAAACACATAATTACAAATAAGAACCATGCCGACAATAATATGCCTTATATTTAGAATTCCATTAAAAATCACAACTGTATATATAGCAAGAGACAGCTTTCAACAAATAATGAAACAAATATCTTCATAAAGCAGAAAGAGTCACTGGGAGCTGCATCGACATGTGGCTGGAGTTCCACATAAAGCCCATGGGATTTCAGCTGATTGTCTTATTGCAGGTGATTACCGCTTGACGAGAGTGGAGTTGTTCATTTCGTACAATATCATATCCATATAACAATTTGCAGTAATTTACATATATTAGTCACTTTTTCATTGGCCATATGTGAGCAGATTGTAACATGAAATGATAAACGAGACCTTTCCCGTCTGTGTTTGTTTAAATAGTTAAATACTGCTGGACTGTGGATTTATCTGTGAAAG